>JAJMDD010000028.1:0-125424 GCA_030573355.1 Helenozyma rhizophorensis
AAAAAAAAAAAAAAAAAAAAAAAAAAAAAAAAAAAAAAATAGAAAACTTACAAAAAAGCAAAAAAAGAGGACAAGAAAATCAAAAAAAATCAAAAAAAAATTAGAAAACTTACAAAAAAGCAAAAAAAAAAGAAGACCTGAAGTCGGGGGGTGGCAGCTCTATTGGGCTGTCATTGTCTTGGAGTAAGGCATTAGTTTGAGATTGTGTTTAGAAGAAAAGATTATTACCTGAACTGTTGATGTTCAGGTATGTAAAACCGCCCTCCCTCCGTAGGGGAAGTACGGACCGATTCGAACCTCAAGCCAACGACACAGCTGAGGTCACAATCGTGAGAGCGTCGACTTTGCATCGTGAAGAACTTAAAATTGTGAAGCCCTTCGATTGTTTCATTCGTGAAGTGCTTTGGATATCGATTGGCCGTGCTCTCATCTTTTGCGCACTTGGATAGTAGTGTAAAGAGCATGACAACAACGATCGTAACTTCAATTAAGAAGAGACTCTAATGTGGCTGATGTGCCATCGAATTTTCTGGCCGTCAGCTACTACTATAGTGACGGGCCCTGTCAGGTTGATATTAACAGCCATCATGATTCATCAAATTGGATATCATTATATCAATTGAAGTGTTTGAACGAAGCAACTGACTTCTTAGAAATTTGACTCGGAGTGGCCGTGTTTTGTGAAGTCTTTCCATGACCGCATATTATCTATTCTCATAGTAGAAAGGGAGCACAGACACTTGTTTGCCATGAGTTAATCATCAAACTTTTGTCCAAAGCGATAAGGTATTGTTCGTTCGCCACATCTAAGACCAACCCAAATCATGAAATTGCAACATCTGCCGCGTTTCTTGCACCATTCATTGCAGGTCAACTGATACTTGAGCTTCACCTTGGTATAACGGTTGTTATGGCCGAAAGGCAAACAGAGATCATGATCCTATGACAAGATTCTGCTTGCCCTACAGCGAGAAATAGTAATACAATTCACTTTGGTGAGATTGAGTTGCTTCCATCCGATTTATCTTTTAGACATGAGCCTATTTCTCTGCTTTATCAATGTTTCATATCCCTCCTTTGATGTCCACTTTGGGACACCCAGATATTCCATGTGTACTGTCCTTCACATTGTTGGCAGGGGGTAAGCCATAAGAAGCAACACTCTTCTTCACAAGTCCCTAATATAAATAAGACCGTGACCCGCTTGTATTTTACTATGAAATCCTGAATAGAGTCACGCATTATTGGCAAGGTTCAAACAGCCCAGTGGAGACTGCGAAATTGAACTGAGTGAAATGCATGTAGTCCTGAAACCCACATCATTTACACTCAATGCTTATCGAATGATATCCCCGGCATCGGCTATACGCTCACTTAATGACCAGAAGTACTCCTGCCAACGCTCGTGATTGAACTACTGCTTATCCATATCGCTTTTGGGCTTGGACGAGCAACTGGAGAACCAAACGAAGTTGGTTTCAATAACAACCGACAGCGCCCTTTGCTCAAATAGCCAAATGAGAACTTCGTGTTGCGGCTCATTTCATTGGGCATTCCTATCTAGGGCCGACAGTCGAACTAGCCCTACCGTTCTAATACTAGGTGATCAGCTTGAATAAACCATCGAGCCCTTCGCCCATTTCCTGTTGCTGGAGTATCATTTCGTGCCAATATGAGAGATCCTTGGCTACTTTCGGTCCCGCAAATCATGCATTGTTCGTTAAAAAGTGACGTACTTTCCCAGAGCTCGGTTTCGGTGTGAAATTCGCACCTTCCAATGAACCACCAGCTGCCGCTCCGAGCGGAGGCTGCTGATAGAACACTACGAGCAATTCCCACAAGGGGTTTATCCCCCTTGTGCGAATGAACGCTAACTAACTAAATAAGGCACCCATCCCAAGATGGCCCGAACGCAACACCAGACCGTGGTGCTGAGGTCATGGCATCATTATCCTCCCAGCATACCACCCTCACCACAAGGTACCAACCTCACCGCAAGGTACCGGCCCCACCGCAAGGTGCCGGCCTCGAGCTGCCCCAGGCGTCCACATTGCATGACATCTAGGTACGCAACAAGTCAAGCCAAATTGCAAGCACGACCATAGAAGGAGACTTGACCACCAGCAAGCACTTCAAATGGCGCTGACAAGCCCTTTGACATGAGTGATGCGTCCCTGCGAGGCAATATGGAAGACAGCGATGGACTCCTTTCGCCTTTCTGCCCTGCTTCTGAAAGCTTAGGGCCTGAGTTGAGAGCTTTCGTGAGTCCCTTTCCTCGATACGCACATCGTGGCGAGAAAAATGCTTTCAATATTTGGTGCAGATCGGGCCATGATGACTAGGTGCGACAATCTCCATGTAACCCAGCCACAGCATAGTGGCTAATTGAGCTATTGCATGGTGATTTGTTAGTATTTTGAACGTCGGGGGATTTTTGGTGGTAAAAGAATAACATACCTGGCCCTGAATGTCTCTAATTTCGAGCTTCACGGACCGTATAATTTGAGGGACTCCAATAATTGTCAAGAAAGGAAACATATCACCATGCAAAGGTAGTGAATTGGGCATGACCAAAAGCTCAGTACATCATCTCAGAAATAAAGACGTGGCTTTGGTAATTTGAAGAGACAAAGCTCTCTTGTGGGAACTTACCTTGAATCACTTTTGTGGCTCACTAAATCTTTGAATCACAGACATATCGTTGCCAAGCGCCTTGAGTGCAACCTGAGATCCTCCATGATATGTGCATGCACCACGCGTATGACGGATAGGCGAAGTGTAATCCAATTCTTGGTGAGACTTGTCGCCGAACTTCATTCTCCTTCGGATGCAGTTTGGACGCCAGGAATATGACAACTCTGCCACCACCCCATAATACCACGTGTTTTCGTGATGACGAAGGCACAGGATGTATTTGATTTCAAAGCCAACCTCTCCAACGGTCGTGAACCGATTCCAAATTGTGAGTTGGTGGCATTTAAATTGTAATTTGGCCTTTCATGCTGTCACTTATCATCCATCTGCCTGAGCGAAGGTTCTGCAGCTTGATGGGAGCCATTTTAACACTCCCCACAGATGTAAAGCGGAGACTGGTTGTGTGAATTGCCCAAATATCAACGATAAAGAAGTTCGGCACAAATTTGAAGGTAAGCGTCGTCTGAGTTTCTCGTCTCATTTCGACCTTAGAGCGGCCTGGGGTACGAAATCGTGAAGAGTCACAACTCTCGATGGTGGAACTTTCGACGCGACGTTCGAATTCATACGACCAAAACGATGATTCTTGATTTTGGCGCTGGTCATGTGGAGTACCAATTCCCCAGGACACTCTCCGCCAGGTAATGATGGACTTTGCGCCATTGCTGAAGGAAGCTCAAGCCGAGGTTGTCTTTCAGTGGCGACACTCTCTCAGGGTTTCTTAATCCCTCTTTTGGAAAATTCTGTTTGCTTGCGTTGGCATGTGCGCAAGGCACCTTGAGTGGGAGGTTACGCGACTCAGCTCTTCCGGGCACCCTTATCCAAACACAAGCCTCCGTGAACCAAAAGCAAGGGCCCTTTGCTGTTGTCCACATCGGTGAGTATTTGCAACAGGAAATCCGAGATCGCATTTGTCGCAAGTCACCTCCGAATTGTTGATGCTAGGAGATACTTTTTGTCCATCTTATCACTTCTCGAGTAAGAGACCAAACACGCTGACGCTTCTTCCATGCCGAATGCTCTCTCCTCATAGAATCTAGTGTGTTTGATAAGGTTCTGTGAGCTTTATGCGATCCTGAATGCTTCAAATTGTTTCAAGGTTGATCAATCAAGGGCAGAATCAAAGACTCTGCCCATCGAGATATTTTCTATCTCGAACGACATTTTGTGCATTTCAAAGGCAAAAATGTTGATGATTCTCTGTATTGAAGGTTTCACGAGTTTCACAATTTTGTCAATACGAATGCCAAGAATGCGACCCCATCTCTCAAAGTCGCTCACTTATTGCCGCAAAATCTTCAACCTGGAGGTTTGACTTCTAATTTGACAGAAAAGTTTAGGGCTCGAAAGCTACCTGTGCGTTCAAGGTTTGTTTTGTGTAGGCTGTCACTCATCGCCAATCTGGCATACATGGTGGGCTGTTGGCGCAATTTGATTGCACGAACGAAGTTGGAGATCTCGGGGGCTCTTTTCTGCGGCAAATATTAGGACACTCCATTCTTTGGACTATTAAGTGCCTAATTCAGCTTCTTTGATCGAGAGTCAACCGTGCAACACTCCACGTGTATACCATCGAGGTGATATTACCCAACTGCCAATTCATTCTGGTTGGTGGTTTGTTAAAGCAATATCCTCCTACCGTCATGATAGGAAATGGAGAGATGTTGCAGTTAAATGCGGCTGCTGTCAACGTTCTCATTTGCTCTCGTGACGAACTCTCGCTAGACCAGAATGACTAAGGCAGGTTGAAAGCGATGTATTCATTGGTTATCTTCGAAACCCCAAGGTTGTGAAAGCAAGGGCCAATCGGTGAAAGCGGTTGATACCGATGAGAAGTTAGAAGCTTTGAGTGAAATATCACACTCAGTGCGCTGTCTGTTTGTCACATTTCCTGTTCCATCCATTTCACCGCGTTGGTAAATTTTGGCTTCTGGTACTTTGCAAGTTTCAGCTTTCTGACTTTTGAGTCTTGCGTTAATCACTGATGGTCACCAGTATAACACCTTATCCGTGATTCTATCCACTGAAATCTCGGGAAAATATTCCAGGGCGGAAATAATTTGGAGAGAAGTTCACAGTTGATTGGGGGCGTTCAAACGTTCGGCACAATTGCAACAGCTGGCGAAAACGATAACGGCCAACTTTTTCATCCGCGTTCAACATGTTGCTTTTTTGATCTGAAAGATTCTTCGATTTATGAGATACGCAACTCCACCCAACGTAGGGCATGCACATCCGCGCTCAAAACAACAGAGAGTTCTTTGCCAAGATGTTAATACCGTCGAAGCCTAATCCACAACACTCATCACCATCGTCTGTTAGGAGAATGTAATGAGGTTCCATTCATAGTTGGCGCATGATTCGAAAAAGTATCGATTTCTCCAATTCGTCATTGTTTTCGGATTTGTGGGTATCATCTCATGAATGAACTTGATTTCCTCGCACGAATAAAAAATCTGATGATTTCAAGGGCGCTTGATGGGAACTGCACCGTTTTTAGAAACGCATCAGAGCAAGGGAGCGGCAAGCTGCATGATGTCGTTGCCAACTGTCCATGGGTATAAGCATAGATCTTTATTATTCTTTGCATTAATTGCGTCGGACTCGAAGGTTAGAGCTAGCGCACATGTCAATGCTTGGGGTGTTTTGAAAAACTCCAACTCTTCGTGTTCAGCTTTGTTCATGTTGTACATCAACATGATGCGTGACCGTGAACGAACGGCGGAAGGGACTGACTAAATCGGGTGAGATTTCATTTCCAACTCGCAATCCTTTCACATACAGCATTGTCACCGAAATTATTTCCATACAACAAGCTCAATTTGAAAATTCGTCGCCTGTTGTACATCTTGGAATTGATGGACAAAAAAGGCTGACTAGGTCTCCGGTATTGAATCAGTGATTCTATTTCCATCAACCAAACCTCAGAAGCGCGTACCACTCACCTAACACATATGAGTGGGGGAGCAAGAATTCTTGGAATCGACAAATGCGTATTATTTTCGTGATTTGTCTCCTTTGGGTTTTATAACAAGGGTAACCAGCTATGGTTCCTATTAGACGAGCCCACCGAAAGTTGATACATAAGGTGTGTGCTAGTTTTCTAGCGACAGCCTTAATCGGTGATGGAAGAGTACTGGCATCACAAGAATCACAACAAAGAAGCAGAAAGCTTCTGTGCCACGTAGGTGTGGCCCAATGGAATTTTTGGGTGAAGTTTGATGTTAGTATGATCACATAGTGATTGAGGACGATGTCAAGAACATACAAAAAACTGGCTGCCACGAAAATCATAACCACCAGTCCACTGCAGTTAAAGGAAGCAGTGGTTTCCTGCGTTGAATTGGGCGCTGACTGATGAAACATATTGGATGGATAATCATCTGTTATGCCCGATCATCAAACAGCGCCCAAATACACCGTTTCAAGACAATTAAGCATGGAATAGCAAGTTTTTCAGCCCGTTATCCCTCGAGCTTACAGTGGTAGCACCTCCACCTTTGTCGAGGATATCCCCATCACCCCTCTTCTTTTGGAAATCGAATTCTTACCGCAATTAGATCTGGCAAATCTTTGCAGCTCTCCTCCTCCACCTCGTCACGGATAATTTGCGCGGAAAGGTTGTTCATACCCTCAAAGACCTGGAATGTTAGTATCTCCTCGCTCGAAATTGATAACGTACAACCAGACACGGTACAACCAGACACGGTCTGGTATGGTTTGGCTTCTCACCTCCTGGAATGTTAGTATCTCCTCGATCGAAATTGACAACGTACAACCAGACACGGCACAGCCAAACACGGCCTGGCATGGTTTAGCTTCTCAGCTCCTGGAATGTTAGTATCTCCTCGATCGAAATTGTTAACGTACAACCAGACACGGTCTGGCGTGGTTTAGCTTCTCAGCTCCTGCAAGTTAGTATGAAGTTTCTCTCTGTTCCACACTGACAAGCAGTATGGGCAACAGAGAACCAGGCCGAATTCTCTTCAGAGACCAGTCCTGGGTTTCAGCACCCACCGAAGTGAGCGACCAAGCCGGATCTCTCCGTTCCTGGGTTTCAACACCCACCGAAGCGGGCGACCAGGCCGGATCTTTCCGCGCCTGGGTTTCAACACCCGCCGAAGCGGGTGACCAGGTCAGACTTCACACGAAGGCCAATCCTGGGTTTCCCCGTCTACAAAAGTAGACGACCACGGCACCACCTCGTAAGGCAGAGAGCCTCCATGGATTTTCACGCCTCCGGAGTCCGGTCGACGACTGCTGATAAAGACCAGCAGCTGATGCTCTCAAGCCGAAGCCGAACAAGCAACCATTGGGCCCACGCCCCAATGGATTTTCGATACGCTTTGGTTGCTGCTGACTACCAAAAGGTTGTCAGGTCCAAAGCGCCACCACGAGCTCCCGACGGGAGCACCGTGGGATTGCGCCAGGAAGGAGAATCTTGGCCAGCACCATAGGTTCTTCAATCCTGACGACCACAGACCAGCTCACGGCTAGCCTGTGGATTTTGACTGGGGCTCTTGGATACCTCTCCCCCTTCAACCTGAGAGTTCCAAGCAATCATCCAGTCCGAGAGTTGACCACCACGTTGCGTGAAGATATTCTCGGCCAGCACCGAGAGTCTTCACCCAACGACCACGGCACGGCTCCAAGGAGCCCCCACCGTGGATTTGGCCATTCTTCCGAGCAACCTCTCTCCGAGAGCTCTCGGCAACAAATGGACTGTTGAGGTAGACCCAAACTTCCCTGAGGGAAGTCTTCGTCCTAGCCCCAAGAACTGCCCCTGGCACTCTTGGCGACTCGGCGGACTTCTTCTCCGGCAAGAAAAAGTGTAAACCCTTACCCCCTCAAGATGGAGGGCGTCTTCGTCGCCGCTCCAGAACGTGTTCCCAACACTTCTGGCAGCGAGGACGGACCTCAACCCCGGCGGGAAGAGGCGGTTCCCCTTACCCTCCCTGCCTGCCAATACCCTCTCATGATTTGAGAGGATCTTCGTCACCACCCCAGAACGTGTTCCCAACACTTCTGGCAGCGAGGACGGACCTCAACCCCGGCGGGAAGAGGCGGTTCCCCTTACCCTCCCTGCCTGCCAGTACCCTCTCATGATTTGAGAGGATCTTCGTCGCCACCCCAGAACGTGTGGTGAGTACGTTCGGGAGAAGCGACGGACCTCGTCCCCGGCAGAACGAGGTTATTTCGGTCTCGATGAAAAGGCAGCTTCCGATAGAGCCATTAGAAGCTGTTGTATTGTTTTCGAGACTTTCAGCATTAACGTATATCTCGTTTGCGATATCAAGGACGAGTATAGCCAATGCTTTTCTCCATTATTGAGAGATGCAGATTATGTTCGAAACAACCCGAGAATGCTGGTGTTGCAAACGTGGAATCTATCTGAAGTGTTCACGAAGAAAACTGATGACTGCACTCACTTGAGTGTCTGTCTTGTGCAATCTAACCTTTGAGTAGCCTTGGATTCACAAGTGAGCTACCTTGCAGTTAGTGAGTGGCGATGCCAATTCGCTTCGTAATTGCGAGAGGGTCAATGAAGTATAATTGAGGGCGATCACGATACTAGGACTTGGACTTGGACTTGGACTTCAACACGGGACTTACCTGGATTTGGACTTGGATTAAGGACTTGAATCGTGATCACACCCAGTTTACCTCTTTTCTCCCCCACAACTAATCAGCTTCATTGAATCACCTCCCATTTTTGGCATATTGGTATGCAGCCCACATTCGAATTTGAAGACACTTGATAACGCTCGTTGTGCGTTATTACCCCAATTCACGCAACAGCTGAAGCAAATTTCTGCAACCAAATGGATAATGATTTTTTTGGTGCAGACAAATTTGAATAAGCTTCATTTTTGCGCCGTGAAGTTTGCAGTCAATTGGTCTCTTGCATCGTTGGAAGCCTGTTCCTTTCAAAGACAGACACGATAGATCTTTCTGCAGAACGCATGACTTTCAAAACCTTGCCAATGAAAGTTCTGGACTTGATTAGGCGGGCTTCGTGATCCATGGCCAGGTCAATAAAATACTGATATTGATCTTCCTTGATTTTGGCGAGCCTTGCTTCCTCATTCGAATCTTCCTTTCTCAATGGAACACTTCCAGTTTTATCTGAGCGCTCCTCATACTCCTGAGGCTGAACCACAGTATTCATAAAATTGCTCCACTCATCCATGACTCGCAGCATGTAGGGTGCAACAACGAAATCGTTGGCCTGTTCCTGAACTTCTCCTGCTTCAATTGTTGGTTCACAATTTTCTAAAGCGGGGAGGCTTGTACTTTCGCAGGATAGTCTTTCCTGGTTGACACCGGTTTGCAAAATGTTTTGAGATTGCTCGGTGGGATACATTTCGAAACTGACTTGGTGAAGTGATTCACAGCAATCATCTTGAATCGAATCAGAATCTGATTGATCTATCGGATCGGGGTTTTGCGTTGTTACTAAGGTACTCAGAGGTTCTTCCTGAGTAATGCAGTCCATTTCTTCTTGCGAGGATTTGAATTCCTTGGAAGTCATCTTTCGTATTTCTTGCTTCAACATACCAACTTTTCTGGCTAGCTTTCTCACATGAAAGCGCAAAATGTCTCTCTTACGGATTCTTAAGCCCTTTCTCCCTTGGGAGCGAATGTGCTGATTTTCTGACACATCCGTGGGCAGTCCGGTTTCCTCAGCTATACCAGCGACATTCTGTGTGTGAATCGTCAAGTCTGAATTCGAGTTTAGCTTTGTGGAATGGTTTTCATCAAATTTCGTTTGACTTGACTGGCATGGGTATTCGATCTCAATTTGGAATCTCTTACCGCCTCCCTTCTTCAAGTCGGTCTTCCCCACGGTCTTATCAGGGGTCAAGTGATCGCTCTGAATGAATAATCTCAAATCTTTGGTCCCGCAAATAATTCTTGCATCGTCATCGATCTGTGAGAGGGTGTCATCGTTACTAGCCAAGCTCAACTCAGCATGATTTTGAGAGCTTGTAGAGAAAGGCTGGTATTCATACTGAGGAGATTCTAAAGGTAACTGCCGCTTCAAGTTTTGGACTTGGAAGTTAAGGCACCTTGAAAAGTTTGAGACCGCTTCCCGATTGTATTTCCGTTTTTGCTTCGAGTTTTCTTCACTCTTCAACATCCCAGGAAAGCGGAGGTGTGGTGCATGCCCCTTGCGCCTTGAAGGAATCTGTAAACGCACGAGACGGCCATTTTGTGTTGTGCTACTCATCGATGGGTCCTTGAGAATGGAAGTTAAGGCTTTTTTCTTCGGGATCAGAGGCGAAGTCATTTCAATCGTCTTGACTATGGAGTTATTGCCATTAAATTTGTCGGCCGCCTCGGTAAATTCCGTGGGATTAGTTGACTGAGACTTTCTGTTTTGAAAAAGTGAAGAGACGTCAGTGTCGCTCTTCTCTTTGAAATGGACATCCATTTCCTGGACCGAATAGACCGTCTTGATTGTTGGTTTTATGATGGTCTTTTTCCTGTGGTCCAACAGAGCTTTCCCAGCTGCACAAAGCGACTTGAAAGCTGCTTTGATGGCATCTCTCTTTCGTTTTCTAATAGGAGTCTCGACTGCAGTGGAAGATCTGAAATCCTTTTCCTCTGACTTCACGCTCGATTCCGAAGCACTGGTAATGCAATTTGACTCATAGCTCGAATCGTGGCCTAATCTAGCACTTTCGGTGCTATTCGACTTTCCAACGACATCGGCCTCATCCTGTTTGTGGGCCAGGGCCGATTCTAATTCTGTGGTCAAGTTGAGGGTCGAAATGCTGTTCCCGAATAGGTCGGATTCGATGTCACACAAAGAATCTCTGACAAATGAATGGTGTGTTTGTTGTATTTCATCTTCATTCGAGGTCAGATGATTCTTCGAAGTTCCCACGGAGCTCGTGGTCATGTCGACTGAAACTTCATTCGAAAGATTACTTTCGGGCAAGCACAACTTCCGAACGATGTTAGTAGTCGATGTCTTTTCGGGTGCCAGGAGATTAAATGAGGAGCTTTCTTTGGCTTCCAAAGTCAAATCCTCGCTTTCCTCTCTTTCCTTTGACTTCAAACTTTGGCGGCCGCAATAGTTAATGCGAAGATCAATGATGGAATTGCCAGAGTTATGTTCGCCTTCGTCGCTCATGAAAACATCGTCCCCGTTGTCTAGTTTTGTAGTCGGACAACCGATGACATGCTTCTTGACTGTGTTTGATGCTTGCATGTCACTCAGAACTTCATTTGACTCAATTGAGTCGGACGCTTCATCATTTTGAAACAGGTTTGGTAAAACGGAGTTATGATCATCTGCCATCGATCTTGAGAGCTCGGATGGAACTTCTTTGAACAGCGTATCCTTTGTCTCGTCCACTTTTTTGGCGATGGGAAGCAAAAGCCGATCACTTTCATTTGATTCCTCCTCTGTGGTTGGGCAATCTTGGTTGGACCTTGGTTCTTCAGTCACAACCGACGTTGTGGTCTCGACAACAGCCTTCGCTTCATGGGTTCCGGGTTGCGCGGTGCTCTTTGTCACTGTCGAGGTTTGATAGTCAACGTTTTCGAAGCAAACACTCTGCTCCACTGCACAATCTGGCGATTTCGATACGGTGGTTGTTGTAGGTTCTGTCGAATATTTGAGATGGCTTTCAGCGTGAACAACACTTTCCACTTGTTCTGATGAATGAGAAGTGTGATATTCCTTCCGGCCAAAGCTTGAACCGATCTTTGGCACATAATTTGCTGCAGGTAATAGAGTTGGAATTTCCATCATTTGTTTCACCAACCTGTTTTCGGCCAACGTCGCACGTCTCACTTCTTCGACAAAGGAGTTCATATTTTGCAACAGGGTGAGAGAAATATCACCAAATGAACCCTCCACTTCTAAAAACTCGTCGTCCTTTTTGGACTTTTGAGTGTTTTGATGACCGTCTAAAGATGCATGTTTTGTTGACAGTCTTGGAACAGTGCTTCCTGAATTCGTGACTTCCTGACAGCTATCGAATGGCTGCTGAATAAGCTCCTTCCACCGCCTCAATTTTTGGTGCCTCGATTTTAGGTTACGCTTGCGCTTGTGTTCAACAAACGTGTCGTCAGAATTCTCAGATAAGTCACCATTTAGTGGTTCCGGCATCATACCCAAGTCATATTGACACCTGATGTCCTCATTAGAGCAGTTTTCAGTGGGCACAATCTTCATGTTGGGCAATGCATGCCTATCGTTATCGAACGAGATCTTGTTGCTTGGAGTGGTTTCGAGCGAGGCCACGTAATCCTCATCCTGGGGTGTTTGCTCGCCTTCCAGCTGGTCTTGAAAACTTCCGGGAGTTTCTTTGATTTCGGGCTCGAACTCGATGCGACTTTGCTCGCCAAAATGTTGCTTGGTTGACACGGAACGAGATACCGCTCTGACCACGCACTCGTCTATGGAGTCCGATTGGGGACTTAGTTCTGGCACAATGACAATTTGTTTGGCCCGTGCAATCGAGATTTCTAACTCAATTTCTTTGGCTTTAGCTAAAGCACGCTCCAATTTCTGATCCCAGATTTTTTCCGGCAACCGATTGAATAAATCTTGAATACCGCTCTCTTTTAAAAGTTCGTTAACCTTTTGGTGGTTGATAAGAGACTCGTACGACTCCTTCCCCAACGACGCTTCCAAGATTTGTTCGAAGGGCATTCTAGAGCTATCCTCCTCCATTGAAAGCCCCGCAATAGCTTGGAATGCATCCCACGTTCTTCTCTTCCGTTCCTCGATTACGCGCTTCTCATCCAATGTGCTCTTCAAATCACTCGCTTTTGCGATTGAGTCTGGCACACGTTCTCTTTCAACGGTCTTACTCGTGGCTGCTTCCTTGCATTCGCCTCTTCCGCCTCTAAAGGAAAAAAATCTGGCGACTTTGGCAGCGGCAGTCCCTTTTCTGGGACTGTGCTCATTGTTTGATACGTTGCTCCCCTCTCTCTTAATGTGGGTGCCCACCTCCCTCGCTTTGGCACTTGCCTTCTCCGGCAACTCGATATTCTCTTCGGGAGCGGACTTCTTCTCCTTCAATGCAGATGGCGGGTCCAGAGCGGTCACGGAGTTCTTGATTCTCCGCGCTCCTCTGGCTGCAAAATTCTTCCCCACTTTGTCGGCCACTGTCGCCTCCTTGGAGCCCTGATCCTTGGTCGACCCGGTGCTCCTCTCTCTCCTCACCTCGACCATCTCTGTGGTCTCGACCTTCTTTGCGGTCTTGACCTCGTCCTTGATCTCCACCTCCTCCTTGATCTCCACCTTCTCCTTGGTCTCCACATTCTCCTTGGTCTCCAACTTCTCCTTAGACTCCACCTTCTCCTTGGTCTCGGCACTCTCCTTGGTCCCGACATTTTCCTTCGAATCGACCTTCTGCGCTGACTTCTCGGAAGCGGACTTTTTCTCTTGCGATGCTGAAGACAGGTCCAGAGCGGTCGCGGAGTTTTGATTTCTGCGCGCTCTGGCTGCGAAAAAGTTGGCCACTTTCTCGGCCACTATTGCCTCCTTGGAGATATGCTCCCTGGTCGACCTGGTGCTCACCTTTCTCCTCACCTCGACCTTCTCTGTGGTCTCGACCTTCTCTTTGGCCTCGACATACTCGGTGGCCTCGACCTTTGCAGTGGTCTCCACCTTTGATGTGGTCTGTATCTTCTCCGCTGACTTCTCGGATGCGGACTTCTTGCCCTCCAATGCTGAAGACACGTCCAGAGCGGTCGCGGAGTTTTTATATCTCCGCGCTCTGGCTGCGAAAAAGTTGGCCACTTTGTCTGCCACTATCGCCTCCTTGGAGCTTTGCTCCCTGGTCGATCCGGTACTCGCCTTTCTTCTCACCTCGATCTTCTCTGTGGCCTCGACCTTATTTGTGGTCTGTACCTTCGCCGCTGTCTTCTCGGAGGCAGATTTCTTGTCCTCCGATGCTGAAGTCATATCCAGAGCGGTCGAGGAGGTGTCAATTCTAAGCCCTCTGGCTTTCAACATGCTGTTCACTCTCTTTTCCACCATCTCATCTAGGGCGTTTTCCGCCTCCGATGATGAAGACAGGTCGAGAGTGGTCGCGGAGCTTTGGTTTCCCTGTGCTTTGGCTAGCATCTTGCTGTGCACTCTCTTGGCCACCATCACCTCATAGTCGATTTGCTCCTTGGTCTTCTCGGTGCTTCCATTTCTCGTTACCTTGACCTTCTCTGCTGTCTTCTCGGGTGCGGACTTCTTGTCCTCCGATGCTGAAGACAAGTCTAGAACAGTCGCGGAATTTCTATGTCTCCGCGCTCTGGCTGCGAAAAAGTTGGCCACTTTGTCTGCCACTATCGCCTCCTTGGAGCTTTGCTCCCTGGTCGATCCGGTGCTCACCGTTCTCCTCACCTCGACCTTCTCTGTTATCTCAATCTTCTCTTTGGACCCGACCTTATTTGTGGTCTCAACCTTCTCTGTGGCCTCGACCTTCTTTGCGGTCTCGACCTTCGTAGTGGTCTCTGCCTTTGCTGTGGTCTGTACTTTCTCCGCTGTCTTCTCGGAGGCAGACTTCTTGTCCTCCGAAGCTGAAGTCACGTCCAGAGCGGTTGCAGAGGTGTCAATTCTAAGCCCTCTAGCTTTCAACATGCTGTTCACTCTCTTTTCCACCATCTCATCTAGGGCGTTTTCCGCCTCCGATGATGAAGACAGGTCGAGAGTGGTCACGGAGCTTTGGTTTCCCCGTGCTTTGGCTAGCATCTTGCTGTACACTCTCTTGGCCACCATCACCTCATATTCGATTTGCTCCTTGGTGTTTTCGGTGCTGCTTTCTCTCACTAGCTGAGAGTCTGCCTCCCTCGTCGCCTGAATGGTTACCTTCTGCGGCTTATCGTTTTCCTCCACAATCTGTGGGTTCGATGTTTCCTTAGTTGTCCCTGGGCTCCCAATGAGCTGGACAGCCTGAGGGTTAGTCTTCGACTTCTCTTGAGGAGCGGCAACCTTTGCAATCCTCCTCTCCCCTTCAGGGACTTCAAATACCACGGCAGTCTCGTTCTTCGCCGTCTCAATTTGTCTTTGGGGTTCCTTGTGCCGAATTTCCTGACCTATCGCACTGGTAACGATTCGGGACGGTTCAGCAGGTTCCAAAGGAGTCGAAGTGGCCGCGGGTGCAATTTTTTCACGAGTAGTGGTAGGCGTGGAAGGACGGTCGGGTTTGCTTGAAGCAAAGCCCATAAAATAGTTCCAGACTGCGTTTCCTTCCTTGGCTTCTTCTTCGTGTTTAATTTGTTTCACGATCTGATGAGCCCTTTCGGAAATCTGGTCTAAGATCTTTTGAGATCTGAGTGCCTCAGCTCCAAAGCGAGCTTCTATAGGCGTATGCAAGTTAGAAAGGTAGTTCTCGTATTCTGCAATCTCTGCAACTTTCAACTCGTTGTCCTCCATGAATTCTATTTGTGGACTGGTACGTTTGGGCTTCTCTGGCACGGAACGTCTGGGACAAGGCAGAGGGGGGTTTTGGGCAACAACCTTCTCCATACTCAGGAAAGAGGGATAGCGAGGTACAAGATCGGCAAAGTCATCGTCCTCAGAATCGCTGATCAAACATATCAATCTGCCAGGGCCGCTGAGGTAGACATCATCTGAGAAAGATGTGTTGTGGTATGGCTCGTTCTTGTCGTTGTCCAGCTCCAGCACGTCGGCGGGATAATCGAATTTCGAACTACCGCTGCTCTCGACTTTATCGTGGAGTATTTTAGTGGACTTGAGCGTTACCAGGTTGACTATCGCGTCCATCTCCGCCCGGTCGAAGGTTGGCAAGTCATTAGAGATCAATTGAAGGGTGTTGGGGCTAGGGTTGATCCACCGGTTGCAAATGGTGTTGCCTCTTTCAGGCTCCACGTCTAAATTCGTGGCCATATACGATCTGCAGCCTTTGCAGACATCTTTTGAGCCAATTGCAATTAAGTGGTATGCGGGTTTATCGCAAATGCCGCAAGTCCTGAGCTCCGGTTCGAGGCCGCTGGTGTCAGGACTCAAGCAAATACCAACGTAAGGGAAGGGTGGTGGGGTTGGCAATCTGACTGGCGAATCAGGTGGTGGGATGGTTTTCTTTGTTGTTGATTTGCGCGTAGCTGCACTCGAAGTGGGCAAGCCCTCGGCAAGGGTCGATCCCTCCGTTTCAGCTTCTTCCGGTACTATAGGAAGTACGGCCCAAAAGGAACCGATATCCTTGGACACGGGGTTCTCCTTTCCGGGGCATAACAAAGGCAAAGAAGGACCGGTAGCTGGGGGATCGTCGAACCATGGTGGGTTGCACAAGCGCTTGTCACTGACGACTTCATTGACGTCACGGTCACAGAGGGGACGGGTGGAACCATCGATAGCATCCCACTTGGAAACCTTCTGGACCTGGGCCAAATAGTCAGCACTCGCAATAGCCAACTTGGTCATGGCGGGCGATTGTTGTTCTGCTGGGCAGTCTTGTCGGCCAGACACTAGGTGACGGGCCGTCAAGGAAAAAGCAGAAGGTGATCGCTGGGTTACCGATTGATCGATAACAATAATTCTTCACTGAAAAGATTTGGTACTTCTCAATAAAGATGGGAATGGGGGAAGAGAAAATCACAAATCGAGAGTCTTTTTGCAACCAAAGGGTCCCAATGTTCTGTGCAGGACTGGCTGCTAAGGACCCTACCCTGGCTGCAAAATCTGACATACCTAATGTGCCGGTTAAGGTCTCCGGAATAATATCCCTCTTAAAGCCTACTGTGCTCCTTTAAGTCTACTGTGCTTCATTAAGTATCAAGATTGGAGAATGAGATAACATACTCCGGCACCTACGTTGAAGAGATACGACAACTTGCCAAAACAATTTCAGATCCGAGCCAGGGAATTGTCCTCTTTTCAGTTTTCGTTTTTACCACAGTCATAAGGAGAATTTCTCCCTATTGAGCCTTATATCATTGTACAATGAAAGTAAGGTCTTACTAGCAACTGAGCAATTAATCCCAGGCAGGCCGCATAATGACATAATTGAACTAATAGATGGATCGGTATACAATTATCTTCAAAGCACTTGAAAAACTTACATATATAAACCGACAATGTTTAGCGCACTCTCGTCCACCAGAATATATGCTGGTTGGTACCATGTTACTGTGTCGAAGGAAGGGGAACTTATGCCTCGATACTGAAGATAGCACCAAATTGGGCGTTGACATCGGAGTTTTTCTGCATCAGGCTTGAGTAAGCCAACAGCTGAAACCCTCCAGGTTGGGCTGCACAACCGTACCAATAGTTATTTCTAGAAAATAATTATGATTCATGATAAGAATTGCCATCCTAGTGCGTGTCTCGCGAGGTCGTTGTTGGAAACTGATCTATCAGTTGGGTTTCTATGATTTATCTTGTCCAAGCAATAAGGACGTTGTTCTGATAAACAGCTTGATAGCAATTGTAATTATAATCTAATGCTTAGACAAATGTGACACGTCGATCACTGTCGAATTATACTTCAATGGATGTCTTCTTATACGAGGAGTCATCGGCCGATCCATATCGGTTGACTTCGGTGATGTGAGCAGGTGACGGTTGTCTTTCGTCAAATCCAGTAAATCTAACGCCTTTTACCTTGCAGTAAAGGTATTGAGCACCAAGTCGCAAGCCAGCAAACATGAAAGTAAAGAGTAATCCGCCAACGGGGGTGATAACAAAGGCGCCAAATGCACCCCAGTCTTCAGGGTTGTAGATGCCATTCCAAACAAGGAGGAGCTTACCGCCTTCCTGTGCGTTCCCGTAGTATACCGTTCCGAAGACAAAAACAGCCAAAAGGGCACCGAGACCACCAACCATCACATCAACTCCACGAACAAACCAAAAGTAAGTATCACTCAACCCAAGGAATATACCAGGGATAATGGCTGCCGAGACCAAGTCGGCGATCAAGTAGATCTGCAAAATATCGTCTGCAACCTTGACTGCTAAAATAATGGTGGGGATTATCACAACAACAACCAAGCCACGCACGTATATCATCTTCAACTTGTTGCGAAATAGATCATTGGAAATAGTCGAAACCATGGCGCTTTGCAACGAATCAAAAGTGCACGTTGACAAGCAGATAATGAAAATCAATACGAAAGCAATCACCCAGCGCGGCATGGCACTCAACAAAACAAAGAAAGCGTTGTAACCATTATCATCTGCAACCTGCAAATATCCTGCCCAAACGGCAATGAATCCCGTTGTGCCCACCAATGTACAAACTGCAAAAGTCACGAACGAAGCAATGGAGCATCCGATCCAGAGGTCTTTGTTTGACTTGCTGGCAAAAGTTCTCAACCAAAAGCCAGACAAGAAGCAATCATTGGTGATAATTGCCACAGGCAAGATATACACCAATTGCCAGCCCAATTTATTTGCTTCAAGCAAACCGGATGGGCCAATCAAGGAAGTATCGATTTCGATTTCCGACCCCATTCCAGCAGCACAGATGATGATCAAAATTATCACAAGAGCACCTTGGAAGTTATCAGTAATGAAGCTCACACGGAAACCGCCGAAAGAGGTGTAGATGGTGGTGACCGCACATTCCACAATCACCGCTCCCAAGGCGTCTAATCCAGTCAATGTCTCGATTGCGCCTCTCAAGGCGGACAACTCTCCGATCATGAACAAGAACATAGTGAGGCATGTGAAGAAAGAAAGATACAACGCCGTCACCACTCCGAAACGCTCTCTGACCCATTCAGTCAATATGAATCCCTGAGGACACTTCTTACGAATGATTGGACCAACAGCTGCAAATCCCAAGATCGGGATTGCTCCAGAGAGCGTGTAAACAAGAAGACCGTGCAACCCGGCAAGGTTTCCGATCTGAGCGTACGTGGTCAAGATACCACAGCCCATTGCTGAAAGTTAGTATGGGCTTAGAAGCCTATCGCAAACACAGCCATTGCAAGAGGAACAGAAACACGAACGTCTCTGCGAACTTTGAGTTATCGTAGGCCGTGGACATGCACGATGCAAAGTTTGAAGTAGGCCATGTACCCCGCTAGAGCAGCAGGGGGGGGAGCATCGGAAATCTCGCGATAACCGACGTTGAAAGGGTTGGAAACTTCTTGGGACTACGTGTTTCCGTCCCGTCCTTATTAAGCAACTTAGCCTCCTCACGCAAGTATAAACTTGATCGAGTCCGAACGGTTTTTCTCAGCTGCTCCAGTTCTCAAAAGAAAAGGAGCTGCACCCGCTGGCAAGTTGCGATGACAATGAGTAACAAACATACCTGATGCAATGAAATTGACGGCCAACGGAAGCCCGCTCTGCGTCCCATTGGAAGACAAAAAGTTGCCCGCATTTGCAAATCTCCAGGCGAGAAACAACCCTGTAGCTAGTAAAAACGCATACGTCAAGTATATGATGGCGTTGTTACCCTGGGATGATAGTTCGGCCATGAGAGTAAGAGGGAATAGCAAAAGAATATCGGGCGTGGGATGAGGTCTAATATATAGGGCTATTGTCTTCACTTCATCGACCTCGACTGCATACGGCATGCACTTAACGGAGTGCGAGCATTATTATGCGCTTAGCCGTCTGCAAAACGAGGCAAATTCTATTGTCTGCCATCGAGGTGAAAGAGATCCTACCCTGGGACCGAGAGTTAATCTCCAACAGTTGACATTCGCAAGAGAAGCTTGTGGAGAGTTACTTACTACTTATATTTCGTGTAATGAGTGCTGTCAAAAACTCGAGTCGACATGTGCTACTCAATCAACAAAGACCAGATAGCGCAGTTGCAGGGCGCCTCTCACCAAGACGGGAACTCTTGAAAATATGAGATTGTGCCAAAGCATGTCTCTGGAGTCGGAACGGGCAAAAAAATGCTCCACGGCAGGATCGAACTGTCGACCTTCAGATTGCACAACAAAGTTATGAGACTGACGCTCTACCAACTGAGCTAGTGAAGCACTTTGATCGTCTTCGGGCACACGCTGCTACCAGTTTGATTGGCGAGCGGGTTGGTAGCGAGCGTACTTTTACACTCGTACAGGTAGACGTACCGACTACTTTGTTTGGCACTCACTCATGTATAGCAATCTTGGACAGTATTCATGCGAGCTTGCTCGTCTGTCTTAAACTATTCAATTCTAATTGACAGTCACTGTGAAGGTACTCGGGTTGAACTCTGCAAATGTCGATATCCTAAGATGAAAGTTCGAGCTCGTCTTTGATCGCACTCAACACCTCGAGAGCAAACAAATGGTCTTCTTCCTGTGCCAATCCGCTCACAGTCAAGGTCCCGAAGAGCCCATCGAACTTCTTGGCGCGGATTGGGACAGACCCACCGTGCGTAGCATAATCTTTGCCGTCTACAAAGAATGCCGACTCCACCGTAACAGGAGTCGCACTAGCTTCTTGCTTCGAAGCAAGCTTTCTGCCCATGTAAAACGACGACTTTCCGAAGCGGAGAACAGTCTTTTTCTTTCGTTCGACCCACACATCATTGTCGAGCACAGCTCCGACCTTTGAGGCCGAGTGGAACGCCACTTGCCCGTTCGAGAGCGTCACATCAATCAAGACCGGCTTGGAAAACTTGGTGCGGGCCACTTCTCTGGCGTGGGCGCCAATTTGCCATGCAACCTCGGTGTTGAAGTAAGGCAACGTGACGTTTTCGCCCTCCAAAGCTTCCAACTCGTCGAGACTCAATTTGTATGGATTCATCGTGAGGTGCTAATGTGCCGAGTGAGATCCGGACAGATGTCGGTCGGTAGGCGCGGGCCGGTTAAGAGCGCCGTACATCGCTTCCAAGCTACCGAAGAACAGAAGTTGAATAAGTCGAAAAAAAAAGAGGTTAAAGAAAGTAGTGGGTTACGGAATACGTCACGTCCCCGCCCATGCCCAACTAGTCACATGCTATCTGTCGATCGACAGCGTGTGCACCCTGCCGGGCAACGCCAAAGGTAGCACTTTCATGCGGGCTGAGAAGCGGTGCCAAATTTTGTCGCCCGACTCTCGATTGTTCTCTATCCCCTCGTCTCAAAATAGAACACGAAACCGGTGCCGTCTGTATTGTTCTCATGTAGACAACAATGATCAGGGAGGCGTGCGATCCTTCGGCACGCCTCGAAAGCGGAGGGTCACCCAGCAGACGAAGAACGATCTGGGTGGCTATCCAGCGCTTCCCGTTCCAGCGATTAGCGTAACTTTTTCGGCAGGTGCCGCATAAGCATCTCGGGCCTCGCCGTTCGGCCCTGCACAGGTCCTTATCTGAAGCGAAGCTCATTTGTCGGCTTTTCTTCCACTACAACCACTTGATGCTTGCCCACGAAGTCTCAGTCAACCGCCGTCTCGTGCAGTGTGCCAGTGCCATCTTTTGGTGCTTGTTGTCGGGCGGCCCGATCTTCGGCTTTGCGGCGTTGAAGCCGGTGCTCATCAGAGAGAAAGTGTACGAGTACATCTGCGATGTCTCCATCAACGGCACCGCCACTGCGGGCTGGGAGTCGTTTGCGATGGACCCAAATGCGTTCGGGTCCTTGAGCTTGGCGTTGGTCAAGTCCGTGGCCAACGTGGCCAACGAGGAGCACGTTGCCAAGTGCACCAACCAGGACTTGAAGTTGAACATGATGTTCACCGTGGGCGCCATGTTGACCAACGTGTCGGCGTTGGTGATTGGCCGCTGCTTGGACACGTTCGGGCCCAAGTTCTGCGGTCTTGTGGGTGCCTTTTTCCTCTACTTGGCCTGCGCCATCTTCATCTACAGCAACGAGATCGAGAACTCCGTGTTGTCCTTCATCGACCCCTACTTGGTTGGCTATGCATCTATGGCGCTTGGCGGTCCGTTCGCTTACATGTCGTCTTTCCAATTGTCCAACTCGTTCCCCTCCAAGAGTGGCACCATCTTGGCCATCATCACCGGCGCATTTGACGCCTCATCCGCCGTGTTCTTGGTGTACAGAATCATCTACAATGCCTCCCACAGATCCTTTACGTTGGACAAGTTCTTCAAGCTCTACTTGTTGGTCCCAACCTTCATCACCTTGGCGCAGATCTTCGTGATGCCCACCGAGTCCTACAAAACCGGTCCCGACACAACATTGTGCGTGGATGACGAGCCTGCTCAGGCCGCTGAAACCGATGCCCTCTTATCTGGCGAGGTGGATATTACTCATAACCGTGCCCCAGCGAGAAGAGACTCCATTGGAGATGCGTTGAAGCAGCCTTACGCCACAGAGGGTGAAGAGTTCTTGATTGAGCACTCGGGTGGTGTGTTCGGTGTGTTGCACGGCTACTCCGCCAACTACCAATTGAAAACGCCTTGGTTCTACTTGATGTGCTTGTTCGCAACCATCCAGATGTTGAGATTGAACTATTTCGTGGCTACTGTGGGAACCCAGTACACGTACTTGTTGCACTCTTTGACCCAAGGAACGCTTTTGAACAGGTTTTTCGACGTGGCTTTGCCTCTCGGCGGTATCATTTCCATTCCATTTGTCGGCATTTTCTTGGACTACTGCTCCACCGTGGCAGTGTTGACTGTGTTGCTTGGCGTGTCGCTCTTCATTGGTATTCTCGGTCTTATCCCCAACTTCTACACTGGTTTGCTCAATGTGGCCATTTTCGTGGGCTACAGACCTTTCTTCTACACCGCCATCTCTGACTTCTGTGCCAAGGTGTTTGGTTTCGACACTTTCGGTACCGTTTACGGCTCGATCATCTGCATTTCAGGTGTGGTCAACTACTTCCAATCCACTTTGGATAAGCTCACGCACACCACCTTCGACATGAACCCTACCCCCATCAATGTGGTCTTGGTGCTCGTGACGTTGGTCATTGGCACCATCACTGTTCTCTTTGTCCGCTCGCAGGCACAGAAGAAGAAGTCGCCTCTTCAGCCTCACGCTTCTGCCTAGCTAATTTAGATTCTGTCGTGACTATAGCCATATAGCTTCTGCGTTACTGCAGCCGTATAGATTCTGCCGTGACTACTGAAGACAATAGAGTGCAAAAATATGAAAATGTAAATCTAGCGTCGGAGCGCACTTATTTCGATACTGCATGCGGCGTCTATCAATATCTGGAACTTGCCGTGCACCCACTAAGCACACCTCCTCAATGAAGCCCGTCGTCTCCACAGGCAAGGCCTACTTCTGTACCATCTTGTCGGCGTTTGCCATCGTCATATTATCCGTCATTGGGTATTTGTTTAAGATCGGGCATGAGTCTATGATGGGGTCCGTGAACGACCCTGAAGACGGAGATGCTGTTGCTCATACTGTTTTCGGAGCTGTCTTCGTGTACTTGGCCTTCTTTGTTTTCTGTGGTTCCCAGGTGTACTTGATACAGAGGCAGAGCAGAATCAAGTTGTGAACAGCCTAAATCATCTCATAGACCGTTAATGTACGTGTGACCGAATCCACAACAGTATTTTGGTAGCAATCGGCGATTAACTCGATATTGAACACGACAGCTGCGTGTGTGTCGTTCGAGAAGGCTACATGAACGGGCCGAATAGTGCCCGATGCTCCATTGGTAAAAACATAATATGAATAACTTTGAATAACTTATAATGACGTAGTTACAACTTGGCCACGCTATCCTTGCCACCCCTCCACGTAACGTTCCCGCTCCAGTCGCAAATGTCAAAGACGAGTGATCTCACTTCGGCCAACTCTTCCTTCGTTGCGCCCACATTGAGAGCTCCCTTCAAGTGGCCCTTCAACGTAGGATTGACATCCTGTGGAATCAACGCAGAAAGAACACAAAGCGAGGTGTCTTTGGCGGGCAACACGTCGGAGAAGCTCAAGACGGAGCCATAGACGTTGTGGTACGCATACTGCCACAAATCAGGATATGCATTGTGCATCTGGTTCTTCACCCTGTTCCTGATTTTCCCGTAAATCGAGCTCCAAAATTCAGACCCGCGAACAGTGTCTTGGACAATCTGTTCTCTGTTCACCGACTCTAAGCAGATGGGTCCGTCGATGGTGTCACTGGTCTGTATCAGTTCGTCCTCAAACCTTGTTCCAGCAAAGTCTTCTTGAACCACGTCTGATGAGTTCACGTGCGCAACAACAGCACACGCTCTTAAGGGCTTCAGTGATGGCCGGATGCTGTTGGGAGTCACCTTCCTCAACGCAGTAAGCGCATTGATCGACTTCGGCAAACCAGCGATTGGGGCTATCTTCAACAAAGCTTCTCTTATCTTTTTCGCCACAACGCTTTGAGCAGCACGGATGTCTTCGCTCTTGCTGTACTTATAGCCGAGCGGAAGCTTGTCGTGGTAGGTATATGGAATCAAAACCTCAGGCAAATTGACTCCGATGGCAGTAAAGTCGTCAAACTTGGCGGCAGAAGAGATCAGGTCCTCGGCCAACTTCAAAATGTACACGTCTGTCAACACTGGTTTCTCTGACGAAGACGACTCAAGAAGCTGTTGCCTCAACGCGAAGTGCAACACCTTCCCAATTTCCTCTGGTCGGTTCACCACAGCAAGAGCAGTCGATGCTAGAATGTACCAATTGCTGTAAAGCGTCGGATACTTGTATGCTAGTTTCACGAGCCTTTCGGCGGTCAAGACCACCATTGTCGTTCTCAATGTTGAATTTCTGGGTTTACGGATTCTGGGGAAATTTCGCGTGCACATGATCGTTGGCCGAGGATGATAAGTGAGCACTACATTCTTCTCCACTACGGCCTAAACCACGAAAAGGAATGCTCTAGCTCGTCGAATCTCTTGCCAAGGTCGTAATGTCCATTTTATATTCCATGATACTTTCTGGATCTTACCTCTTCACGCCTTTTACCTATTCCGTACCCCAGCACCGACCCATGTCTGGGCAATTTTATCCTTAATTCTCTGATGTTGGTCAAAAGTCAATTCCCCCAAACCCCAGAAATGCTGTAATCCCACGAACGCCGGAGCGATTGTGCGGTTGAATTGCAGAAATGTTACGTTGTAGTGTTGACTCGCGTCTCTAGGGAGAATACTCTGAAAGACCAATTTGACATCTTTCACCAGAAACTCAAACTCTCCCTCTTCGGCTGGCTCTCCCTCTTTAGCTGCTGCATCTGCCTTTTTGTTTTCTGCTGTTTTCGGGTTTTCCCATGTTCTCATGGATTTATCAACGGGAATCCATCTATCGGACCGTCGCCAAAGATCTGAGCCAACCATTTCCTTAATCCGCGAGACCGCCCGCTTGTAAGCAAATTTTTCATCTTCTCCCATGAAATTCTTCACATTTGAAAAATTGGCATCATTCAGTTTAGCATCTTCCTCGTTGTTGTACTCCTTTGCGTACAGCAGATCGTAAGACGAGACATTTGGTCTGTACGGATTCAACGTCTGCATTGCAGTCTTTGCAAACATTTCTTCCTCTTGGACGAGCTTGCTATCTATTGCTTCAGACGACTCACTAGGAAAGAATAAGCGTTCAAGTTCCACCTCACATCGCAAATAGCATTGGCACCTAGCCTCATATAACGCGTCTAGTAAAGTGATGAACCTTCTGGCTTCGTTTTTCATCTTTGTTGTCATCACTGGTATTTCATCAATGATTACAACTCGGTAAGTTGAAGCAAGTGTGATGTAATCCGAAGAACTGAACAATCCTTGGCAAATATGGTCAAAAGTCACATAGCAGATTGTATTATCGTTGAACGTCTTCGGAATCACCGAGGCACGGTTGTACACCATGATCGTCGCTGGAGCTGAGGGCAAATTGACGATTCCAATTTCTGGATCCGCCAAAGGGGAAGCGTCTTTGATTCCCAATGCCTCCAGCTTGATCATTGCAGTCCATTGCTTCTCATGATCTATGTTCCCGTCTTTGACAATCAAATTCTGCGTTTTCAGAGACACCAATGCGAACTGATGTCTGTAGTCGAGGTCAGATTTCATATCAACCGCCACGCATCTCGAATTTAGTATACCCACAAATGATTTGAAACGAGACTTGTTGAAACCGGATGAATACAACTCCTCTGGAAGCTTATTTGATGTTGCAACCAAGACTCCTCCCAAACGGAAGTAATAGGTAAACAAAATGCGGACAATTTGCGCCGAGGCAACATCTGGGAGTTGGAATTCGTCAAGCATGAATATTGTGCTTCTTGCAATCATCTTCTGCGCAATTTCGAATAAAATGAATTCGTTTTCCATCGTCATTTTGTGGCCCTTAGCTATAGATGCAGTGAGCAACCGTTCTTTCTGAATCCTGTGAATCTCATCGAAAACCCAAAGTATAAAGTTGTTATAATGCCAACGCATCTTTGAATGGTGGGGCAAACTGTTCGCAAAGATGTCCATGAGCATGGATTTTCCGCAACCAACCTCACCATTGACTAGAAGTCCATGTGGAGCAGCGATGTTTTCAAGCTCTTCTTCATCTGTCATGAACCTAATGAGTTCCCTTTTCTGAGCATTAACGTCTTTCCTGAACCACAGACGGAGCTTATATAATGGCTCGTCACGAATTGATTGCATCTGCCTTTGCTCTTCCGCCTGCAATATCTCTAGTTTACGCAAGAGAAGCGAGGTTTGTATAGCAATCTCTGCTTTTGGTCTGTAGTCGATGACCCTGTAGTATAACTTTTGAAACTCTTTCATGATCCTCAACTGCGTCTCATCCTTTTCAAGCTTTCCCACTCGAACGTAATTCTGATATACGAGGAAGGGATCAGTAATAACCACCGACGTTTCCACATCACAGATCTCGGTTCTGGAAAAGCTCGACGGGAGCCTACCTTCAACTCCCTGTGGGCCAGTGGTTAGGATTGAGTAGACTCTTCGATGGAGTAGGAGACATCTTCGCATCACGGGATGAGACTCTTCTGGTTCTCTGTTCTTTCAAACGCCAACCTAGGATAGTTTGAATTTATAGCCGTAATAGCTGCTTAGGATTAGTTAGGAGAAGCGTGAGTCGTACGACAGTTGTCCATCGAGTCCGAATCGGAAATACAAAATTCGCGATTAGATGTTTCCGATTAGATTATGCACGTGTAAAATTTGCGAATGGACTGGAAGTCAAAACGGTCGAGAATGTGTCTATATGCTGAAATGCTACACCAACTTCAGTTAGTCGTCGTCGAAGCGTCTACCGCAACGCTTTCCTCGAATGTTTCGTCTTCCTTAGCAACAGCCACTTCAGCAAGAGGAGGTGTACTAGCTGTCAGTGCTGAAGCGCTGTTCGATGCGTGATTAAGTTTAAGCTGGGCAAACTTGCGATCCAAAGAGTTAGACAAGCCGTTCATTTCTTCGTCTGACCGCCCGTATAGTTCGCACCACCACTTCACCTCCGAGTAATTGAAAAAGATAACGTCATCCTCTGAATCTTTCTCAGGTGGAGCGTACAGTTTGTTAACGAACTCTCCAGGGCGCGATAAGAAATAATCCCAAGCGGAGACTGTCTCTTTAAATATTTGCTCTTCTTCCTTAGCCTGCTTTTCTGTATTGCACATGAACGTGCCATATTGGCAGGAATAGTAGTGATAGAAGAGTCTTTTCAAGAAGCGACTGTTGAATTCGAATGCCGTTGGATGTTGTCTCAAAATCTGATAAACGCAGTCTAGAAACTGATGAAAAATGGGGGACTTCTCGCTACTAGTACCATAGACACTGCAATTCGCCAACTCTCCGGATAAGTCTGTCGATGACGAATTTGAAGAAGCAGCGGCGGCTGCGGATGCGGTATTTTTGATATGAGTAGCTGCTCTCTGGAATAATGATGACATAACGGCTTTCGCCGACCCTCCACTATTGTTCAGATTCCCATTTCCCATAGTAGTAAGCGAACCCCGAGAGGCATTTAATGAATTGTACAGCGACCCCAAGCTCTCTGCATCATTACTGGGCTCTTGTTTCACATCCTTTTGCGCTATAGGAATGAGTGCGCCATTGCAACCGCCATGGTCAGCACGAGTAGAAAATTTGAATCCGAAACTGAGCCATTCCTTTTCGATGAGTATCATGAACCCCCTCAAAGTCCGATAGTATGGATCAAGGCAAAGCTGAGCCAAAGCGGACACCTGTGAGGTCCTATCCCATCCGTCGGAGCAATGGATCAAAACATTCGTATTATTCAAATGCACAGACTTGTTTATCCTGTCCACAGATTGTAAGATAATGGAGAGGCGATGTAGCCATTGAGTTTTCGTGAGCGATTGCTGAAGTAAGGGATATGGACTTGTTACGCCGTCTGCTGCCACAGGGTATCTGTCAAGATCACTCAATATGTTAGTCAACTTATTCAAAGAGTCACGCATAACGTGTATGTTATCAATATTGCAGAATATCTTGTCCACTTGCTGGAACCCGCGACTCTTTTTATCTCCGCCTCTCGATTTCTCCTCAAAGTTGCTTCTGCCCCTGTAATTGTCAATGTTTTCGGTTCCCGCGCCTAAAGCGTGTTGCGCCATGGCATTGGTTATGGGTCTGAGGTCAACTATTAGGTTGCGCTGCGGTTGAGCACGGTATTCATTATCTTCCGAAAGCAGAGCACTTCGTTCAAGTGCCTGACTCTTGAAGATCTCCTCTATGAGTTTCTCGTCTTGTATCGATCTGTTTTGCAAGTTCAATCCAACAAGCGGCTGCGAGCAACGAGCAATAATATTTCCATTGCCGCCCAGCCTATGCTTGTAAACTATTACTGGTATACGTTGCTTGGATCGAAATTTGCCAGCGTGCTTTAAGACACTATCTGAAATAGAGCTCGGGACAACAAACTTAGCTGGGTATGATGAGCAAAATCGATAGTCGTCATTAATTCGAGAAAGGCGCCACATGCTGTTATCTCCTAATAAATCTTGTCTTTTGTACTCAGCTTCAGAGTCGTACAAAGACCATCCAGTTTTGTCAAGATTGGACTCTAACATATTCGGCTTGTATTCGAAAGCGTAGAACTCCTTGAGACTATCTTTCACCTTTGGCGCTGTCACCAAAGAACTGAGCTTGACGAAGACGTCGGAGCACACCAGATCATTGACGAAGTCAAACGAGTAATATGTGAAGTCTTTGCAGTGAACCCTGATGTTAGACGACGTGTATCGATCGAAATCTTTGAAATGTGGGGTCACTGAAGAAGGCGGCTCTGCTGTGGAAATGGCGGAAACAGAGGTTGCCCATGACGAGCCCCGGGATTTCGCAAGCTTATCTATTATGGGGTAGCATATCCAGATCTCGCGGGGTTTGTCATTAAACTTCTCCTGGTGAAACGAAAAGACCATATGAAATCGGGATAAAATGAGTGTTCCTTTCACATAATGTCCTCGCCTCGCGAGAAGAACGTTCTCGACCGTGAGAATTTGCAGATAATCCATAGAATTTGGGGTCGAACCGATCTTGGGCGGGCTTGTATTTGCTAGGTAAACCTGTCGTTTTAGGATCACTGACTGATAGATAAAATCACGTGACTGGCACACCAACACAAGAGACGGGATCAACTTGAAGCCGATCGCTTTTCGTCAGACTCATGTCGTCAAGCTCTTTAAACCTCTCCCCTTAGCTTATCTTCAGTTTGAGCGGCACCTCTCGTTGATTTCATTGCTGTTAATGGTAACGCACACAAGGCTGCCACACTACAGGGTAAAGTGGAAGCCGCTAAATAACTGATTGTGGAATTGGGACAACGACGAATAAGCCCCACGCTTTATGCTGTTACTTATAATGTTCGTTTATTCTAAGGCACCACCGAGCTTATCTGGCTCCTTGAGAAGCGATGTAGCATATTAAGACTCTGACGATGCTCATCAAGAGCTTGATTCGAAGTATAGCTCTTTTTGCCATTACTAAAACTTTATGACCTCAACCTCTGACTACAAGCGCTATATACCAGGAATTAATTGACTCGGCCGGATCCTATCAAGGCCATTTTCCATTGAACTCATCTTAGGGTGCACCAGAATTGGCCTAGATATCATACTTGGTTCTGGGAATACATTGTTTTCCACATTCTTCCTGAATTATATTCTTATTTTTGGTTACATGTAAGCTGGTCGCTACCACAGATGCTTGCCGTTTCCAATTGTTAACGGTAAAACCATAGTACGTGACCATTTTTTGAGTGCATTCCACCACAGTGACATTCGTACCCGCGTCTATAGTCCCTCAAACTTTGTGATGCCATTATTAGGCTTGCTTTGCTTGACGACCTTTTGCTTTTTCTTTGGAGTCTCCTCTTCCTGAGGGGAGGTGGCACGCGTTAACTTGTTAATATCGATCTTGGTCTTTCTGGGCTTTGTCACAACTTTCGTGAAATCTCTGCGGCTGCGTTTCACTATTTCAGTAGTCGGCGTTTGGTCGATATCGTCACTTTCGTCCTTCTCTCCACTCGAATCATCATCCTCAGCATGCGCTTCCTCGTCCGCTGAGCTTATCTCAACTGAACTGGAATCAAATTCATCGATGCTATCATCATCCTCATCATCATCATCGTCATCATCACTACTGTCGCTTTCGGCTTCAGCAAGTTCCTCGTCCTGCTGAGTTGAGTCAGACCAGATTTTTAATCCCTCCATCCCTGAACTTACGAGCCGATAGTCGTAGTCAATTTCGAGACCGTTAACTTCATCGACTCCGCCCAATTTACCCACGGATGAGGAATGGACTCTAGTCTCCACCACCCGACCCTTTTTATAGTTGATGCGATGAAGGAGGCCCTCGCTGTCACCACACCACACAGAATCAGCCATATCTTCGTCCCCAGCATTCATTGTTGGCATTATGGCATCAATTGAGGCATTTTTATTCACTTTAATCCTGGATATCTGGTCCATGAAACGATTGGTGGAGTTTCTCCATAACGTAACGATACCTTCGCCATGCGATACCAAAACCGTGTCATTCTTATTGCCACTCACTGAATCAGTCGCATAGCACATAGACAATAGCTCGTCGGATTGGTCATCAGACTGAGTAATAATACCTTTGCGAATGTCGATATGAGACAAGGTTGTTGACCCCAAAGTGAGGTAGTGATATGCTGAAACGGCTGGCATCGGAAGAATCTTGGTCATAGCATCTTCGTGCATGTTGCTGAGCTTGTACATTACCTTTCCGGACGAAAGATCTTTGCTATTGAACACTAGAACGTCGCCATTCTCCGTTCCTGCGAGCAATAATGGATGCGATGAACAAGCCGCTAAAGTCGTTATGGCATCTTTCGCATCGCTATAGTGGTCTGAGATCTGGGCCTTGCTTGCGACTTTCCCCGACTCGGTATAAGCTTTCTTGATGACATGATCTGTACCGACGGAGTAGATATACTCCCCAGGAGAGTTGTCCGAGACGTCGAAAATGACCGATCTACAGGATCCTTGATGTCTTTTTGTTTTCCAATTGGTGGAAACACCGTCCCTGCCTGAAATTTTGGTGTGATCAGATTCAACGGTCCACCACTTCTTTTTGAGCTGAGAAATCAGAGCCTTGCCTTTTTCGTGGGTCACGTACTGCTCTTTTGCCAGTTTTACTCTATCCTCGAGTTGCTCAGCATTATAGCTGTATGAATATAAATGACCTGTCGCCAAACCTGAGACCACTATTGGTTTCGTGGGGTGGGAAGCCACAGAAAACAAGGGCTCTGTGTATGATATTTCCAAAATGGGAGGAACTTTCGACTCATGCTCCAAAGAATTCGCCAACGAACTCGCTCTTTTCTTTTTAGCCATTACTTCTTGGGAATTGGATGAGAGCAGTAGGGTAGAGGTGATGAGCACGATGAACACTCATGCAGGCGCACTAACTTACGTCCACCAATATCTTACACTGAATCAGCCGGGGAGACCATTATATTAAAATAGAACTAAAAAATGTCGCCACAGTCGGACAATTCCTTCTCTTTCCTCTTCACCCAATACTTACTGTTAAAATGCCAGTAGTCATCCTTAGTAACAGGATGCTTCAGCTTCACGAACCATTGAGGCTTGTAAGTCTGGCGATTCTGCTCTCTGTCTTTTCTGGCATTTCTCTGCTTCACTTCAACGCGATGCTTCTCTTCAGAAGCTTCGTCGTATCTACCGTCCTCCATTGCCCTCTGATCGGGTCTTAATCTCGTATCAGTAGGAGCCAACCAAGGCTTAAGCGAGTCGTTGATATCGTTCAAGGTGATTGCGAATGAGGTCAAGTTGAAAGGCACCTTGGGGCGAGGTGCTGCTTGCCAAACAAGGAACTTTTTCCCACTGTAAGGGTCCGTAGAATTCGAGGCCTCATTTGCATCTATCAACAGCTCTCTTCTCTTCTTATCAAACTCCCCACTAATCTTCTTTGCAAAGATTTTCGAATTCCAATGGCCACCAATTGCCCAATGTGTTTTGCCCTTCGCATCACTGACCACACCGGACAATTGATAGGCAGAGGAAGCTTTCCAGCCCCTCTGTTTCATCTCCACTAGCATCACATCTCCAGTTGTATGGTTGCGCACTTCCATGGTTCCGAAGTTATCAACTGTGGGATTACCAAGCATAATTCCAACGACAGAGGTGTTCACCTTTTTCCAACTGTACAATTCTTCGCTCACCTGCTCACCCTCCTTAGATTTGACCCCGGAATCTGGTCTGATCGCGCAGAACATTTTACCTAAATGCTTGAAGTCAAAAGAGCGCCCGCGGAACTGTGAATCTACGGCATTTTCACCGTAATAGTCCCATTTCACAGATTCCGCACAGCATGCACTAATTGGTGGGTGATGACTGACTTGCTCGGAAATCAATCGGAAATTCTGCTCTGGTCTGCAATACTCGAAGGTTTCACCTAACAAAGGGTTAAAGGGCTTCGCAATTCTGTTGATGGTGGAGGCATACTCGGAAGCGCCAAATGCGGCAACGTAAACCATTCTTAAGGTTGAGTCATCAATACTCGCAGCCTTTGTCAACAAATCATTGTACTCGATATCCTCGGCAAGTCTCTGAAGTAACGAGGTACATTCGTTGAAGGAAACGGGCAAAGTCATTCTGGTCATATCCTTACCAATCATAGACTTCAAGATTCCCCATAAACCCACCTTGGGTCTGTTGTCCTCATCCATTGCAAGCTTGGAACGCGGAGGTTTTTCATAACCTAGGAATGAGCCTTCTTCTTCAAGTTTGATCTTGCATTTCTCTTGAGCGCCAGTGAGTGACGACTCCTTTGAGTCTTCGGCTGGCCTCTCTTCTTTCTCTGCCGGTTTCGCTTCAGCCTTTTCGATATCAACTGGAGCAGCACCAGGCTCCTCTGAAGCATCGTCAAAATCATCTGCATCAAAGAACTCGTCTTCAGAGTCGTGGAAAACATCTTCGAGAAGAGCCGATTCTTCGTTGTCGTCTGTTGTTGGTTCATGTACCTCGCGCGCACCCTTGAGGCCAGAAAATCCGGAAGCAAGTTCTTTAGTTACCTGGGGAGATGATATTCCTTTGGACTCCAAGAGTTTCCGCAACTTGTACTTTTTCTCGTCGTAACGAGCCAAAGCCTGCTCATGCTCGTGAATCTCATTTTCCAACTGACGAATCGACGACTCCCACAATTTGTTGACTTCGTCTTGTCTCTCGATTCTTTTGAGCAACTTGGCGTCTTTATTTTGAGTGTAATTGTCGTACTGCTCAATCAAATCTTGGATGTTGTTCAAAGTTTTCAACCCGACACGGTAAATTTCCTCCTCTTCGTTATTGTTTGTCAATTTCTTGGAAAGCACCTCGAATAAGTCCAAAAGACTAGAGACCTCGACGAGAATCGATCTTTTGGTGGCGTGAATTTGGTCCTTTGCATTCTTGGACAAATCCTCAGAGGATGGGTCGATCTGCGAAGAGTTCACAGCAGAATCGGAGTCTGCACTATCATCCATGTCATAGTCGAAATCTTCCATGTCAGTACCCAAACTCATTCTAGACTCCGCTGGATTTGCCAGCTTCTGCTCGGAGATCTGGCCGAGTTGGGACAGAGGGACCTTAGTATTGATCAGATTGACATCTGACGAGATAGACACGTTGTCCTCAACATCAGAGTTTGTGAAGGAATTCAAGGACACTTGGCTTGGTGTTTTCTTGTGCGAGCGTCTCCTTCCCGGGATGTGCAACAAACGGCGCTTCTTCTCATCCTCTGGTTCTTCAATTGAAGCCCTTGACGGTGTTGCTTTCAAATTCTTTTTTCTGATATTGTCTCTAGCAAGAGTGATTGCATTCTGTAGTGTCCATACCCAGCGAGTAGTCTCAACAGGATGATTGGCTTTGAGGTGCCATTTGATGCCATTTTTACCGATAATCTCAAACTTCAATTTCTCCGAAGAGTCCAAATGCAAAACTGCATAGCCGAGATTCAATGAACCCCGGCAAGCATTATTGGTATCGCCCTGGTTGGAGTAATAGGACAATAAACCATATTGGTCTAAGACAAAGTAGCGCAATTTGTAGCCGGAAGCGAAATTGGTCCACTTTCTCAAATACCCTTTGTATGTCGGCGCGGTTCCTGTCGTGGAGGCAGAACTGTTGGTTCCGTTCGGATCCATCATGTTCTGGTCCTTGCTAGCAGCTTTCAAAAGCTTCCTAATCGGGTCACTTTTGCTGGACACCAAATCAATAGGGAGCTTTCCCCGTTTGTCTCTTTTAAATGGGTCACCGCCGTGCTTCAATATCCACTCGCACATTTGTAAATCCTCCTTCTGAATGAACTCATGCAAAACGGTATTTCCTGTCTCTGGGTCGGCGCCATTGATGTCTAACAACTCCGCCGCCCTTGGGTTTTGCACTAGCAAATTCTCCAAGGCTGCGAAGTCACGCTCGCTGAAGTAGGTTCGCAACTCCGTGGCTGCCTTCTCCACGAACTTTGCTCTCTCAAACTGCATCAACTGAGCGATGCCAGTGTCCTTCGCGAGCTCAACCGGCTGCTTCATTTCTGCATTCAGTACCGTGTCGTTGATGTTGGGTAAGGACATCAAGTACTTGACGACGTTAAAACGTGACGCCCCAACAGCTAAGTGTAACGGCGTATTCCCGGTAGAATCCTGAGCGTTGACATCAACGTCGAAAGATTTCTCTCTAACCAAATGCTCAATCAATGGTAAAGGAGCAACCTGAACGGCATAATGGAGCACGGTTTCTCTCAATTTGATCAACTCGGCAGTATCCACCGTCGACTCCACATTGTTCAACTCTTGGTACAATGCATCAACTTTGTTTTGTTCTCCCGCCCGTAATGAGTCGAGGAGTTTAAGTCTCATCAACGAGGCGCTGAGCTGAGAAGACATGTTGATTGCAAATGCGATTGCTGTCTACACTTCATGATGTGGGGGCTATGGGCCTGCATACACGGCCCACAAAGAACGCCTAAGGGTGAGGCACATGGGAACAGAGCAAGCAACACCGAACTATGGTTGCCACGTGATTTACATCGAACGATTGAGGTTGCGGCTGCTTTGAGACCGGCTGAGAAAATAGCTGCCGAGAAAATAGACTGCACTGTGATGCTCATGTCTCGGAATCGTGCCCTGGTTTGTGGCTTCGAAATGCGAAGCGACTTTTCCGAGAATGTGAACGTGGCCTAGTCGAGAACCAATATCAGTAGCAATTCGCGTGCAGCCTTCGGTCTGTAGTTCCGCTCTCTGCTATCATAATAAATCGTCCAGAATGCTTTGATCTGATCCGGACTGCACGCGCGGGTACCACAATTTCCATAAGTGTAAACATCCTTAGCTTGATGCAGTAGGGAAAAAAAAAAAGCGTGTGCGCTGTTTCGTGCATCAAACTTCTGAGAACGCTCCTCCAGGCTGGCGCCGAATCCCATCTATTGCTGCAAAGCTAGTCACTCGCTATATCATTTGTCTTGTTCCGCCCGGCTTTACGAAATCATCGGGACAGCATAAACTTTCTGCGCATCCAGCCAACGAAGTTCTCATACGACACGTTATGCTATTGCCTCCTCTGTTGATATGGATGCTAACGCTACTTTGGGGAGCAACTTTGGTGTTCTCCATCGGAATGAGCATTTCGCCTGTTGTCACGGGTGACAAGAAGAGATACGCTTCATTAGACAACTTACTCCATTGCATCAGCTATAAAACGTCGAGGGACGATATTATCATGGTCACGGTGAACAGTGGCAACAGAATTGCATCTCAGCTGCTAAATCTTCACATTTTCGATTCGGAGAACAATGTACTCCGATCCATGGAAGACATGGCAGATGAACAGACCGTCATGTTCGCCAACTTGAACAATCCTATTCAAATCGAAGACTCGAGCTCTCCCAACCTACTAGGCCTTGCAAACAAGAAGGCCGCGCGCGACGAGCTCAAAGAGCTATTGAGCTCTCACTCTGGCAAGTCCTATGTTTACATTTGTTTTGACAACATCTACTATGACAAATCATGGAGCTTCCAGAAAAGGGACAGGGATGTCCACTTGACCGTTCATATTCGCAACATGACAACGCTCAAGGAGACCAACTACAATAATTATGCCAAGTATTTCAACCAGATCAAGGCGGACACTGAAGCCGACGAGAACAACGAGTTCCGGCAGGATTTCACCGAGGATGACTTTGACAAAGCCATGAACGACCTCCAGACTCTGCTCAACGAGATCAGCGAAGAGTTGAGGTCCACAGATCGCATTTTACAGACTTTGATGGAGCACGAGTTCAAGTTGAGAGACGTTAATGAGGCAATTTACGAAGGATACACACGCACAGCGATAATGGGGATTGCGGCTATATGCCTCTTTGGCGTGGTACAGCTAATCTACTACAAGTGTTATTTCAAAAAAAGGAAGTTGATCTAAATTAGTTTATCGTTTTCATTATAATGCATGCCATTTGTAAACGAGCTGGACGGGCCGTCAGCCCAGATAACATTAACATCCACTCTATCTTTCATTGCCTCTCATCCGCTCCATGTTGATGATATCTTGGCATATGCTCTCCTGCGCCTCGCGGTCAATTAGACTGCTCGTGTCAGAATACATCATGCTAGACTCGTACCCCATACGAATTCGTTGTTCAGTGATGCCAAGTTCGCAAGCACTGAGCGCAAGAATCACGTTGTAATACCTGCTCATCGTGCTTCTCACGCTGCCGCTAATGTTTGCGTCATTCTTGTCGCTGTAGATTTCCCACGAGCTTTCCTCCTCCAATCTTGTGATGGCAATGCTGCCCTTGCCAGGATTATAAGCACCTCCTGCGCCAAGAGACGCATGCGCCTTGTTCACTGAGGCGTTTGAGGAGTTATCTCCAAAGGAAGTTGTCTTGCTCAACCATATGTATCCATTCACACCAAGAATTATGCTGACATTCCCTGGAAGATCATACGAATGGTTCTTTTGTTTGATAATCAAACTGGAAGGAACTTTTAAAAAGACTCCATTTCTCAACTTTCCGTACTTGAGCGATCTAGTGTGCAATGATGCCGAGCCATTACTGAATATGCTTTGGACTTCCGCATTCAAAAGGTCACCCTCTTTCAAGAAGTTTCTCATTTGTAGCTCATCACTCTCGGACTTTCTTCTCAATATTCCTCCAGGTAGATTGACCGATCCAAGCATTAAGATTGCGTCCTGCTTGCACCCAATGTCCACTCTCCATCTCTTTTGGCCGACTTCCGTGATTCTGCCGACAACATGATCGCCTGTCTCGGCCTCATATCTTCCTCTGAGTGGCACGACACTCAAAAGTCTATTCAAACGCGAGACGTTGCCTGCAACCGAGGAGTACGTCTTGTTTCCTAGAAAATAAGTTCCGTGGCCCTTCATCCACGTTGGGTCGTCTGTGACAAGTTCACCGGGTGTAACGATTGATCCGTTCTTGCTGCTCTTCTCCTCTGGCACACCCACTTCACCGTCGGACATTTCAATGTCAGAGTCTTCGAAAAACTCTTCTCGTTTAACTGGTCGAGTTATCGTGATCACAGAATCCATTTTATGAAAAGTAGTTGAGAACGTAACTTGGAAGTCTTGTGCAGTGCGCGATGGGATGTACTCACTCCAACCGAAACCATTATACCGACTCACTATCCCTCTGAGAGAGGTCTATGTTCAGTTGCAAGCTCCTTAAAATAGTTCCAAGTTTTCGCTTCTTACAGACAACCAATCTCAGATCGTACCATTACTGGAATAAAACTGAACGAAGAACTAAAATGGGTCCAGGAAACAAGTTTTGCCCACCAGTCAACAGAGACATGAGACAGTTGGATCGTTCCTTCTTTGATAAGGAAGTTCCACTTTTGGTTGCCCTGTTTCCCGAACCTAAATTCTTGGGTGAGTTTGTCAAGACTTGCAAAAATGAGATTTTGCTCATTCCAGGTGTGAAGCATATCGTTCCCGTCGGTTCCACCCGAGGGGTGCTCTTGAGAGAAGAGTTGGATGACTTGGACACATATAAGCAAAAGATTTCACCAGCAGCTGCTGAGAAATTGGAAGAGTACAAAGTTCGTGTGGAAGTTTACACTCTTCGTTTGGATTACTCGTTTTGGAAAGCTGACGATATCCTCCGCGCCGTGCTTCCTGTTGACTTATTAGATGACATTCCGACCGGATATGCACAAGCGGGCCACATCGCTCATCTCAATTTGCGCGATGAGTTCAAACAGTTTGGACCTTTGATTGGACAAGTGATTTTGGACAAAAATTCAAAAATTGAAACCGTGGTGGACAAAGTGGATACTATTGATACCAAATTCCGGACATTCAAGATGAATATTCTTGCTGGAAAAGACGATTTTGTTGTTGACCAAAGTGAGAGTGGTTGCAAATTCCGCTTCAACTTTAGCTCAGTTTATTGGAACTCGCGGTTGAGCACCGAACATGAAAGGTTGATAAGTAAGTTCGAATCCGGTGAGGTCGTTGGAGATGTCTTCGCTGGCGTCGGTCCATTCGCTGTTCCCGCGGGTAAGAAGCACGCTTTAGTGTTGGCCAATGACTTGAATCCTGAATCCTACAAATACTTGAAGGAAAATGTCACTCGGAACCATGTTGAAGAATTTGTGCAGTCATTTAACTTAGACGGGAGAGAGTTCATCAAAGAATCTCCCAAGATGCTTATGAACTGGCACAAGTCGAAAGGCAAAGTCGAAAAGGAAAAAACGACAAAGCGCCGGAAGACTGATCCCGAAACAAAAGCGAAAATTACTACTAGAGATTTGGAAATCATCTCTGTTCCAATCCCAAAGCACATACGTCATTACGCTATGAACTTGCCCGACTCTGCCTTGACATTCTTGGACGAGTTCATAGGCTTGTACAGTAGAGACAAAGAGGTTCTTCAATTTGTCAAAGGCGATCCAAACTTCAAACTTCCGATAATCAATGTTCATTGCTTTGAGAAGTTTTCGCCGGATGAACCCGAGCCGTCCATGGAAGATTTGCATAGACGCGTACACGCAAGGATAATCAAGTACATTGATTTCAACGCCCCATTCGAGAACTTTAGCTTTCACTTGGTGAGGAAGGTAGCTCCTACCAAGCCCATGTTTTGTGTTACTTTCGAGCTTCCAGCCGAAGTTGCATTCAAGGGAGCTTAATTTTAGATCTTGTACAATTCGCATATAAACAAAAAAATCAAAAGTAAACCCTATGCTGAGTTTTGCAACCCCACAAGAAGACTCTCAATATGACTACACTTCAATTTCTCATTCATTTACGAGGTTTTTCTTCAATCCAGAACGCTTTGTCACATTCTTGAATACTACTCAAACAGGGTTCGCCCACACGTCTTTTGGCACAGATCTTGAGGTCTTAGGCAAGCACATCATGACAATGTTCTGTATTTTTATTGTAGAGGTTTCATTATTTTGTTACCTCAGGCCCATATTCAAAAGTATCTACCAACCTCGTTTCTCTGACTTTCACAACGGTGCAAAGATGGAAAATTCGCCGCCAGGTTTTCTCGATTGGGTTCTACCAACTTGGGAAATGCCCATTCATTGCTACTCTGACATGGGGTTAGATACTTATTTTTTTCTTCGCTTCATCAATCTTCTTTTATTCTTTTTCTCCAGTTGTGGGATTCTCAATATGTTCATCCTTATTCCTGTGAATCTCAAAGGGTCGAGCGATGAATATCAGGCGAGCGGCTTGGACCGTTTGAGCATCTCGAACATTTCAGTTGAGAAAATTGGTAGATTGAACTTCCACTTTGTTTGCTCCTTGGTAACAATCCTTGTCTTCAATGTGCTTGTATATTACGAATTGCAAACTGTCGTTCAGATCCGTCAAACGTACTTGAACTCCAAGAAGCATCGAAATCAGCTATCCTCTAGTATTCTTCTTTTAGGAAATATCAAGGAAAACATGAGAAGTCCCATCTCTCTAAAGGAAGCGTTCGATATCTTTCCAGGTGGTGTGAAACGTGTGTGGATGACGGACGACTTCCACGAGTATTGGTGGCAGTGGAGGCAAGCTAAGGAAGCAATTGATATCTTGGAGGCTATGATATTGCGTCATAAAGACTCTCAGGTGGTGGGATATGACGAATTATCGAAATTCAAGTTTTATCCACCTATCTACTTTCCTTTGAAGTTGATTCCTTTCTGTGAAAGAGTGGTCAGCATAAGGCTACCTGGGATTGTTCGAGTTTGCTGTCTACAGAAACCAAGACCCTTGCTCAAATGGTGTGTTGAAATCTTGAGAGAAGCCAGTATCAATATATCAGAGCGCACTCAGGACATCGTCAATAACCGACACGAAAAATCCGATAAGGCGTTCTTGTGCTTTGAGAAACCAGAGTCAGCGTACATTGCACACCAAACGTTGTTATCTCTGGAGTTTGGAGTCATGGATCAGTCCGATGTGGAAGTGAATCCTGCTGATGTCATTTGGCCCAACTTGGCGAGAGCAAATAACATCTTAACTCTCTTCGAAAAGCATATCATCTCTATTATCCTTGTGGTGATGATATGTTTTTACGTGGTGCCCGTTTCAATGATTGGGTTAATTTCTCAACCATATTTGATCACTCATTTGGTGCCCTTCTTGACATTCTTGAACAAACTTCCAGAAGAGATCAAGATTGCGATTTCAAACTTGCTACCAACTATTCTATTAAATTTGATGGCGGCAGTTCAGCTTCGAATTTTCCGCAAGCTTTTATACTTGAAGGGCTCTTGGACTTGGGCGAGAATTGAAAGTGAACTTTTGCAGTGGTATTTCGCATTTCTCTTCATCCAGCAATTCATTGTCGTTTCTATTCTGAGTAGTCTTGCTGTTATTGTTGTTCAGGTTATCGAGAAACCTGCCTCCATACCCGTTTTATTGGGTGCAAACATTCCTAAGAGCGCTAATTTCTTTTTCAAATTTTTGGCCGTGAAAGCTTTCACGGTCTGTGGAAATGGCTTTCTTCGTATTGAAGAATTGATTCAACGCGGCATTGTGTTTTTGCTAGTGGATAAGTCTCCACGAATGAAGCTAAAACGAGCCACCAAACTTCGGCAAGTTCGATGGGGATCACATTACTCAGCCATAGCAATCTATGGGGCAATTGGTGTCACATACTGTGTCATTTCGCCAGTTATCTCTGTTTTCATGGTACTCTTGCTTGGCTTGATACTACTTTACTATAAATACGCGTTGCGAAACGTTTACAGTCGATTAAATCCCTCTGAAACGTTTGGAAATCTCTACTTCAAGGCGCTCTTTCAAATTTTATCTGGTGTGTACTGTTTGGAGTTCTCTATGATTGGAATACTCTTCTCACTGCGAAAGGGCGCTGCATGTCCAATGAAGTTTCAAGCCCTCATCGTTATTATTGTTCTCGTTTTGACCTCATTCGGACACGTCCTTCTATACTCGCGCTTTGTCAAACACTTCCATTACCTCCCTCAGATAAGTGATGTTGAACCCGGAGGCGATGCAGAAAACAAGGCTGACGAGCAGGAGGACCTAAACAACGACTTTACCTACCTTCATCCCTGTTATAAATATGAAAAGCCTGTTCTTTGGCTCCCCGGGATTCAAAATGGGCACTGTCAGCAATCAATTTCGGACATGCTTGCATTTGACGACGCAATAGGAGGAGTGCTGACTGCGAGCACACTCGATATTGAAAATTGTTCAATTCACACGTCTTAGATCAGAACACGGGACCAGACCAACTCATGAGTGTATAGCGGATGAAACTGAGTCCCATTCTTGCAACAATTCCCACTTACTGTTCAGAGGAGGAAGCGTATCGTGCCCATAAAGAGTAATGTCATTGATACGACCAACCGATGTATACTGCTTCGCAGTTTTGACTTCTTCTGGATTTGAAGGATCTTGCACTAAGTGCTCAGAATGTGAGAGTATATATGCCTTCGAGCTTCGAAGTTCAACTGGATGTCCAATCACCTTTATGCCTCTGAATTGAGCTTCCAGGTTGTTCCCGTCGATAGGTCTTTTTGAAGGGGCAAAATAATCTTCCGTGTTGGCTTCCCCGGTATATTGAATCTGAAATGGAAGTATATTCGCTTTAAAACTGGGGACGGAGTCGTTGACGATGATTTCGGAAGACATAACCTCAAATTGCAAGTACTGGTGATGCGGCCTCGAAGACGCGTAAACTGTATGAAGTCCTGAATTTTAGTACTTTCAACTTGCGTGATGTAGCCTAAATGTGGCCTATTTGGGGAGAGGCCTAAGCCAAAAATGGTTCTCTATTCATATTTCATATGATTGTCGAGTAATGTGAGCCTCAACACCTAACTTGAGGACTCCGAGCATACCAACGAAATTCGAAAACTGTTCCGACACCGCAAGATTTTCCACTGTTTAAACTTTCTTTCGACAATTGTTCGACCAAAGATCTTTCAAATTTTCCGACAGTTCTCGAACTCGATAATCTGTCCGTTCGTTTTCGAAATAAATCTTGAAGAGCATATTGACCATTATGTGCAAACCCTATCAGAGTCGCTCTATTAAGCTTTACCAATTCCGCAATTCCGCTCGCAGTACGCACAACTATAAGAGCGATGAGGATGCCCTATCTCGCGCGACGATACCCACATATCTGAACAATGAGCGTCGCAAATAATCCATTGCAAATCGTTGATGTTACGAATATTGATCTCTCCACAGCTGATGAGCTCTTAAATGCCGCCACCTCCCAAGGTTTTTTGTTTGTCGAGGGACATGGTTTCAGCGCGGAGGAAGTGTCTGAGTTATTCCAATTGTCTAAAGAGTTCTTCAAACTCCCTGAAAACTACAAGATGAAGTATCCTATCGATGAATCGAACCATGGATATACAAACTACGGCGGCGAAAATTTGGACCCCAGCACACAGAAGAAGGGCGATCCAAAGGAAGCGCTCAATTTCGCCGACCTTAACTTATTGACTGGGATTTCATCAAAAGAATACCCAGACTGGTTCTATGAGAACCCAGCGAGAATTGAGTTGGTCAATCGGATGTGTGTCAAGCTATACGATTTGTCCATAAAGATCCTACGCATCCTTGCGATGGGGTTGCAGATTGAAGACACGGAGAGTTGCAAGGGAACAGAATGGTTTACCTCAAGGTATGATCCCCAAAAAGCGTCAGGGACCACTTTTAGATTCTTACACTACCCCGGACAAAAGTCTTTGAGTCCAGAAGCAGTTATCAGAGCTGGCGCTCATACTGATTACGGTTCTATGACGTTGTTGTTTCAACAGGAACATCAAGAAGGCTTGGAAATCTACTCGCCAGTGAGCAAGAAGTGGGAGGCGGTGCCATATGTTCCTGTGAACGACAAGAAGTTCTCGGGACAGGCTGCTCCAATCGTGGTGAACATTGCCGATCAGTTGTCTTACTGGACAGGGGGACTCTTGAAGTCAACGATTCATAGAGTCAAATTTCCTCCAAAGGTTCAGGAGACTGGTCAGGATCGCTATTCTATTGTCTTTTTTAGTCACCCGAACGATGCTACATTGTTGGAGCCTGTTCCCAGCGAGAAAGTTAAAAACATCAAAAACAGAGGAGCGAACAAGGACGGAGTTCACATCACCGCTAAAGAGCACTTGGACAAGCGTTTGGCGGCAACTTATGGTTGGTATTAGGCAGTTACTTAATCGATTGGCGCAATGCCAAGTAAAGACTTCAACAAGTAAGTATGTATTCCACCTGCATACCGTGGCGTGGTGGTTGAACGCATCTTTTCTCTACTTCTCTACATTTTTTCGCAGCATAATTATCTGAAGGTTTGAAGTTCCATATCGAGAATTCCGTCCCTGCGGATGTGCGGGAGCTGCAGGAACTGCGTTCGCCTGCAATTTCTTGATCTGACGCTATCGCGCTCCTTCCAAAGGTACACCGAAACTTCGCTGACTTCGCAGACAAGTCCAGTGATTCGTTGATTGAGGGAAACCGCATGCCTCCGCAAAATACGCACTCGCCAAATGTGCTGCCCAGGTTTACTTCTCCTCGGGTAAGAGCCCAAGAGATGACTACTCGAATATTGACCAATGTTCTGGATGTTATTGACGCAATCAACGATCAAGAGAAGAGGAATTTCAAGCTTGGAGTGGTCTTTTTGATCATAGCCATAGCCACTTGGCTCATAGGTTTGGAGTTGGTCAACTCCGTTCTCAAAGGCGACGAGTACAGCAAGCCATTTTTCCTAGCATTTTTAACGGGATCATGCTTCTCGTTGAACTTTCTCCCCGATATTTATAGATATGTTACTACTGGATTCGACCATAGCGGTGGCGATCACTTCAAGTATTCACCATTACTATCACATTCCGATTTGGAGGTCGATCCTGAGCCGATTCTTGATTCTGTCAGAAGAGTCGAGAAGAACGAAATGGGCGCGAATGAGCCCATACCGTTGACAAGGCGAGAAATACTTAGCTTGGCGTCCAAGCTCTCAGTCATCTACTTTGCTTATAATGCTCTCGTTATGCTGGCATTGCAATACACTTCAGCATCCAATCAAACCGTTTTGGGATCAACCACCGCGGTTTTTACACTTTTCATTGGTGTCTATCTCAATATTGATCGACTCACGATAAAAAAGCTAGCTTGTGTTGCAACAAGCTTGCTTGGTGTCGTATTGATCAATATAAGTGAGCAAGGTGCAACTTCCAGCGATGATGAAAACAAGTTCAAGCCCAAGAATCCCGCACTTGGTAACTTTTACGCCTTACTTGGAGCCCTTTGCTACGCGATGTATTTGCTAGTGATGAAGTTGGAATGCGGCACAGAAAACAAGACCACAAATGAAAGGCAACTATTTGGTTGTGTCGGTGTGTTCACTTTTCTATTTGGCATTCCAGTGTTGTGTGTCGTCCACTACTTTGGCATCGAAGAGTTTCAACTCCCGCCAAACTTGGCAGTTTTTTCGATGATCCTCATTAATTCAGTGTTTTCCGTAATTTCGGATTACGTCACAATCTTGGCTATGCTTCTTACTAGCCCTTTGGTGACTTCCTTGGCCTTGACTTCATCCATTCCCATTGCTATCTTTTGTGATTTCATGATTCTAGCTCTCACAGGAGGTGAGAACAATAGCTCCACTTCGAGCTTACTCACTTACGCATTCGGAGTCCTGTCTATCTTGATGTCTGTCATTCTCATCAACGTCAACGTTACTTCTGAGAATGAATTCATTGAAGAGGTCATTGAAGAAGCTCTTGAGGATGCTATCCGAAATGATGAAGTGTTATCACCTATGTTGTCGCCATACTTGGGCTCTGCTTCCACGACAGCATTGAGTCCATCCAATCACAACATTGGAATCAATCTTTCTCCACGTTCATTACTCTTTGGCAGACGAAACAATACTCATACAAATGCTCCTCCATTGTTTAGGGAAGTATCAGGTTTTACTCTTGGTGAGAGTACAAGTGAAAGTACTCCATTACATAATGCCAACCATAACAGAAGCCTTTACACAATCGACACGAGGTTGACCGATGGACCTCAAGGTGACACAGGCTCTGCAAACTTATTGGTATCCGGTGGTGTTAACCACAACTACGTTGTGAAAAGCATCGACCAAAGTACGTAGCATATAATATAATCTATAAGGACACTCCGTAATATAATATAAGCTTCAATCTCTGTTGATAGACTTGTGCAAAACATGCTCTCTCATAAACAAACTAACAACGAAGCCAAATGCAATGGTCACAGTACTAAATATGAAAGTGCCTTTGCATCCCAAATAATAAGAGTCGATGATAGCACCTTGAACATAACGTGGCGCATTCCTGACATAGTGGGTGTTTTCAAGTGCTTTCTTTATAATTGAGTCGGCCAATTTGGGATCCGCAACCACTTCGCTCACTTTTCTACCCAATTGTTGTCTCGTGATCGTCAGAAATATTGCACTAGCAATAGAGACTCCCAAAGTTGATCCGGTAGCTCTGAATGTATACTGAATGGAAGTAGTGCAAGCCTGGTATCTCACAGGGACTGAGGCGATCAACGACAATAATGTTACTGTCAAAATGCAAGCGTAGCCCAAGCCAGGAAGAAGTAATATAGTGAACTGCTTCCAGATCGACGAGCGTGGAGTCAAAGACAAAACTCTAGCCATTCCCACCAAAGATATTATTCCCACTCCCACTGTAAGACTGTAATATTTTCCGGTCTTGCGCATGTAAAGACCAGCACCCACGGATCCAAGCGAGATTGCAAAAAAGTTGGGAATTATTCTTTCCCCACTTTGAGTTGCCGAAAGGCCCATCACTGCTTGGAAAAAGAAGGGTACATAAAAGAGATATGTGAACACCCCCATAGTATAGAACCAGTTGGCCAAAGACGAAGACAAAACGGTGCGATCTGTCATGACCTCCATCGGAATTATGGGCTCCTGTGATATATAGACTTCGGTGTAAACGAAGGCGACGAGAAGTCCAATGGAGCCGAAAACCAATAGGATAAAAGTAGAAGAGGAGTATGCAACGTCCTTTCCGCCGATGGATGCAGCAGTGAGTACTCCCATCAAGGCCGTAACCAATAAAATTGCTCCGGCAAAGTCGACCCTCTTAAGCTTCTCCTTAAAGTCAGATCCAGTTGCTCCCAACCCTGGTGATCCTTCTGGTAGGTGAAGGAAGGTGTAGATTGCAAAACCAACAACCGCCGCGAGAGGAACTTGAAGTATAAACACATACTTCCATCCAAAGTAATCAGCCACGACACCACCTATAATTCCTCCAGAAGCAGCACCCAAGCCGAAGAAGATATTTGCCATACCTTGATATAAGCCCCTCTCTCTTAGTGGGATCAAATCTGACATTGTAATAGTACCTAAGGTCGTCAATCCAGATCCACCACATCCAGTGATAAATCTTCCAATTACCAACCAAATCAAGGAATCAGTTACACAGATACAGCACCCAATTCCAAATAGAAGGCAACAGACAACGAGCAAGCTTCTCCTTCCGAATATATCAGACAATTTGCCGAAGAGGGGCTGGAAAGCAGAGCAAGACAATAGATATGCTGTTGCAATCCATCCGATGTTTTCAATTGCATTCAAGTCGGAAGCAATCACCGTTAACAATGTGGTAACAACAGTAGTGTCTAAAGCAGCCAAGAACGATGCCATGTATAAACTCGATATCACCAAGTAGAGATCAGCCTTCGGCAATGCGAACTCTGCTAAATCCTCTTCAACCGCAGCATTGGAGTCGCCATTTACAGGCGGGTCTGCAGCTCCGTAGCCATGGGAATCCAAGGTTTTTTGTGGAATCAATCCGTCCTCTTCCGCAGCCAATTCTCCAGCCACTACCCCAGCTCCTCCTGCAGAACTGTCCTTGATGATATTCGGACTCAATCCATGGCACACGCGGTCGTCCTTTTGGTTTTGGGTCATGTTGCAAGTGGATTGCGAGCGACAATTTCTTAAAACAACGGCATAAAAAAGCCGACTTCCGAGATCTTGATAAGGGCTACTATCCTGCATATCGTCCCGAAACGCTCAACTTAAGTTTCACGCAAAAGTCTTCGAGATGACACAATTTCCAGTCTAGTCCATATCGTGCGGAGTTCGACCACGTTCAGACGAGCATCCTCATTTAAATACGCTTTTATGGAGGCATTTTGCTTTGGCCCTTACGTTAGGTTCCGATGACCAAAAAGGTAATCCGCGCACCGCTCAGTATTCGTCCCGGATAAATTGAGACCGTCTGTGATCCAAGAAGAGTCGCTCAAAATTCTTCACCGTAATTTGCAAACCCGGTCGATCCAACTGGTGTGTTCCACTATCGCATGAAGTAGTTGAGCTAAAATGTCCCATGGTCGAAATATTGATTCAACCGTTTGAATGTCAAGTCAATCCTCTGGCTCCGGAAACGTCAAGAGACATTCCAGGTAATCCTTATTCTTGTAAGAGCTCTAGGCAACCGAATTCTATTATTGCCGACTGACCGTACTAGGGACATTCTCAGCTCCAAGCATTTTCGCTTTCCCCATTCGTGGATACGAACCTACTCGGATCATTGTCACATCGCGATGACATTACTCGTCGCAAATATCAATTCAGCAGAGTATTTACAAGCCTGCCGTCTTCTTTAAACTCTCTGAAGAAATGGGATGAATAAATTTAAAGCTGTTCTTCCTATGAATAGAGAACCACAATGAGCCAGATCAAATTCGGACGGTTTCGATGTTAGGAGAATGGCACTTGTTTCGCAGGAAGTCTTCCGGTCACGATAGGGAAGTATTGTATGTATGGGGACAAGGAATTTAATCAATCCTAAGCTACAATTCAGGAGGTAAACCCTCTTGATTTGAGTAGTGTTCAAATAAGATTCTGATTAAGGTCTCCTACTGGAGGTACGCGGTCGCCACAGTTGGTGTTTCAGAATGGATAATATTTTGCCACGTCCAAGTGAGCATATGCAGCTTGGCGACATTTTCCTATTAACCTTATTTCTTATCTTTGGCATATTTCTTAGTAAAGAAGTCTTCATATAGTTGGTCGCGTGGTCTAGTTGGTTACGACGTCTGCTTCACACGCAGAAGGTCCCCAGTTCGAGCCTGGGCGTGATCATTTTTTTCTTCAGCTGCACTGTTTTACTTGTATTTTTATTTGGTTACTCGTGGAAGTATTTTTAACGGAAGAATGGATCGATCTAACTTCGATCTGTGCTCGAACAGGCATCGAAGAGGAGAACAACCTTAATTGCAGTATTACTAGGAATGGAAATGCGCGTGAAAAGAGCCTGCAATCTTTCATCGACAGCTGATCCGCAAAATGGGAGACGAGGCGGCAACCGACAGACAATTGGGATTTGCCCACGCGTCTCTCGAAACAATTGACTCGAACAGGATATGAAATACCTTGACAAAAGCAAGGAACGGGTTCATTCACGTCCTGCATAGCGCCTAACAAATTGAGGCACCGTTCTTAACACATGTATATCGTATTGTATTGGATGGATATATATAACACCTCCGCTTGCTGACTCCTCGCGCATTCGAATCACGTTAGAATTGCAACTTCATGGAGACATTAGAAGTCCATGCCAAGGACTTTTTGGTGAAATGGGTCAACGCTCCTGACAATTGCTCAATTGTATGGCAAGTTAAGCCATTAAAGAAGTCCATCAATTTTGCGATCTACCGCAAGAATGAATCAGTTTCACCTTTTGACGATGCCGCTTACAGTTCCGACTCCAAGCCATCAAGCCAATCACAAGATGCTTCAACGACCGCAGCTTCTCGCCTGGAGTCGCTGGGTTCGTCAGGTCGTTTGCGCTCACCTTCAGTTACATCAGTGAACAAGATAACCGAGCTGGGAGCTTATAAAACTAAGTCAAGATCCTCGACATTCACCTCTAATTTGAACAATTCTGATCTCACCTTGGTGAAAAATTACTACAAGCTCATTCCCGGGGAAATGGTGAAGGGAACCTTCGAAATTAAGAGGGGTGGAATGTATGCTTTTACCTTCGATAACACATTTTCGAAAACCATAAGCAAGAAAATATTTTTCAGTTCAAAAATCTTGGGTGGTTCAGAGGCGCCCGCCCTTAACAGGCGGACCTCAACGATAGGGCATCTGCACGCGACGCCCGACCGCTCGCTAGCATTGCAAGAATTGGCCGAGGACACTCCGCAAAACATTTTGAGGCCTAAGAATGGAGAGTTGATGCAAAGCGTGTTGTTAAAAAGAAAAAGAAAAAAACTTCAAGGATTTACTAAACGTTTCTTCATACTCAACTTCAAATACGGCACTTTATCTTACTTCAAAAACAATGATAACAAGCTCAGGGGACAGATGCCAATAGTGGACTCTATCGTTAGCGTTAATTATAAAACGAGAGAAATTTTTGTTGACTCTGGAATGGAAGTCTGGGATCTCAAAGCCATGAACGACGACGACTTGAATGCGTGGGTGAAGGCATTTAATGCTGTTAAGAGAGAATATGTTGGGCAAAGCACCGAACCTGGGGAGGATGATCGCACTTCCGGTCAAATTGCCGGCTACTTGATAGAGGATGTACACGAACAGCTACAAAATTTGTTGGCGCAATTCAGCTCGTTATCCAAAGAACAAGTCGAGTTCAAGATTCAGGCCATCAACTCTGATTTAGCCTCTCATCTATCTCGTTCAAAAGTGCCCAATGATACAGCCTCTGTGACGTCGTTCAGTGAATTCTACGATGCAAACGACTATTTGGACGCTAATGATTCAGGAGTTGTAATCATGGAACATTCTGCTCAAGGAAAGAAACTTGCTTCTGAGGATGAGGCTGACGAGGTTGGCGAAGAGGATGAGGCTTCTTCGTCCGACTCGGACATAGAGTCAGATGAGTTACCGGCGCCTAGTGTGTCAGTACGTGAAACAGCAGGAGAGTCGGACCACAAACATGAAGTTGACCTTTATCCTTTGCCATTGGAACCCATCGAAAGGAATTTTGATATTCCAATTGCCGACCATGAGCCACCAAGCTTACTTTCTTTCGTTCGCAAGAATGTGGGAAAAGACCTTTCAACTTTGTCTATGCCGGTTGATATGAATGAACCCGTCACAATATTGCAAAAATATTCGGAAATGCTTGAATATTCCGATATGATCGATAATGCACTTCAAGGCAGCTATCCAGAAGATTCTTGTGAGTTAATTTTGAGAATAGCTACTTTCGCATTAACCTACCTTTCTGGAATGAGAAAGAAGATAAGAAGCTCAAGAAAACCTTTCAATCCACTTTTGGGCGAAACCTTTGAGCTTGTTCGAGAGGATAAGGGTTTCAGGCTACTTTGTGAGAAAGTCTCTCATAAACCACCAGTTTTTGCAATGTTCGTCGAGTCCAAGGAATGGGATTTGAGTTTCTCTCCCTCGCCTTCTCAGAAGTTTTGGGGCAAAACCTCGGAAATTTACACCGCGGGTGTGGTAAAATTGACCATACGGTCAGGGGAAGTATTCACGTGGACTCTTCCGACTCTTGTATTGAAAAACATCATTGCCGGTGAGAAGTACACTGAGCCCTCGACAGCAATGACCGTCAAATCCAGTTCAGGTCAAAGAGCAGTCGTGGAGTTCGCAAAAGGAGGGATGTTTAGTGGAAGATCTGAGGACGTCACCATCAAAGCGTTCTCATCCTCCAAAAAGCAATCTCCTTATTCTGTCAGTGGAAAGTGGACTGATTCGATGACTTTGAAAACTAATTCAACCGAGAAGTTAATTTGGACCGCTGGTTCTTTATTGCCTAAGAGTGAAAAGAAGTTTGGGTTTACCGAGTTCGCCGGTAGCTTGAATAAAATCACACTGATAGAACGCGGGCAGATTCCCCCTAATGATTCGCGCTTCAGACCAGACATGCAAGTATATGAAAAAGGAGAGCTTGAAAATGCTGAAAAGCTCAAACAAGAGTTGGAAGAGGGCCAAAGACAACGCAGAAAAGAGTTTGAAGCAGCTGGTTCGAGCCATAGTCCGTTGTTTTTTGAGCATGTGGGTGGTGATCTGCTGAAACCAGATACCGGAGAGTGGCATTACAGAACCGGGGCAAGCAGTTATTGGGAGAGGAGAAGAAAGAATGATTGGTCAGGGGTCCCTGAATTGTGGTAAAAATAACTTGACTTCATTCCAGTGTAGTCCGTATTTATAGCTTCAAGTTCAAACGCTCTTCAGAACTCGACCTCGTAGGAAAATCTTCGTCATCCAGGCCGCCGATGTGAGGTCCGTAGATGGGCTGCCTATTTCTGAAAAGTAGAAATTGAATTTGCTTCCTAAGCCCGTTGACTAACGCTCGTTGAAGGTTGAGGTCATCTTTCATTAAGAAGGTATCGCTCATTAGACCATTGAGTATACTCTGGCGCTCAGTATTGGAATTCGATTCTCGGTCAATGAATGGGTGGACTTTCGCATCTAGTTCGCTTCTAATCCTTTCGAGCTCACTGTTGAAGTACACCATTTGATCTTGGCCAACTAAATCTCTTCTAAAACTGCCGATCTCTTCCACAGGCTCGTGATATCCCAAATTAGTGATTTTTCCTTGCGCGATGCTTCCCAAAATCTGGTGTATCTGACTTCGTAAATACTTATTTTCTTTATCGAGGCTGTGAATTCGACCTTCGAGCAGTTTAAAGTGAGGGAGTAATTGGTTCAATTGACAATTGCCATCCTTGAGGTGCACTTCGAGTGACGGTTCATTCGTGCCAACCCATGTACAACCCACTTCATGAGCAGGGCACATGAGTCTTCCCGACTTGAGACAATTCGACCTGTGCTTTTCCAAATTTTTCACCGGTATCATGTCATTGCTGCAAAGATCACAATTGACGTAATTGAAATCACAGGCCTGTTTGAGATGCTCAGTTTTCGTTATTTCTGTAATTTCCAGGTTGCATAATTCACACTCAAAGATCTCGTGCACGCATTTGTTGGAATCATACTTCAAAAATCTTCGTTCAACCATTAGTTTGCACACGTCATGGCTATTCTCGTCTATCTCAGACAGACCGTTCGGCTGAATTTCCGTCAGTTCTGCGCGAAGCCCGTTGCAACATACTCCGGTGAAGTCACAGTCTACCTTGGCATGCTTCTCGACTTCCCAGCGGTGGCCCACCCATTCGCATCCTCGTTCGAAGTTCAAACAATAGACTTGAAGGTCATCTACCATGTTTGAGATGATTAAAGGTGTGGGGAACAAATCATGTGCATGCTCCATGTTGATGGGTGTTCTATCCAAAGGGCAAAATCCTTCCACTTCTGATTGGTTTCCTGACTTAAAACACTCCGTAATACATTCTTTGCAAAACGTGTGGCCGCAAAGTGTAGTCATTGGTTCTATGTATGGTTGCTGGCACACCGGGCAATTCAAGTGATCTGTGTTGCCCTCATATTTGACACTTCGTATATCAGGTATCCCATCGCCAGAGGAGTCCAAATCAAAGGATGTTTTATACTTTTTGAGCTGATACAGATCATCGTATGAGGGCATTTTGGTGCATGAGCTTAAAGTTGGATGAACTGTTCTTCTTGCATGTAACTTAGCGAGCATATAGGCCCGTTCCTTAAAGTGAGCTATCATCACTTGGCTGGCGAAATATTCCTCCCATATCAGGATGTCGCACGTTCATATCAAATAATCAGCACCTGAGTTGCAGTCGTTAGATGTAATTAAGTGCCTCGTAATACCGCTCCCAATGACTACAATAAAGACAAGCGGTGACCTACGAGCCAGGCCAGACCGTCAATTTTCTATTCCAATCAGTAACCTCTTTGAATTTCTATCTCCACCAAGATATGAAAATATCGCTTAGGGCTTATAGGCATCTGTTTATAATTTCGTTCCTAATGCGAGTTGGCGAGAAAAAGCATGAACATCTCCAGAATCGAATGCCGAAATTCAATAGCACGCTTCATTGGCTAACAGACACATTCCCTCGAATTAAAGTTTTAATCCGAAATTGAAACTGTCGACCAGTAACTACTCTATTTCTCTTTACATGTTGGTCAAAAATCTCCATTCAACTCAAATTGAATTAGTTGAACGTACTCAACATCCCGTGTTCGACCATACCTTCAATTGTCCTTTCGCATATCAAATTGCTTTCGGAATAGAAAGTTCGATTAAGCAAGCCTTAAACAATAGACTAGATCCAAGCAATTCATCCTTTCATAGATATAGCCAGTTCCAACAGGAACAAGAAAAGGTTGTATAGTGTAGTGGTTATCACTTTCGGTTCTGATCCGAACAACCCCGGTTCGAATCCGGGTACGACCTTTTTTAGCCTCAGCTGTTACTACAAACGGAAGATTTCTCAGTGAACTGTGAATTTATCTGCCGTATGTTCCGATAACCGACGTGTGTTGATGTTCCAGGTATCATGTTTGTATAATCGCTTGCTGGGCAGAGTTAGCATTTGAGAAAGAATCCTTCCCAGTCTCCCGCCCATCACATTGACATATGGTGGAGTTGGAAACCACCGTAGGAATCGCAGAGGACGTAGCATTGGAATTAAATCGCAAGGGGTGAGATAAGCGCCTGTTTTCAGGTTCCGTTAAGGAAGCTAAGACATTAGGCCGACAAAGATGACGACGACGGCGACGAGGTTACCACCTCGACAGCAGGGCAGCATCGACAGTGACAATGATCCCTGTGCGATACTCTACCAGCAATAAGCTCGTGAGATTGGTATAATTACAGTAATATTTAGCCATATCACCAGCAATTTCATTCATTTGCTATGAGAAAAGTAGAGTATTGATACATTTTAAACCGGATTCAATTCTGAAAAAAGGTTGTATAGTGTAGTGGTTATCACTTTCGGTTTTGATCCGAACAACCCCGGTTCGAATCCGGGTACGACCTTCTTTTTTTGCGCGCTTGAATGTATTGAAATTTCTTGCGAACATACTTGATATGGTGAAAAGAGTCAGGTCCGAGATTGACTACGACGACGAGAATGATGAAAACTTTGAAGAACATACGTTGAATAATGACCCTAGCATCGTGGCTGGTTTGGTGAGATTGATTCTTGCAAGGCAATCGAGAAATCTCAAAATTAGGAAAGAGCATATCACCAGTGTTTTGCATCACCACAAACTCAAAGGTAATTTGAAATCGTGGGCAATCAAAATTGATGAAGAGTTGCGCAATGTCTTTGGGTTGACGTTGGAGGCGAACGGCAACGAATATGTTCTTCTATCCAATTTGACTTCAGATTCGAAGAAGCTTCTACATCAACTATTTGAAGGGAATGACCGGTCTGAAAGTCTGCAAATGAATCGCCAAGATCGGCTACATCTTTTGCCTAAAAACGAAAGAGGCAATGTTCTAGTGAATGTGACAGAGGAGACCCTAGGGGGCATTGTACTCCTTGTCATTTCACTAATTGTCATCAACGAAAACCGTATGAAAGAGGCTGATCTCATCACTTCATTAAAGTTTTTAGGGTTCTCAGAAAACTTGAGTCTCAAGTTACCAGTATTTTTAAAAACAACCCAAGATGTGCTTGCTGAGCTTTGCAGGAGAGAGTACGTACATAAAAGTTCTTCCGCTGGTACGGGTCTTGCTGGAGGACTTGTTGACTACTCTCTTGGAAAGCGGGCTCTTCGAGAATACGAACCTGCCACGATATACAGATTATTATGCGAATTGGTTAGTGAACCCGAGCTTAGAACAAAGTGCATGAAGACTGTCGTCAGGTGCTTTCCGGATAGCCAAGATTCTCCGGATCTTTTAGAAAGTGGGGGAGCCAACGCGCAAAACGACATCTAGTTGATCCAGGTAATGTTGGTCAAAGGGCCACCCTAATTTTAAATTTGCGATCAAATCTCAAACGAATTTAATAGCCATCTTTTGCTTCGACACTTGAAGCCAGCTCTCTCTTCGACTATTGAACGGACTTTGTCAGTTTGTTTCCACATGCACTTGCGTGCGCGGAATCATGTGAGAAATCCATTACTCGTCTTCTGAATCTGCAAATCAAGAACGTGACAAAAGATCATGCACTCTTTTTGAACTGTTAAGTAGCCGCCATTCGATCTAGTTTCTCGTCTTTTTTTCCTCTTCATCTCTGACTTAACTTTATCCACATTTTAAAAGATCGAGTGATTCTTGAAACCGATTCGGCCATATACCGAATAGTTGATACGAGACAATCTCGCTTATTTGACGCGAACAGAAAATTTCAAAACTTCAACTATTATTACCCCCCTAAGAATAAAATGGCATTAGATAACTTGGATTTTGCAGTGATCATAGCACTTGCATTAGCGGTTGCATACTATTTTGGCAAAGATTTCGTTTTCACGAATGATAACGCAACTTCGGCGGGATTCTCTGTCTCAGGTGATGAAAACGAAAGAGACCTTGGTGCTGCCATGAAAAAGAACAGCAAGAACTCTGTTGTTTTCTATGGCTCTCAAACCGGAACAGCGGAAGATTTTGCTCACAAATTGGCCAAGGAATTACACTCGAAGTTCGGATTGAAAGTAATGACTGCTGATCTAGCTGACTATGATTACGACAACTTTCAAGACTTGGATCCAGAGTATTTGTTCTTCTTCATGATGGCCACATATGGTGAGGGTGAGCCCACCGATAATGCTGTGGAGTTTTTCAATTGGTTGGATAATGATGCCGACCAATTAGCGAATCTCAAGTACACCGTTTTCGGGTTAGGAAATTCGACATACGAGTTTTACAATGCCATGGGTACCAAATTGTCTGAGAAGCTTGAAGCATTAGGTGCAGAGAAATTTGCAGAGTATGGACATGGCGATGATGGTTTGGGAACGATGGATGAAGACTTTTTAGCCTGGAAAGAAGAATGTTTTGAGGCTTTGAAGAACAACTTAAGTTTCGAGGAGCGTGAACTGGTTTATGAACCTTCGTATGAGTTGGTTGAGACTGAGCTTTCTGCGACAGATGATTCCGTTTCCAATGGTGAACCGAATCGATCATACATCAATTCAACGAAGGATCTCAAAAAAGGTCCTTTCGACCATACCCATCCATACTTAGCACCAATTTGCAATTCCAAAGAATTATTTTCCTCGAAAGATCGTTCTTGCATTCACATTGAGTTTGACTTGTCGGATTCGAACTTGAAGTACTCGACGGGCGATCACTTAGCAGTTTGGCCATCCAATTCGAACGAGAACGTCAAAGTGTTTTTGAAGTGCTTCGGGTTGGAAGGGAAAGCGAATGAAGTGTTCGCTTTGAAGGCATTGGATTCCACTGTTCAGCTCCCTTTCCCTACCCCCATCACGTACGAGGCTGCTGTGAGGCATCACTTGGAAATTTCTGGGCCCATCTCGAGACAAGACCTTGTCTCAATCGCTCCATTTGCGCCTGACGAGAAAACAAAAAACAAGGTTTTGGCTTTGGGCTCAAACAAAGTCGAATTTGCGCTGCAGATTCACGATGAATACTTGAATCTTGCTGATGCCCTCATGAAATTATCTGAAGGTTTGGTATGGGATACTGTCCCTTTCGTTTTCTTGATAGAGCTCATTCCTAGTTTGCAACCTCGTTACTACTCGATTTCTTCGTCGTCGTTGAAGGAGAAGACTCGTATTCATATAACCGCAGTCGTGGAAGCTGAGGAGCATAATGGCCATGTTGTCACCGGTGTTGCAACCAATTTGTTAAAGAACATAGAAGCCAAGCAGAACGCATCGAAGGATAAGTTGTACGCAACTTACGATTTGGAAGGTCCTAAAGGGAAGTTCCATAATTTCAAATTACCTGTCCATGTTAGAAGGTCAACATTCAAGTTACCTTCCAATCCTTCCTCGCCGATTATTCTCGTTGGCCCCGGCACTGGTGTCGCCCCTATGAGAGGGTTTATAAGAGAAAGGTCTACTAGCTTAGCGACATCGGAGAACTTGAAATTGGGAAAAACGTTACTCTTTTATGGTTGCAGAAATAGAGAGGAAGATTATCTCTACAGGGAAGAGTGGCCCACTTACGCTCAATCACTTGGGGAGTCATTCGAAATGGATGTTGCATTTTCTCGCGAAGATCCATCGAAGAAAGCTTACGTTCAAGATAAGTTGATTGCCAGAGCTGACGATATTAACAACCTTTTGGAAGAAGGAGCTTTCATATATGTGTGTGGCGATGCTTCAAAAATGGCTAGAGACGTACAAGCTACCTTTACCAAAATTGTCTCTGACCAGAGAGGAATTCTGAACGAGAAAGCGGCAGAGTTGATTAGATCTCTTAAAGTCCAAAATAGGTACCAGGAAGACGTGTGGTGAGCTCTCGGGAAGTGGAGACAGCTCGCGACAAACCAATAAATTTTGATTGCTTATTAAACTTGATTCAGCAACTGGCCCTTTTTTTTGACACAAATCTTCCACTCGGGATTTGATGAGTTGTAGTACTTTTGTAACTGCTCCTCGATTGCAATCCAATGTTTGTACCTCATTTTGGACTTCAAATCCAAGTCGTAAATGAAAGATGTGAGCAAGAACTTTCCCTTTCCCTCTATGTTCATAATATTATCGATATTGTTGTGGCTTTTATGAAAGTCATTCAACTCATCGAACCTTTCGAATTTGATGAACAAACCGACGTCCCGCAATGTCATAATCAAAGAAAGTCTCTCCAGCACGTCATCTTGTGACTTCAAGTTCCTTATGAGATCACTCTCCTTCTCAATCTCCTGGTACTTCTTCAATCTTTGGAATACATTGTCCGGAGATTTGACAAAAGCTTCCATCAACTGGTACAACGCAATACCTTCGACGGATTCAATCTTCTGGAGAGTCTCCTTATCAAAACCCGCAAAAAGGTCCTTCAAGCCACGGTCCATGGTTTCCTCATAGAGGAAATCTAATGGACAGAAGTGTCTTTTGTGGTTCTTTAGTTGATTAAGCAGGCAAGTTCGGCAATAGTTTGAAGAATTATCGTACAACCACTTGGGTTTCATCTCAATTACCACAGATTTGATGGCTTGTTCATTTCTCGTACGATCGCCTTCAACATAAAGGGTACAATATTTAGATAGCTTCTCTTTCTTGTATTCGCCACAAAGGATGTTTGGAATGAGAAGTCCATATTGTTCAGAGATCATCAATTCGTAGTCCCCAGTTTCTAGATTTGCAGTAAACTCAGGGGTTAAAACCACCAACAGAACATCTATGATCTGCTTCGGGAACAATCTCTTACATTTCAACTCAATGAAGTCGTACAACTCGCAAGTTGAAATATATTTATCGTCGTCTTTCTTCAATCTCAAGCGCAATAGTTTGTGTTTCAAATAGTCATTGGCACCCTCATATCGAAATAAAATGTTTGCGTTGCCTTTTGCAAAAAAACTCCATTCATGCGGCGAGGTGATCTTCGATATTTCCATCTTAGGTCTTGTTCTCTGGTTGAAGACGGTGTGATGCGCGTGAGGAAACCAGTTATGTGTTATCGAAGCTATCATGCGTGCCTATGTACTATATAATTCCATATGCAAATTTCTTGTAAGCAGCTTCACACTGAGAATCGAGATAACGGAGGACGACTTACACAAACTCTTTTCGATCTTTTAAGTGTAGAATAAATCGAAGCACTCAATTGAGGAACTTCCGGTCTTGAATAAAGACATTTTTTACTTGCTACCTATGATGACGTCTCCCGGTCCAACAATTTTTACTAGATGAGCAGATTTGCTTCCCAGTCTTGCCTTCAACCATCCCAAAATCCGTTCTGCATGTTCTTTTGATGAATCCAACGCATAGGATACACGCGAGATGTAAGCTGAAGGCGGCATTTTTTCCAACTCGCGAGAAACCTTCTTCTTTATGCTCGACCAGAACCTCTTGAGATAGTTCGTTGATGCCAATAGTCTTTCCACCAGAATTCTTAGAGACCTCGCATAAGTGTTCCTCTCAGTTGAAAGAGTTACTTTTTCAGCGATTAAAGCGTTTGAGGCAACGAGACAACTTGCATCGGCATAAATAAATGAGCCTTCTTCTAGTTGTATCCTTTGGCAAAATGCATTGCATTTCACAACAACTGTACCTTCACCTTCGATCATTATGGAACGATTTTCGGTCGTAGCCAACAGTAGATCGTACCCCCACCATGCCGCTAAACTCCTCGAATTGAAAACTGTCCAGCTCGAATCTTTCTTCACAGTCAACAGTGTGAATCTGGAGTTGCATGTGGAAGGATCAGCTAGAACTAAAGTTGCCGGAGCTTTTGTCCTCACTTGCTGGAACTGTACTTCACTCCCAATCGATCTGATATCTGTTGTGATTTGTTCCACATCACCCTTCACAGCGACTGGCGACATCGAAAGCAAGTTCAAAGATGACGCCTGTGGAAGTTGAAGCCTCAAGAGGCCACCAGAGTTCATCGTTTGTAGTTGCGGAAGATCAACAAAGGGACCGTTGCCAGTAGACTTCGATTCTGCGATAGCAATGGATTCGATCTTGAATTTTCTCGTCACATTCTTCAATGGTAAAGTGTGATTAAACGTTCTCTTGAAAATGGAGCTTGGCGATCTACAACTGAGTGCATGTATATGTAATTGCATTTTGACTGTTGTTGATAATTTTAGTTGGTAGCGCGAATAAGAAGGAACAAACAAGGAAGAGATCACAAAAAACGTCCACTTCTCAGGAGAACTTACAGACTTTACATGTGAAGTTTGGCCATGGTCCTTTGGTATCAAAGCTTATATTCATCAGAATTTCCACGAGTTTAAGACAACACTCTACCACGGTTCATGGAAACGCAAGGGGAACATAACTCAAAATCTCGATCCCGAGCAATAAAGTCGTAGAATCGGAACCTTGATTTACGTTCAGTGTCGTCCAAATATGGTTATATTCTAGATTTTGAGCTTTATTCGCAATAATCATTGAAGAGCCCCATTCGAAAGCCTTCTGAGTCAAGCTGTAAAGACACTTGATTCTTACTGATCTGGAAGGAACCTGTTGACAAGATCATCCGCGACTAATATCAAAGCAAGATTTTCCTTTGAGATGATACTCGCCTCGATTTCACTAGCGAGTTGGGCTAGATGTTTGAATTCTTTCCAAAACTGGACCCCATGTTGGAGATCTTCGGTCAATTGTTCGGAGGTAACGCTATTAGCGCTGTTCAAATTGATGTTAAAAGAGGGATTATGGACTTGAAATATCGAATCCAAGAGATAAATCTTCGCACCTTTGCTGCAATCTTTGGCGCTCTGGCCACTTTTAGACCTCTTAAGGCAATAATCGAAAAAAAGTTCACATACAACCCCCAATAGTGTGCTATTCATGTCTCTGAAGAAAGGAATCTGGTCAATCAACTGATACCATTTATCTCGCGATTGGAACATTGACTTGATGGTATCTTGGCGGACGATGAAATCCACTAAACAAACTTGCAATGAACTCAACATAGAGTCTTGAAGCACTTTCAAAGTACTTCTGAAGTATAACAAGCTCCGAGATATTGGTCCTTGATAGTTGATTGGATGTATGTTGAGCTTTTGGATCGAAAAAATTCGTGACAAAAGTGTTACTTGTTTCACCTCTTCGATTGAAAGGTCGACGTCTGATCCTCCATCCTTAAAGGTCTTGGGAACGCTGGGATATAACTTGTCCGTAGCGAAAAGAATGTCAGGTTCGGATTCCAATAGAAGCAAAATGAGAAGCATTTGCTGAAGTTTTAAGTCCTCGATGTCAGGATGAGCCACTGCAAACCTTGCAAGGATAGACCCTGCGGGTGACACCTTTTTGTCACTTACAATTCCCGTCAAATAGAATGACCGCAAAAGCGCTGTCGAAACAAGATCGTTGACCTTCGAAGGTACGGGCGTCTTGATATCTTCAATCGCGCCATCAAAGGTCTTCAAAAAAGTTGACATCGAAAACGGCCCCAGATCTTCCGAAACAATCCGAAGAGGGTTGAGGCGAACAGAAAGTGGAGGAATCAAACGATTGTTCAACTCTTCCTTACTGTCTTTAAACCAATATGTAATCTCAATTCGCTTTCCTTGGTAATAACGAGCTAAAAGTTGAGTGATGAGATTGAACTGATAGTCTAGAGTGTGCATCATGCGATCAGACGTTATCAATCTCTTGTAAGCATCGCCAAGTCCAACCTCCAAAGGTGGCCTTACGCAATACTTTCCCAGGGTAATAGCCTCCAAGAGTTTCAAGGGGAGCAATCCCAACGACTGATACAAATAAATCTCTGGAGGAAGCCGTTGGGAAATTATAGAATGAATCTCTGTTGGAATAATCAATTTTGTGTTGGAAGGCTTCAATGATTCTTCATCATCGGCGGAAGTGAGCGAATTGCCATCGTTGTGAATTGCATCGGGAATATTTTTATCGTCCAAAAGCCCTAGTTTAGACAACTCAACACTATATAATTCAACATATCCATCTGAATTGAGAACTGGCATATATTTGAGAACCGCATGCCCCCTAAAGTAAAGTTCGATCAAATGGGGGTCGCCCAATCCTGAAATATACCCGAATAAGTCAACCGCATTTCCTCCACTGAATGCATTGTATTGGAAGAAAAGGTCTAATGCCAACCTGAAGTAGTTCATCTGTGGATATGGTGACATAGGATTGGGTTTTGGCATTGGAGGGAAATTCGAAAAAGTTTCCGGTTGAGCAGAGCACCCCACCATTATGCTCAAATCAAGAAATTGTCTCTCGGTCAAATTTAAGTCGTTCAAGACTTTCAGCTTATAAACGAACCTGAAATCTTTGGACTGAAACTCCATACCTAAGATGAACTTGTCAATCTTGGTGAGGAGAACGTCAGTCGACGCGTATATAGAATCGATAAGTTTGTTCTGGTATAAGTAAGACAATTGGAAAGAAGCGTCATAGGGGCTGACGATGTAGTCGATCCCATTATCAATGAAATATTTCACCAAATCATTTATCATGGGCCGGATCGGTAAAGGGTCGAAATGCATTCGGAATGATTCGTTAATGTAGACAAAACCAGAATTGGTTACATTAGAGTGCTTTGCATATATTTTGTTCCACGTCGTTTCCAAGTGTTGTTCCTGTGGCGACAACTCGTTTGTCGAGTATGTATTTTGCTGGGAGTTAATTTTCAAGCCCGGAAGCACAAAAATCGGGCGTATATTGAATTCTTTGAACACATTCAAATCAGATTGGATGTAGTTGTTCAATGAAGAGGGTATACCTCCTATTCCAAACAAGAACTGCTCTTTCTTGTAGGTATAGATCCTACTTAAATAATGTTCGACATCTATTCCAATAGTGGCATTCAGAAGAATCTCAATTGAGCTTGTATTAACAAGCTTTCTTTCAAAAAGAAATGACTCGAGCGTCTTGATTGGCATGTTGTTGTAATTTCCTACTTGGCTCAACCTCGCGTGTACTACAACATATACCTATACCGACATATAAGACATCCCGTGACCATTAGCACATGACAACTATTGGTCGTGTATATAAGAAGTTCGCGGCCCACTACGAACTTCAGCTTCCACCAGCCAACGCAAAATAAAGACTTCCACCGTTTTGAAAAATAGATTATTTCGTATTCACCATTTCTTCGAAAGAAATGGATTATAGAGGATCACATAATATCATTACCAGTACTCGAGTGATAGTTCTCGGGGATTTTGTTTCGTATTCACCACTTCTTCACGAAAGAAGTGGATTATAGAGGATCACATAATATCATTACCAGTACTCGAGTGATAGTTCTAGGAGATTTTTATTTCGTATTCACCATTTCTTCACGAAAGAAATGGATTATAGAGGATCACATAAGATCATCACCAGTACTCGAGTGATAATTCTCGGGGATTTTTATCGATTTCTCAACATTCTCTTCGACATGGTCTTCGCAAAATGTCAAAATACCAATCATTTACTCTAAAGCTCTCCCACCACCCAATCAATATACTTCTGCTCAAATGAAATGCCTTTTCAGCTCTTCCACTGAATGAGAATTGTTTCCCATTAAGCTAAGAACCTTCAATCTAAACTAGAGACGCCAATAAGCCACACGTAAACTCTAACGCTCGAATCTCGTCTTGCAAATATTGATTATAATATTAGCAGGAGCTGAATCTGCTGTATCATGCTTTAAAACTGATTACTTTTTAAAGAATTCATCATATCTAAAATTTTTAATAATTTCTCATATTTATCGTTATTTGAAATAAGATCTCTTTCAAATAGAAAATTCTAGATTTTTACGTTCAAACTCCAGATCGAGATACGAAACATATGCTCAAAATTAACAGTAGCTCACAAAAAATTTCATTATAACACTCAAAGGGTTATCCCACAAGCACCACAATTATAATTGATTATCACACCATATAGCTCAAATAACCGAATTCTTTGAAAAACCTATAAGGTCAGACGAAAAGCTACATAACGTGAAGAGCCAACAGCGAACTCAACAATAGTACCGAATTAAGAATAACAGAGAACTATCGATTATGGGCAACATCAGGAATACTTAGTGTCTTCATGAATCAAAAACGTACACTGAAGAAGAGTAAAGGCGAGAAGTCCGATGATCCAATATGAATAACACGAATTTGAACAAAATCTTTACTAAAATGTGTCAAAAGTGTATAGTTAAACAATAAACAATTTCTTCAGGAATTCAATTATTGAAAAATTGAGAAGAGTACTCTTCTTCGAATTTTTAGTATAGGATATATCCTGATCGAATATTTAGAAGACATGGTGTTCGATTTTGATTTATCATAAATACAGTGAGCTTATGTTGAAAAACATGGCCTTCCCTTCTTAAGTGTATAAGAAGACTGTAGTATTACGAAGAAATTGCCGACTACGTACCTATCGTCTGCATTCCGAAAGACATAAATTGTCTCTGAATAGTTTTTTGAAACCTAACATTCGGCAACTGTGTGCTTGAAATCTAGCCATGTTCTCTATTATCTCGTAAAATGATTCCAAATTCTGTTATTATACTTCATACAATTGTATTCTTTCAATTATTCGAGCAGGCATATTTTGGGAATGAGCGCAATACCACCGAATGCGCTGTCAATTCCAATGCTAACTGAGAATCGATATATTATGTCCATTCGAAACGTAGATGATGAGAAGAGCTCTTTCAGCTCGATACGATTTCTTAGAATAGCGATATGAGATAAATTATTTTGAAATTGAAGAGAATGAATATTGTTGCATGTTGGCTTTTTAATCTTATTTAGTTCGTTGGCGAAATTTGATGATAGAAATAGGTGCTCGCGAGACTAGATCCATGGGCTTTTTGTTTTTTGCAAATTGCATAATTTCAGATCGTGATCAGGTTGGTCTTACGGATTGTGTTTTCTATTTTTGATTTCAGTATTTGCTTACTGCGTTGGGAAATTTTTGGTTGCCTTGTCTGCAAATTGTAATCTGTTTGGCATATGTCGCAAGAATTTTATTTCGAATGTGATTTAGTTGTAGTAGCCTTTATCGGTTAATTTCGACGTTGATTGTAAAAACTGAACTTAATGCACGAAGGTCTCTCTTGATTGAGCTCCGGCAACTTTTTGTGGGGAGTCTCTGTCCCCCAATTTCCAGGAATAATCGTTAAGTCATTTGCTTAGTTTTCGGGTACAATCGTCATTTGGTATATCGCGATTAGAATCGTTCGTTTCGCTCCTATGTACTACGGAGGATTTATTCTGGTTTGTAGTTGTTGCGTATTACAAATAAGCAATTAAATAGTCGTGCCTTTGTTTTATATATATAGTTGAAAATAAGTCTTTATACTGATATGAATATTTACATGGATAAATTAAGCTTTGAATTCTTCGTCTGATGGGGTGTAACCCAAATATGCCCATAATTTATCCCACTGGTGCTTCTTGTGTAACATTGCGAGGACTAAAACAATAGGAAGCTGCCAGACCGAGCACCAAAAGAGTTTTTTTGCATGGAAGTTGGCAGCTTGCATGGCTTCTTTTGTTGGGATTTTACCATGAGCGTAGTTGATTCGTTGCTGATTCCAAAATTTGTAGGCTAGGATGGCAAGCCATGCATTAGCAATTCCAGAGTCAATGGGAAATATCCAGTCCGTCGTGCCAAAATAACTGAGGCCGAAACAAATGGGGAACATCAATAATGAATACCTTAATGCGACGCGAGCGTTGAGCTTAGGATTTTCAGCCGCAGTCATGATATAGCCCGCTTTCTTATACTGGTCCGCGATGTTGTGCGATAGGGCATTGAAGTGAGGGAATTGCCAAGCGTACAAAAGAGCTGCAAGACACCAAGCACCTGGGTGAGTCAATGATGTGGAAGCAGCCCAGCCCATCAAAGGAGGGATGGCACCGACAACAGCCCCTACCCAAGTGTTAAGAATGGAACGGCGCTTGAGCGAGGTATAGACCCACCCGTAAAGAACAATATTGAATAACCCCAAACTTGCAACTGTCGGGTTTACTCCATAATATAACAAAGTCGACCCTACTAGTCCAGTTGCAATCGCAAAAGAAAATGCTTGTGATGAAGTAACCGCGCCAGTAACCACTGGCCTGGTGGATGTGCGTGGCATTAGTTTATCAAACTTTGGTTCACGTCCCATGTTAATTGCATTCGCTGACCCAGAACACAACGCTGTCCCAACAGTGAGAATCGCCAATTCGCTAATAGACACAGAGTTTGGGGATATGGCATACGAGCATATGGAGCTCAACATCACTAAAAATGTCAAGTTTGGCTTTGTAAGTTTCAAATATGGGGAAACTATCTTGCTGACAGATTTTTCACCGGATTGATGTTTACTCTGCTTGGGGACGACCTTGAAAGGAATGGACATCGGATCAAGGGGTGACGTCTCATCGTAACGTTGAGACAGTTTGGCACTAGGCTCCTGACAAGAAAGTACCTTAGTGGCAACATGTTCTAGTGGTAAGCACTGTAGTTCCTTTCTCTTTGAGCTCGTGGGTCGTCTTCCGTTAGTCGTGAGATGATATCGTGTCTGAAATAGGAACGAGTTCGATATGAAATTTTGATCAATTCTCAAACCCTTTTTCGGGTTGGAGAAGAAAAAGTTGAAATTTGATATACAGTTAAGTCTAGGTAAACCCGCCATTCTGAGGGACATCTTCTTCTTCAATGCTAAATGTGATACATAACCGCACACTAAATTTGGCCAAAAGTGCACGACTCACTCCCGGTCGCGCTTTTCCGAATCGTCGCCATCCTTGTTAGAGTCGTCTTCATCGACACTTTTCTCGTTCAATTTCTTGTTTTCCAACTTGTTTTCGATTAAGTCATGGAAAGCTATAATGGACCTCACTAGCGTACTTATGTAAATTAACATCAACTCATCATTCGTTTTGACAGTGAATGCAGTAGCTAACGGGTTGGAAGAGTCTTCAACGTTATCGCGAGCTGCCTTTCCGAGAATTCTGTCGGTTTCACGGTCACTATAAGTCAAATTTGGAAGTAAATTGAAAACATTCTGTAGCTTGCCAAGAATGGAATGGTTTACGGGAAGCTTCTTTTCGTGCACTTTCTCAAGGTAATTTGCAATCTCTCTCAATTTTTGATGCAATCCCAATAAGGACTGATAGCTTTCCGTCACTCTTAAAGACAATGTTCCGGCTGCTTGGTCCCTTATGTCTCGTAACAAGTGTTCGACGCCTATCTCTTCGGCTTCCTCGGCTTCAATCAATGAAGGAACGTGCACAAAGGTTCGCTCGGCTTTTGAGCCGTCGTGTTTTATGTCATCGACGGCGAAATAAGCATCGGTTGGTATTCCCACAGAACGGGGTTGCACATCGACTATCACCAAAAGAGGATTAGGTGTGTACTTTCTGAAGATATCGTTAATTTTCAAATCAGAAGCCTTGAGTTTCGGGCCAGAGTGATACCACCCAACTAGTTTTTCTTTGGCGTTTATCTTCTTGAACATCTCACCCATCGACTCGATGAAATTGTGATCCAAGAACCAAACAGATGAGTTCCGTTCATCTTCTTCAAATGGTATAGCGAAAGAATTGGTAACTTTTATGGTGTTAGACAAGTTGTCGCCCAAGAGAACACCGATAACTCGCTTCCCCGAATCTTTCGCCACTCTGTTGAAGTGGTCCGCAACAGACAAGAGCACCAATGGCGATACTGTTACTGATTTGTTCGAAAGGGAATCTTCGTTGGATGGAGCTGACATTGGGGAGATAACTAACCTGAACACCTAGTTGAGCGCGACTTTCGCCTCTGGTGTTCGTGCGGAGCCCAAAACTCCAACTTACTAAATGGTGAGAGTGCTCAGTTACATCTATGTTCGGCCAAGTGGTGATTGGCCCACCAGGATCTGGTAAAAGCACATACTGTCATGGCATGTACCAGTTTATGTCAGCTATTGGTCGGAAATGCTGTATTGTCAACCTAGATCCAGCTAATGAAAGATTACCCTATCCATCGTGCGCACTAGACATCAGAGACTACATTACTGTCGAAGAGGTGATGCAAGAGCAAAGCTTGGGTCCAAACGGGGGACTTATGTATGCTCTCGAGAGCTTAGATGATAACGGGATGGACTCCTTTGCTGATCTGATTTCCAAGCTAGGTAAGTCCAATTATCTACTATTTGATTGCCCAGGACAAGTTGAACTATTCACTCATCATAGTTCTTTTTTCAGAATTTTCAAGCAGCTAGTGAAACGTGTTGATGCCAGATTATGCGTCGTATCTCTCGTTGATTCCATACACTTAATCAGCCCTTCCCAGTACATCTCAGTGCTCTTACTCAGCCTACGCTCGATGGTTCAGCTCGAGCTTCCACAGATCAATGTGATTTCTAAGATTGACAAACTCAAAGAATATGGAACATTGCCCATGCGACTCGAATTCTACACCGAAGTTCAAGATTTGAAGTATTTGACTCCTGAGCTTGAGAAAGAGTCTCCAACACTACTTGGGAAAAATTTCGTGCGATTAACGGAAATGATCGGGCAAATTATCGAGGATTACAATTTGGTTTCCTTCGAGGTTCTTGCGGTGGAGGATAAAATTTCTATGATACATCTACTAGAGGTCATTGATCGAGCCAACGGCTATAGTTATGGAAGTACTGAAATAGGCGGTGACATGGTATGGGGCCAAGCAATCCGAAATGGTTGGGGCTCCGAATATGCTGAAATCGACATTCATGAGCGATGGATTGACCAAAAAGAAATCTACGATAATTTGGAGAGGGACCATGAACTACCCAAAGAAGAACTGGCATAGGGATGTTTTGCATGATGCATTGATATAGTCAACAGTCGACTACATAAACTTCGAATTATTCCATTCACTTACGTCACTAATTTCGTAGCAGTAGAAGTATCCTCCTCACCGTCGTAAGATTCCAAAAACAAGACTAAGTTCGCTTTGTGGTCCCTTATTTTGCTCTCTAGCTCAGGAATCATTTTTTCAGATTCAGCAAGAACTTCTTCCTGTTTTCTAATGTCATACGCGTCATCTTCTTTTGCTATCATATCCTTCAAAAGTAGTCTTTGATCTTCGACTTCTTGGGCGTACAATTTCTTCTCCTTAGTAAGCCTTTCAATGGCTTTCACCTTGATTTGCAATTGCGTGGGAGACATGTGGATCCGCTTTGGTATAAGTTGAACAGTGGTGGTTCTACGCGGAAAATACAAACACCAAATTTCTGGCACACAGTGGTATCTGGTGCCGATCGAAAATGTTTTGTGAAAAATTCAACTCGGCCAGAGAGGAGAGAGATTTTGAGTAGGTGCCAATGGCTTGTCATAAACTATCTTGGATGATTGATGAGGCGGTTCATATTTTGGGTATAATACTACTAAGAGATTGGTCGCTCATCTCCTCCCGTATTTCTAAAATCTGTACTTTCCCGACGCCAAAAATGCATGGCCACGTTGATAGTACCACTCGATAAATGTAATGGGTACGCTTTCCAGCTTAAGATCGGTTGCATTATCAGACTTTCGTCCTTCTTCCTCACACCAGCGTGCATGATGCAGTGGGTTCAACTAATCGCATCAAAATCCCTTCCGAATTTTATCGATGAGCTCCAATGATTTACAGACATTACTTGAAAACTCTATAACTTCGATGGAAATAGCCGAACTGATTGATGAAAAAGAACTTTCAAGCTTAAATGCGTTGAGATCTTCTTTCGATGACAATTCACTTGTTCAGAATACTGGCATACTCATTAACATCGGATGCGACTTGTGGGTACATCAAAGTTACCAGATGGCATCCGAGTTTATAGCTCGCAAGCAAAAACTCACCGAAAGCAGAATACAACAAAATCAACAGCGACTTAACACTGCTCGTACCACATTAACTGAGTTCACTAAATTGACCGACCTTACCGCACTTGATAAAAGTAGCAATGATGAAGCTACCAACTTATCTTTCATGGATATACAAGAAGAGTTGGATGAGAACGATAAGATTGTTAGTGTGAGAATCAACGATCAGGAGGTCCCTGAACTGTGGGATCATGAGGATGAAGACAGTGTGGGAAACCCTCACGTGAAACCCATACTGAGCGAGCCAGTGGTAAAAGACTCTGAGTCTGACGCGCAAATCTCGGAACTTTTCCGTGATATGGGAATACTGGCACTGAAGAGAAAGTTATCCGAGAAGGCGGAACCCAGCTCGCCCGAACGTATCGAGAGTGAAAAAGTGCCGTCTTCCCAACCCAAAAAAATGATTTCTTCACATCGTGATGAAGAATTCAGACAGCCGGATGATATCTACCAATTGGAATTGATTGCGAAGGAGTTTGATTCGGCAAGTGATACTGGTGATGGGGGTTCCGACATGGAATTCGAGGACTCATGTGATGATTCCGATATTGAACTTACTTCCAACGGTTGGAGCATGCTTTTGCCCCCTAATGACAAGATTCAGAAGAGGTTATGGGAGGAGATTTCGCTGTATCGAGCTAAAGAATCAAAGAATCAGAGTAACTCTACCGAAAGTGGGGGTAAGAAGGTTCGCTTCAGTGACCACTTGAATATAAAGGAAGTGGAGAATGTCAGTGACGAATTGAAGAAAATTGATCCTGTGAAAGTGCCAATTCTGCGATTCCGGGAACTGAGAATCATCGCTGGCCGATCTACTATGGATTCAGAGATGCGCCAGAATCATCTGCCTTCGACTGGTAGCGAGGACATAACTTCGGACATCGTTGATCGCGAGGACATAACTTCAGACATCGTTGATCGCGAGGACATAACTTCAGATATCGTTGATCGCGAGGAAATGACGTCAGACATCGTTGATCGCGAGGACATAACTTCTGACATCGTTGAGCGCGAAGACAAGCAATTGAAATCAGAATCTAAACCGCCTAGTATCACATCTTCTCGTTCGAATGCTGAGATAAACACGGATGAGGAGGATATCGAGAAATTGCAGCGTCAATTATTAGAAGAGAGAAGAAAGGAAGAATCCTCGCAATACAAGAAAGCGCTAATGCAAAATCCCGTGAAAGCAAGGCGTACAATTGAGTCATCAATCGCAATACCGAGTCCAGCAATGAAAGCACAAGATGTGTCAATGAAGGATGCCGTCGAAAGACAAATAACGAAAAGCTCTGATGCTGAGCAGCATGTTTTATGCGACAAGGAAGACCAAGACACCAAAGAATTGGAGAAACTTGTTCAGGATTATACATCTGGTAAGTTCGATGACGACTTAGAGGTCCAGGGTCATGTGGTAAGCAGATTGGACGATTTTGAGCCTTTGAATAAATTGGTGGAACTGACCAATTCCACTGCGGAGAGCGCTACATCGAGAACACCTCATAATGGAGACGACGAGTTTGATAATCTCGACTCATCAAGCGACTCAGAGATACTAGCTGACCTAATTGTCGAAAATGACTTCAGCGACGACGAAGATTCTGCCGAATATGTCAATCTGGATGCTCATTTCGGCAATATTCAAAAGTCCGTCCTTGACCGTGAGGTAGAGGAAAACTATTATCGCCTTCGTAACAAATTTACAATGAATTCGTCTCGCGATGGACCTATTCTCACCACAAAGGATAGAAAAAGCCGATTTCTTTCATCGAGAGACTAGTTTGTCCGATATTGAGCGGTTGATTCCATGTCATCCGTTGGTGCGACGAATGTGCAGTTTCGATTCTTGACCCCTGATTCGCAGCGCTAAAGTCCGCTTCTCTTCAACTCTACGGGCAGTACGGCGACTTCATTTGGCTTCAGGATTCATTTACAGATTTTCAATATATCTGATCTCTAAGAGTTCACCATCGATATCACGACAATAAATAACTGGGAAAAGCTAAAGTCACCGTTGACAGAGTAGTAAACATGATTTTCTTGCAGCCTTTATCTATGTAATCTTTGACTTGGTCCACACAATAAACCAATCCTTTAGTCTTGTACTGTGACTTTTCTACCGAAGATAAATACAATGTGGGCATACAACGTCCCTTCAGACACTGGGTAACAGATGGTAGATAGCTAAGACTTCGCTGCGGTCAGATATTCCCAGTTATACCCCACTACTCCACAAATTAGATGTTGGCTGACGATCCGGACCAATAGGAAGAGAGACCCGGATATACGCGAAAACCAAGGAAATTTCTTATTCGCGGACTGATCTAAGCCCGGATAGAATCGACTGTGTCCCGAAAGTCCGAACCCGGCTAAAGGCCGGAACTGCGAATACGATCGCTGGTTGAAAAAAAAATTACGGTGATGATTTACCACTTGATGAATTTATCTTCTCCTCAAGAATCAGTCGAATTCAAATTAGTTTAATTTATCATCTACAAAAGTTTGTCGTCGTTATAGTGTAATCTGAGTATAATATTATACACCGGAATGCATAAGTAACGGTAGGTCTCGAAATTTCGGTACCGTATAAATGGTGCATTATTTGCACGTTCTTGCGGATTTGATTTCAACGATTTTGTCCGAGGACGTCACATCTTAGAGCGCATTTCTGATAGCTTATCTTAGAACGTGATAATTGTTTATCAATCGCGACTGAATTTTTTTGATTTGTTGGCCAACCCAAAACTCTCACACGTACGTTTGGGTACTTTTTGGAGAAGCCTGCATTTGGTACACTAACACCCCTCCGTCGTATACCAATTTTGATATTTGCGAGCCGCTATAAAGCAATACAACCAAGTCTTTTTGAACCTATTCCGAAATGTCAGCAATTTTGAAGCAAAGAGTAAGATACGCTCCTTACTTGGCCAAATTGAGGACACCAGAAGAGTGTATCGAACTCTTCAAGCACGGCCAGTATCTTGGATGGTCTGGCTTCACTGGAGTCGGTGCTCCGAAGGTTATCCCAAAGGCGCTCGTTGATCACGTCGAAAAGAACAATTTGCAAGGCAAGCTAGCTTTTAATTTGTTTGTTGGCGCGTCTGCTGGCCCGGAGGAGTCGAGATGGGCAGAAAATTCCATGATATTACGCAGGTCTCCACACCAAGTCGGTAAGCCAATCGCCAAGGCCATCAATGATGGTAGAACCATGTTCTTCGACAAGCATTTGTCGATGTTCCCACAGGATTTGACTTACGGTTTCTACACCAAGAACAAGGAGAATGACCTTCTCGACTATACAATTATCGAGGCAACAGCCATTAAAGAGGACGGTTCCATCGTTCCAGGCCCTGCTGTGGGCGCGAGTCCAGAAATGCTATCGGTGTCGGATAAAATTATCATCGAAGTGAACACGAAAACACCCTCTTTCGAAGGAATTCACGACATTGATATGCCAATCAATCCTCCTTTCAGACCTCCATACCCTCACACGTCAGTGGACTACAAGGTGGGTCGCACCTCGATTCCAGTGGATCCCTCTAGAGTTGTGGCAATTGTGGAGTCGACGACCAGAGACAAGGTACCCCCCAACACTCCATCGGACGCTATGTCTCAAAAGATCGGCTCGCACTTGATTGAATTCTTTGAGCACGAAGTCAAGATGGGAAGATTACCTGCGAATTTGTTACCATTGCAATCTGGAATCGGTAACATCGCTAACGCAGTCGTTGAAGGTTTGGCTCAATCAAATTTCAAGAATTTGACAGTATGGACAGAAGTCTTACAAGACTCATTCCTTGATTTCTTTGATTCTGGATCTTTGGACTACGCAACTGCCACTTCCATCAGATTGACTGAGGCCGGTTTCGAAAGATTCGATAAGAGTTGGGATGACTTTTCCAAAAAGTTGTGCTTGAGATCTCAGGTCGTCTCTAACTCTCCCGAAATTATCAGAAGATTAGGTGTCATTGCCATGAACACACCAGTCGAAGTCGATATCTACGCTCATGCGAATTCAACAAATGTTATGGGCTCTAGAATGTTGAACGGTTTGGGTGGTTCTGGGGATTTCTTGAGAAACGCCAAATTGTCCATCATGCATACTCCATCTGCTAGGCCATCGAAGATTGACCCTACTGGTGTTTCGTGTGTCGTTCCGTTCGCAACCCATGTTGACCAGACGGAGCATGATTTAGATGTTATAGTCACTGAGCAAGGCTTGGCGGACTTGAGAGGAATGGCACCAAGGGAGAGAGCTGTTGAAATCATCGATAAATGCGCACATCCAGACTTCAAGGATCAATTGAGGGAATATTTCGACAGAGCGAGTGTCGCATCCAAGAAAGCGACATCTTTGCATGAACCTCACATTTTGAAGGATGCGTTCAAGATGCATATGAATCTTCAAGAGAACGGCACAATGAAGTTGGACTCATGGGACAAGAAATTCTGAGTCTATTCAAATTCTTGAAATCGTCTCTGTGGTCAGTCATAGATTAATATAATTATTGTGTCATAAGAAATTGAAGTAAGATGAAGTAAGATACTAGGATACTTGGTATGGTCACGTGCGCGAACTGATTCTTCTAGAAAAAAATCGTCCTCAGGAACAGCGCTATTTGAATATCTGAAGAATTCACGTTAATGAATCAAACACCCGGAAATGATACACTTTAGAATCAGATTCAAAAGCTTTCCGCCGAAATCTAGATCACTATTGAATCGCTATCCTCGTCATTTCCACAGTTCTATCCGAACTCAAATAGATTTTGATCCATACAAAACCCTTGGAGTTGACAACAAAGCAACTGCTTCAGATATTAAGAAGGCATACTACCAACTTGTGAAGAAATATCATCCGGATGTAAACAAAGAAAAAGACTCGGAAAGCAGGTTTCATAAAATTCAGGAGTCTTACGAATTATTGAGCGACAAAGAGAAACGCTCGCAGTACGATCAATTTGGTGCTGCTGGCTTTGATTCTAACGGTAATGCCAACCCCTTTGCTGGAGGAGGCAACCCCTTCGGTGGGTCTCATTCTGGAAATCCATTCGGGGGAGCTCAAGGAAATCCATTTTCTGGCATGGGATTCGATTTCGAAGATCTATTCAAGCAAGCTTTCAATGGTGGCACCAGGAGAGGCGCGGGAGGACAAAGCTCCTTCGTGACTGAGCATGTGGGAGACAACATCGAAGTTCTCAAATCTATATCGTTCAAGGAAGCTATCTTCGGCACTAAGGTTGACATTAACTATAAGGCGGTAGATTCTTGCGGAACGTGTCTGGGAACAGGTTTGAAGCAGGGCAAGAAGAAGAATACTTGTGCGACGTGTCATGGAACAGGGCAAAGCACGCATGTCATCGGAGGCTTTCACATGGCTTCAACTTGCACTGCGTGTAACGGTTCAGGTGTGACCATAGACAAGAAAGACGAGTGTTCGGCTTGCCATGGCAATGGTGTTGAAGAAGTACCAAAGTCGACAACAATAGATCTTCCATGCGGAATTGCAGATGGAACTCGGTTGAGGGTGCCTGGGGGAGGAGATGCACCCTTTATTGCGAGAGATCCTTACAATCAAACGAGAAACGGTGATTTGATTGTTAGAGTCCACGTCCAGAAAGACCCAGTTTTCGAACGTTCAAAGAACAACATTATCGTGAAGAAGGATATTTTGATGACTACAGCGGCACTAGGAGGTGAAATTGTAGTGCCCACTGTTGATGGGCAGAAGATTAAATTGAAAGTCAGACCTGGAGTGCAGTCGGGGCGAAAGCTCACAGTACCTGAGAAAGGTGTACCGATCAACAGGAACATGAATAACCGAGGTGACATGGATGTCTTATTGAACGTGAAAACGTTGGTTCCTGAGACGCCAGTTCAGACGGCGTTGCTCGAAGCATTGGCTGATGCGTTTGACGATAAGAATGCAAAACGTACTCATGCCGATTGGAAAGTTGATGCAGAAGACGATGTTTCTGCACCCACGGAAGCGTTAGATGAGAACGACTTACATCCTTCTAAGTTGCAACGAATTGGGAAAATGCTTGGTAAGTTTTTCAACTTGAAGGACGACAGCACCAAGTGAAGCACGAGCATACAAATTCAATAATTTAAACCTTGTATATAATATCAACGGATTTCTAGTTAAGCAAACATCTTTCAAACTGGCTTTACTTCGGACTATCGTACTTAGACCTCTTTTGGCGACCAAAGATTGCTACGACAAATTATTACAGGTGTGCAAATTTTATTCACATGACGCGAGTCAACGGTTGCTATGGCTCTTAGTTCGTTGGAGCGTCAACTGCGAAAACTGGAGGAGCATTTGAAATTGCTTCCATCCTTTCGTGTTCTGCCAACAGCACAGACCGCGAAGAGACCGGCAAGAAATCCGTAATGCTGCATGTGCGATCTTACACAATTGGAATGCTGTCCATTATCAGAATGCTTGCATCAATATTTCATGTTCCGTCAGACTTTACTTTGTTTAAGATGTCACAGAGCTCCTTACCCGATTCAGGAGTTTTAACTTTTAACACGAACGTCTCCACATTCCCTTGGTCATTCACTGCGGGCACACGAACTAATGAACCGTTTCCCAACGTTGCATATACCACATCCTTCAAAATTGCTACGTTAAGTAGAACGCGAAAGCCTCCCTCTGCTCTGACGACAATTCTTGCAGACTTTTTAGTGCGCGATTTGAGTATTTTCAACTCTCCGACACCTAAATTCGTGTATGGATCCGCTTTGTTTGTAGAATCGAAAGACATGACCTTCGCTTTTTTCTGATACTCGATAGATTCGTCCTCCTCACCAGTGAGAGGCCGCTCCACTTTGTCGCCACCTAGGGACGCAACAGGAGTGAAATTCACTCCCGTATCTTCATCTGCCCGGTCCTTCTCGGTAGAACTATTGTCTACGGCCTCTTTATTGTCAGTTCCGTCAGTTCCGTCAAAGGGTGTCGCCACGAGCAGAGTCCCCGACTTCACATTTTGATCATTTGATTGGTTAGTACCGAATGAGAACAGTGGTGCAGCTACCGAAGTCCGAGATTTTTCACTGACACCTGCAGATCCAATTTCATGCTGTTTGAATAACGAAGAGAATTGAGGTGGTGGATGGGATGCGCCATTCAGAGAATCCACGAGAGACCTTTCTAGACTCTTTTCGGATGTCGTCCCATTTTCCCCTAGCTTCAATCCAGGCTCGGTTGTTTCCGCCTTCGCACTTCCAAGGGCAGGAAATAGTGAAGGCTTAGAGTGGCTCGAGCCTGAATCATTGTTCGCAGCAAATGCCAATTTGAATACCGGATCCAGAATTTGCTTGGTGAACGTAAAAGACGGGCCCTTTATCTCGATATCTGACTCAGAATCGGAATCAGCTTTAGTGGCTTTTTGCAGTGTAGTCCCAAAGCTGAACGGTGAATTTTTGATGGTAGGTTTGCTAGTCAAATTGAACTTCGGTCCCGTTATTTGAATTGGAGCCCTAGGTTGTTCGTCGCTGTCACTGTCGCTATCGCTTCCTATTTTCGAGTCTGCTTTCGGAAGCTTGGGCTTTGCGGTATCGGTGGAAGTAGGTAAAGTAACTGGGGCAGTTTTGGATGAAAACATGCTGAAGGGGTTCTTCGTGTCATTGGAATTCGTGGCTATATTGTCAGAAATGGTGGGCACAATTGGTTTGATTGACCCACTTTCGATTTTAGAGTAAAAATCAAGATACCTTTCAGCAATGGGTCTGAAATCCTCAACACCCTTTGCGCTCTCGGACCTTGTCACTGCATCAACAAATTTTCTATTCAAAGCCTTGATTAGGGTATGGTTTGTCGCTGGTGGAGCCTTGAAGGTCTCGCTGGGGTGAGCGGTTGGGGGTGTTGGAATGGTGAAATTCTTGCCTCTAGGTTTTAAAATCTTCCTTTTGGCCATGGTATCTGCCGAGGCAAAGCTTATGCGGGGATTTTCATCGTCACTGTGACCATTCAATCCTCCGTCTTTTGTTATCTGGAGTTCTGCTCCTCTCTTCGCCATGTCTCTCGACTAGATCAACGAAGGATGCTCGCTTGCACTGAGGTCCTCATTAGGGCTTGATCCCTACATAGACTCACGTGATAACAGTTCTCACAAAATCCTACGGTACTGTGTATACAGAAGTCCTTCATATTCATGTCACGTGCGTTCGTAGAGCGGCTCCCGCACCTTGGAAAAAAAAAGGGAAAAATCTTGCGTTTCTCTTTTCGAACTATCAAGAACTTGTGAATCAAAGTATGTAATTTGAACTTTACCTTATGTGTCCCGCAGTGCAAACAGATTTCGGGGGAATTACGAATCAAGTTGAATGCTCGTGTTTGCGTCTCTTTCGTGGTCTTATTATCTCCATTTTCATCAACATGAAGTCATCCAGTTTCTAGCGGTTTCATAAAGACCTAAAAGCTTTTTGGCTCACCATTTGCACTGGTGACTTTTCCAGAGAATTTTATAACTAACAATTTAGATGGCTCCAAAGGTTCAACAAACTAAGGCCGCCAAGGCCGCCGCTGCTTTGGCCGGTGGTAAGAAGGGTAAGAAAAAGTGGAACAAGGGTAAGGTTAAGGACAAGGCTCAACACGTTGTCATCTTGGACCAAGAGAAGTACGACAGAATCATGAAGGAGGTTCCCGGCTTCAAGTTCGTTTCTGTCTCCGTTTTGGTGGACAGATTGAAGATCGGTGGTTCCTTGGCTAGAGTTGCTTTGAGACAGTTGGAGTCTGACGGTGTCATCAAGCCAATCGAGAAGCACTCCAAGCAAGCTATCTACACCCGTGCTGATTAATTTACTCATATAATATCACACACAATAAAGGTCATAGTCAAACAATGTAATGAACGCGAAAATTTGGTAGTCGGTTTTTTCAACGTCCTGCTTACCTGCACCTGTTGAGGCATCTTTGCAAAATGCATCATGAAGAATCATGGGCCTGCGAGTCGACATGTCAAGACACTCACTGTGCATTCGTCACTTCAAAAGAGGCTTCTTATCTCTAGGATCCAATTCCAATACAGAGCAGTTCCATACAATCTCTAAGAAAGTCAGTGTCCCCCCTCACTTGTTATTCCAGATAGTTTCTGACGTTGATAAATATAAACAGTTCGTCCCCTTCGTGACAGAGTCCTTCATTAGTTGTCGTGATGCAGCCACGAAGCTACCTACAGAAGCAGGCTTGCGAGTTGGATGGAAACACTATGATGAGAAGTTCAGCTGCCAATTGACTTGCGAGCGAGATAAGAGAGTGATGGCTCGATCTATAAGTATACTGTTGTTCGAGAATCTATACAACGAGTGGAAATTTAAGGAAGTGAAAAGCAGATTCACTTCAGAACTGTCGACATTGGTTGAAGTGGTTTTGAAATATAAGTTCAAGAATCCAATTTATAATACAGTGGCATCGTTGTTCCATGACCAAGTCAGTCAAATAATGATAAATGCGTTTGAGAAGCGGGCAATGGAACTTAAGATACAAGAAAAATTCAAAGATAGAACTAATTAACGTCTAGATAGTGTAATTAAAATGTAGACCACACGGCATGCTTTCACGCCGTCAGCCCAGGATAGTTGATGTCTTTGGGGATCAATCCATGCGGGCCCACAATGTATTCTTTGACATTGTGATTTGCTATCCTAGCCAATGAAGTGTCTGGGAGGATGAGCTTAGACTCTTTACCGACCCGCTTGCTGATTGCAGAAGTCGACAACCCAACAAGTTCCAAGGAAGAGCCATACATACTGGCAAGAGATGTCGTGCTCGATGCCGCCGAAATAGGACTGCTCAAATAAAGACTTTTGAAGTATGACAGGCTCAATGGCGAAAACGTAGAGGGTTTCACCAATAGCTTGTTTACCCAAACCTCGTCGAAATTGAGTGGCTTGATACACTTCAAACAGTTTCTCATATACCGGCGACTCGTTTCATCTCGCAGAGACGGTCTCCACTTGTGATCACCTGACACGTATGAGGAAACTTGTGTGTTTCTTCTCGAGTAAATGAAATCAGGGTCAGCAGCGCCTATAATGCCACCAAAACAGTCAAGATCGTCTTCGTCGTCTGACCTATGCAAGTCACTCAAGTTTAAGATGTCCTCCTGTCCTTCATCACCAATATCAAAATTGGCGATTTGCTCTGGCGTAAATGGATCATCACTTTCGTAGCCGTCCTCAAATTCTGTCAAGGAATGACTACTAGGGGAGGCACTAATAGGTGACGCACTAATTGCATCTTTCGGGCGAAACTCTCGCTGGCGGAGGGTTGCGGACAGCGAATCCACTGAAGTCAGGGACACGTTTGCTTGCCTCTTGTAATCGGGTGAACATGTCGAGTCAAGAGGTGTTTGTTTGGTGATTTGATTCGGGGATCTCATATTGCTGAAGCTGGACTGAGTTGAAAGCTTACCTCTGAGCTTACTTAGTCTACCACGAAATCCAGTATTTGTCCCCTCGAAAACTGAATCAGACTGAGCTCTATTGCGTCTGGTCACAACGCCATTGTACGCCAGCGTGCTTGCAGTGAACGTATTTCGTCTTCTTCTAGGAACCGTTCTGTACCTAGGAATATCGCGTTCCAGTAAATCCAAAGCCACATCACGGCCAATGGAAAGAGCAAGGTTCCAGTCAATTAGCTCGCTTGTTGAGGAGAAGTGCAAGATAAATTGCTCACTTTCCAAACGTAACCGAAGCACATTTGGCCTCTTTGTATAATCGTTAGCCAAACCGAACTTCGCATGCTGAAGCGAGTAAGATCGAATCAATCTCTCCTGCTTGTGCTTTTTCGATGTTTTGGCACTCACACTGGCCGAAAAGGATAACGCCGAGCTCAGATTGCATACATCCCCTTCGCCAAGATCATGGTAGGGAGAATTCTCATACTTGAACAACCCGAGTGTCCCACAAGCCTTGAGAAACTCGGCGTCTTGATTTGTAGTTACTGTTGACAGAAACCTTGTGTCAACGCTACGTTCAACCTGGGACACAGTAGCATCCGACGTAGATCGAGATTCCATCAAGATATTTTCCATGTGGCTCGGAACTTGGTAGAAATTAAGTTGGGTAGAGTTCAACTCTATGACAAAGGTTCTCCAAGATCTCGCCGGTGAAATTTCGTAAGGAGAGAGCCATTCCAATTTGCGACAGCAAATTCCAATCTTGTAGGCAGCGGGAGTATATGGCGGAAGATGATCAGTTTCCAGATCTGCATCCATCACAGCAAACCTGGGGCACCCACCTGGAGTCAAAGTATCATAGGGAGGAGGCACAACTGGATAGGGCTCAATAAACTGTAGAAACTCGTTTTGTGACGTCTCTTTCTGTTCACTGAAATCTATGGCGAGTTGGGCATATTTGCCTTTCCGTTTGTTGTCTTCGGCTTCTAAGACACTAATGGAAGGCGATCTGGGTGTAGGTGGAGTTGCGGAACCTTTTCGATAATCCAGACCTGAACTGGAGCAATCCAACGGAAGGCTCGCACTAGAAGTGGATCGACTTAAATCACTGCCACCGTTAACAGAAGTCCGCAAAGAAATGCAATCGGATAACTCATCAGAACACCCTCTAGGTGTCGTTGATTCGCTGTCGGAGCTCTGGTCAATCATTCTGCTCAGAAAATGTTATGGAAGGAAGCACTTATCAAAGACCAGCTAAGCATGCAAGTTTTCAACGATATATTTCAATCGGTAGTATCGGCTTGTGGTTTCAAGCAACCAAATGCACTTCTCTCTTGTAATGCGTAAACGCCGGGTGTACGCGGCTGGAAAGATCGGAAATGGACCGGAAATTCAAAATCCCAGACTAGAAACCGGACGGAACTTAATACCAAAGTTATATACTTCGAAAGCGGGGTGAAGTTGGCGGAGCAGGCGGGAAGTGTTGGAGTCTTGTGAAGGTTTTAGAATAGGAGATCAAGCAAATTGCGTTCTTGTGAAAAAGAAATAAATTCCTAACAATGCATCCGATGAACCGAAAGCAAGTTGTGATTCTCTGAAAATATCGATGTCGGTCGAAATCAGAGCTGAGGAATGCCCTGGAATAAGGTTGATGAAAACGAAAGGTTCTTTTCAGTTGAAGGAGGCTGTTCTTCTGCGCGGAAAGTTTCGTCGTTTAAGATCTTCAGTACTCCTATCCGGCGGATAAGCCGACCAACGCCGATAAGCAGGCATGAGAACGCCGAAAAAACATGTGATCCTGGACTGCGTATTTGAACCCGAGGGCTGTGGCCAGACAAACTACAGATATTGCTACTCCAAACAAAATGGGTACTCGGGACATCCTACGTACGGATATTGCAACTCTAAACCTCATGAGTACTTCGGGCTTTTCTGTACCTTGGCTTTGGTGAAATGTGAGGTGATGCCATCTCCACAGTGATGGCTTGAATCAAAGATAGACTGTATATAAAGTGACAGGTAAATCCATCTCATCAGCTCGAAACAAGCGAGGAACTTCATATCGCATTGGTATTATGGTGAAGCTAGATACCATAGGAGTTATACTATCTCTAATACGTTCGCACCACATTCTTCACCGTGACTTCACGGGCAATCGATCGTTTAGAAAGTACCATTCATTTTTTATGCTGCAGGATGGAAACATCAGGAACATTGCATCGCGCATCGTAAACTGAAGTTCCTTCTACATTACTGAGCGAGGGAATGTAATCTGCAACGTGAATTGTATGGCAAAGTGTGATTATCTCGTGCAGACATGTTCATGCCAAGCAGTTGTGTCTATGGGCATAGGTCGTAAGATACGCTAGGCCAACAGATCACGGACGTTATAACGAAGGAAATATCTTCGTTCTGACTGACGTTGAACGAATTGAACTGAATCTTTGAACGTGTTTTGATGAAGGAAAATACGACCGTCGAAAAAGGAATCACAATCGAGACAATGGGATGGTATAAACGCTGTGGTTACTTTGTTGTGACGTTTACATCGTGTTCCCTAATTGGAACACTTCAATAGTAGTCATTGAAATGGAATCTTCGACTTTGAGCTGTTTACAACTCCAAGAGGGCATTAATTACTTTCTCCGAGGTGTTCCAGATTCATTGTCTACTGAAATGCAGAATGGATTTGCAATTTGTATCTCGAATAAGGCCACTTAGCTTCACGCGAGCCCTCGGTTAAAGTACGAGGAAACAACGTAGTATACTATACACCATTGGATTTCACAACAAGTTGGGCACCGACTTTGAAAGGAAAATGTTCTTAGAACAGATAACTTCATCTCTTGACCAGCGAAGAAAGGCTTGGTTGCAAGGACTGAATAGTTGCTCCTGCTTATGATATGTAGAGGTAACGAAAATCGTCAAACTTTCCGTTGTTTCTGGTATTGTAGGATCCAGTTCTCGTTTCGGGTACCTCGAGGTCGCATACATTAACAATCGATTTTGTTACTCGAAATCAATGGCATTTTTCTCTTTGTGTGCCTTCTGCTCGAAAGTTTGACCCCTCTTGCTCATACAGCTCGAAAGACAATGATACAACCTTGCGTTGAAGATCAATAAGATTCTGATTTGATACAGCAAAAGCAGATTTTCATCACAAAGGGATTAATGAGGAGAGAGAATCACGATTGGCACTCAATGCTCGTTCAAAGAAGATCAAAGTGCAATCATCATTGAATATTGTGGACGATCGTGCTCCACGCGCTTTGTTAGGAAACGAAGGTTTGTTAGATGTGTGTCCTATTTGCGCAGTGGGCAATATATTATAGTAATGAACATAATCTGCGAGGAACTCGACGACAAACGAATACCCAAGAATTTGCAAACGATGATGAAATAAGGAGTTAATAAGAGCTCGTAAATGACTCGTGGTATGTTTTCGTTGCTTAAGAAGCAGGCCTCGTATTGCAATTGAGAATGCTGTTTTCATTAAGATTACACGCCGGGGGTCCAACAATCGTCACGCGTGGCGATAAAGAGATGTAACTGGTCGCCAACAGCAAGTTTGGTATTGGCCGCTACTTTGCCCGATAGAAATATGGATGACCACATGTGCCTGCTCGTACAATGCGATGCATTCTTGTTCCCTTCTAATCCGGGCTCAGTTTTTCAAATTTTCGCAATTTCTTGCAACTCATGAATAAATATGTGCTTGTAATGTTGCAAAAAAAAAAAAAACCGGAAAGATAAGAATGCTTTGGGAGCCCTTAAGGGAATAACAGCATTTCAACGACTCTAGATTTCACCTTCACGATGCTCTGGCACCTTGAACTACTTTGTCATTGGAAAATCCAAATGCTACATCACGAGGAAAAACAATGTTACATTTAATAATGGTGAAAGTGAGGGGTCAACTCCACTGAGAAATTGACGATTAAGACTCGAGTCCTGGCTATCTGTGTTTACCCCATTTCTGACCATGTTGCATTTCACCCCACAGTAGGGCGGGGGCCATTGTGCAGCACTATGATCTGTGTGCAGTACACATAATAATGTAACTGTTAGTATTCCGAGCAGCAGAACGCTCTGTCTGACACAGATTGCCAGTATAAAATCATGAGCTTCCACTACTAAATGCACCTCCACTCGGCTGTGTTCAATGAAGTTCATAACATTAGCTTGTCTCGCGCTCGCTCCTTACGCAGCTGCAATTAAGTCGAATCCGTTACCTGCCCCACAGAACATAACTTGGGGTAGTGACGGCCCAGTTTTTATTGATCCATCTGTGAAAGTTGTTGTTCATCCTCCAGTCCCTTTGGTAGAGGAAGCTTTCAACAGAGCAATCAAGTCTATTATCAGTTTGAAGTGGGTACCTGCAGCCGTAGAGGAACCAATCTCTTCTTTCCAGCCATTCCCGACAGACACAGCCAAATCAAAGCGTGACAAGTCGCCTGAAGTACATGAAATTTCCATTGTCATCAAAAATTCTGACGCTGACTTGCAAGCGGGTGTCGATGAGTCCTTCGAGTTTAACGCCACATCGGAAAGCATCGAAATCACCAGTGAAACTCCATGGGGCGCATTGCACGCATTGTCCACCTTAAATCAAATTGTTTTCTACGATGATGAGAAGGACCAATACTATCTTGAACTGAGCGTCGAGATCGTTGATTGGCCCAACTATTCTCACAGAGGAGTTCTCATTGACTCGGGGCGGAACTTTCTCACAGTTTCATCGATCCTCGATCAAATTGATATCATGGCACTTGCAAAGTTCAACGTTTTGCACTGGCATATTGTTGACTCCCAATCGTGGCCCCTTTCTCTTGAGGTATATCCAGAGATGGTAAAGGATGCATACTCCAAAAGAGAGATTTATACCAGAGACGACCTTTATTACGTTATAGCGTATGCAAAGGCTAGGGGAGTACGCGTGGTTCCAGAGATTGACATGCCTGGTCACACGCGCGCAGGGTACCTTCAACTCAATACGTCTGTCTTAGCTTGTGAAAACTCGTTTTGGTCCAATGATGTTTGGGCAGAACATACTGCAGTCGAGCCTCCATCGGGGCAACTAGACATTTTACTCAATGAGACGTACGATGTGATAAAGAACATTTACGACGAAGTTAGCAAAGTGTTCAGTGACAACTTCTTTCACGTGGGTGGAGATGAGCTTCATGCCAATTGCTATAATTTCTCCGAAGCCACTCAGAAGTGGTATGCTGAGGACCCTTCTCGCACTCCAAAGGATTTGAATCAATACTGGGTGAACAACTCGGTTCCCATTTTCAAAAACACGCCAAACAGAAAAATGGTGATGTGGGAGGATGTTGTCACCTCCCCAGAAGGTGCACATAATGTGCCAAAGGATGTGGTTTTACAGACGTGGGCAGCGGGCTTGGACACTGTGCAAAATCTCACCGCAGAAGGCTATGATGTCATTGTCACCTCGAGCGACTATTTGTACCTTGACTGTGGGTACGGAGGATGGGTCACAAATGACCCACGATACGTGAATGTACCGGATAACGAGGAGTTCAATACCGGTTTGGGCGGCTCCTGGTGTGCTCCATACAAAACGTGGCAACGCATTTACAGCTTCGACTTCACTGCAAATCTTACTGATACTCAAAAGGCACACGTCTTGGGCGCAGAAGCTGCCGTTTGGGGAGAACAGACTGATTCCGTTGTGCTTGTTCAGAAGACGTGGCCTCGTGCAGCTGCTCTCGCCGAAAACTTATGGAGCGGTAATCGTGACGTCGCTACAGGAAATTTGAGAACAAATTGGATGTCTCAAAGAATACTTAACTTTCGCGAGTTTTTGGTTGCTTCTGGATATGCTGCATCTCCTTTGGTTCCTAAGTTTTGCGTGAAGAATCCTCATGCTTGCGACCTTTTCAGGAATCAAACTATTTTTGACGCATACAGTCAATAAAGAGGCAATTAAGACTTGTCAAAATTTTGCTTCAATGGATCCACTTTATTTCTCGCTTCGTCCGATCAATTATATTTTTTCTTCATTCTTTTGTAAGTAGCTGCCCGAACCTGCATGTTCGCTAACTTAGATCAAACCATCGTCTGAGATGAGCGACGAGATCGTGGATGTTCTAAGTGATTGCACGGGATTGCTAGAGGGAGGCGGTACTGAATCTGAGTATTTGGCCACACTCAAAGATCTAAGCTCCTGCCTAACAGCTGATGAGAATTCGCTCAGTTCAATAGCAAATGATGGTTGCACCTTAAACAAATGCGCCGACATACTCTCCATATCGCTCCTGGTCTCTTTCAAGAATGAGAACGAGCAGATTCTTTACATCAGGCTTTTGAGAGGTCTCATAATATTAACGAGAAACCTCGTTGCGCATTCTTCATCCACTCTTGATGTACCATTAATTCTACTCAATATTCAGCATTTCCACACCAAGATACCGAACACTGCTCCTTTCTTTCATAAGTGCTTGGTTTCATATCTTGAATTGTTAGCCAATATCGCATTGAAGGGCGGCGTAAACTTCCGGTGCAATTTCCTTTTGGTCTGTGATACGTTCAACGAGGAAATGCTCAAGACTATAACATCTTTCGACGACCATTCTTTGACGACACCATTTTTGATATTTTTGAATGCATGCTTGGAGGAAGAGGATAATGTGTCGATGCTCCTACGCGATAGAATCTCATATCCCGTCCTTCATTATTTGCTCGAGAACGGGTTTTCTCTAGAGGCATGTGAGCTGCGAACTGATACATTGATTATGGAGATATTTCAGAAAATCATCTCCAACAAGGCATTTGGCTCATGGATTGAAAGCAAGGAGCGAGAGCCAACCTTTCAGAAAGTCTTGGGCCTAACACAGAGAATTGCAACGAGTAAAGACGACTGGAGCAATCAGGATTGCATGTCAATCATGAGTACAATTTTCGAATTAACTCGTCGATTCGCTCGAGAGGCGATCCAGTTGTTGCACGACCCGATCAATGAAGAAGTCCAAATCAAGAAAATACAAGCGCAGTTGGTAAGCGTGTTAGACATCGTCTCTGATCTTTGCAAATTTCATTGCGTCAAGCAGTTTCTTGAGCATTACGATGGTTTGGAAGTTCTCATACCTTTGCTTAGGGCTATTCACGAAAATACTGATGTGGTCAACATAAAACGCAAAGTTGGAAATAACCCGCTCCAGAAGGGCTCAAAAACGTTTCCAATGGCCAAGTCACTCATCATAGAGATTTTAACATTCATTTGTCATGACTCCAAAACTGCTCAGGATAAAATGAGATCGTTGCGTGGCTTGGAATTGGTGCTATCTAATTGTGTGATCGACGAGAGTAATCCTTTCCTCAAAGAACGCTCAATTTTATGCATTAAGTTTCTTTTGAAAGACAACCCGGAAAATCAAAAGTTCGTCCAAGAATTAGAAGCGAAACAAGTGGTCGATGACGACGCTTTAAGGGACGCAGGTTATGAAGTTAACATTGAGGATGGTAAGGTTAAGGTCAAAAAGAATTGAGTTGGACTTTTATGATATTATATGTAGCAAAATTCTACTCTTTTGGCTCTTTCAATAATTGGGCAACGATTGCATCCTTGACAAGACCCAAAGACGCCTCTTCTATCAAAAGAATTCTTTTCTCCTTGAGAGCCAAAGCTTCCAACTCATCAGGTAGAACGTCCTTTTCGAATGAATAACCTTCAATGTCCAGCAAAGATTTGTTGACCACCTCAGAAAATTTTGCAGGGTGTGCAGTTGCCAACGAAATGTACTTCACGTTAGCAGTACCATCATCTCTCTCAATGTTTCTGAAAGCAGTTGCAACGCCCACCGCACTGTGAGGGTCCAACACGTACTTCTCTGATGACGAAGTGTAAACCTTTCTGATAGTAGCTGACGTTTCCTCGTCCGTGACTCTCTCGGAATCGAAGTCAGCCCTGGCCGCACCAGAGACAGCTTCTGGAGTGGACACGGAACCAGTTGATTTCAACTGCTGCATCCATCCGTTCAAGATTTCTCCTGCTTTCAAGTCATCGCCATCAGCGGCATTGTCCCTAACCAAGTACCACAATAATCTCTCAAAGTTCGATGAAATGAGAATATCCATGGCAGGCGAATAAGTGGCTTTCACCTCGCCATCCCTTTCGTATCTGCCTGTTTTCAAGAACCTGTCCAAAATATCATTCTCGTTGGTAGCAATGATCAATCTGTCCACTGGTAATCCCATGCTCTTGGCATAATATCCTGCTAAGATGTCACCAAAGTTTCCGGAAGGAACGACAAATCTGGGCTTGAATTCAGTCGCACCCGATGCCTCCGCGATCTTGAGGAGCTGGAAGTACGAGTAAAAGTAGTAGGTCATTTGTGCCAATATGCGTGCCCAGTTGATAGAGTTAACGGCACCGACATGGTACTTCTCATTGAACTCCTTGTCACCGAAAATTTGCTTGACAATGTCCTGGCAGTCGTCGAAAGTGCCCTTCACAGACAAGGTATGCACGTTCGCATCCTCAACGGTGGTCATCTGCTGTTCCTGGATTGGAGAGATTCTGCCAGTAGGGTACAAGATGAACACAGAAACATCTTTCTTCCCTCTCAAGCCGTAAATAGCGGCAGATCCAGTGTCACCAGAAGTAGCACCTACAACCGTGATCTTTTGTCTCATTTCAGGGTCCTGAACGCCTTCGTTTCTTCTAACAAGGAAGTACTCAAACAAGTTGCCCACAAACTGCAAAGCCACATCCTTAAATGCGTAAGTGGGGCCGTGGAACAACTCCAACAAGTACAAGCCAGACTCTGAATCGAGTGCTTTAATGGGAGTGACTTCAGCCGATCTGAAAGTGGAGTATGACTTCTCGACCAACGACCGGAGGTCATCATCTGGAATCTCAGATGTCTCGATATACTGTCTCATGATGTTAAAGGCGAGTTGCTCGAAAGTGAGGCCCTTCCATTTCGAAACGAAATCACTAGGCAATTTGGGGATATGAGAAGGAATAAAAAGGCCACCATCTTTGGCTAAGCCAGTCATGACGGCATCTTCGAACGAAATTGTACCGTTCTCGGAGCTGCGAGTGGATCTGTACGTGCGGGAACTCATGATAACGATACGTAGAGATTTTTCATCGAGATGAATCATTCTCAACCATTCACGTGATCGCACGAGGAGTGCATACTACCGAAATCTTGAACTAGAGACGTTCATTCTGGTGTAAACGATCTTCGAAGGAATTCAACGAAAAAGACCATGAACGTAACCAGGTATCCGGAAGTGAAGCTGCAAAATTTGCCATTCAAGATTGCATGCATCTGGTCTGATGTTGGGTCATTGACCTTTGTCCTCAATTGAAATAGTTCAGATCAAGGTGTTAGTTTAGGATAGAAATCTGGCCAGGACATTTCCATAATGAGGTGCGCGGAACTCTATGTACGAGGAAGTTTCGCTCTGCGGTTATTTTCTAATAAGTTCTGCTCTTTCTTCTCGACCTGCAGCGCAAGATCCTTCACCGGATTTAGGTGAGAGTTTTTGTTGGACATCCATGCAGAAGAATTCACAGAACACGCATATGCAGAAAATTTCACAGGTGCAAGTAAAATATTTAACTTGCTTGACGCAAGGAGTTTGTGCTGAAATGATTGCAGATAGCTTGCAGATGCATCCAATTCCTTCGGGTTACGCCAGCTCCACGATGCTCACAGTCAACTTTATTATAATTTTAATCTGGGGTCTGCCACTCCTTCGCCGTCCCGCTTATACCGCACATAAGTAACTCGCGTTAGTGCAATTCTACCGCTTTTCTTTCAATGGCTTTGGAGAGACGTACAATTGTCCAGGGACAAGAAGTGACAACGCATTGCAACCTCATCGAATAGTCCAGGGTAATTTGATGCTCAATTCGTCCCCCGTCCAACGATCGACGATAAGAGTACTGCACTTAAGTCAGTTCGCAAAATCACCGAAGATGAGGCTTAGGTACAATGAGACTGGTGCTCACGGTAACCTTGAGCCACGTGCTCTTGTTTCGTTCATCTTTCCACTCTGAGGTTCATGATACGAGATTGAGACCGTCTAAAGGTGTTGGAAGGATGAATTGGTGGGGCAAGATGATGTAGAACAAATAGAAGTTCAATGGAGTATTGACGAGATGCTCATGGTCTATTGAGCACGAAGCAAGGGGCCCTTGGATGCCGACACAGGCTACAGAATTGCTGAGGGTCCACATGGCACAAATATGAAGGAAAGCCAAACATATCGATACAGAGCATTTAAAGCATAAACCCCGGTTCGCTGACGTAACACATGGTTCTGATGCAGAGCCAAATGACAGTATAGCATAGCGTGGCGCCACGACGAAATGTGAGAGAACAGAGAGCGAATAAGGCTGTCGTGGTTTAAGTGATATGCACACGGCCTAATGTTAGCAATTGACCCGTAGAATCTGGTTCGAAATAGGGCCACCCAATGAAGACAAATACAACAGTGTGATCGTAACCAAGATTACCTGTACAGATCAATAGCAGAAGCACGCTGATCTGGTTTTGTCTAATTTCTTAATTTCTGGTCGGTGCAGTCGGTTAGTAGACGAAGTTCCTGTCGCTGCAGAAAGCACCCAAAGAATGTCCATTTTCTATTTCCTTGCGCTGTCGATCGGATGCACCCCTATTGTATTGGTCAGAGCGTTCAATCTCACTTGACGTTTTCGAAATTCACGATCGTTACCCGAGAATCATCGAACACGACAAGAAGCTTTCATGGTTATGAACCATAACCTGCCATTTGATGCAGAAGACTCGAAAATCGCAAAATGGCGTCATAATAATTTTGGGAATATTATCGTACGAAGGTGCTATTGGGGTTGCATCGAAACGCAGATGCCTTAATGAGCTTATAAGTTACGTACGTTGGGGAGCATGATCGAAGTTAGCTCATTTGTCGGCTTTTGAAGTGGTGACGTTTGCCCCGAATGGCACTTCCATAGCATTCACCGCAATGATGTAAGACAATACGTCAATAGACTTTCGAGATTCTATTCAAGCAGATCGAAAATTGCATTTTATGGTCAGATAATGCAAGAACACTTTTAGTGATCTTCAAGTAGTTGCACGCGCGTAACATCCATTTTTGGACCCATTGAAGTGGGCAAGCCAATAATTATACCGTACCTCGGATAACAGGGAAGCCGTTATTCAGTTTGAGGCATTTTCTGCTTCGTAAAGCCGCTGGAAAGCTTTCTTCCACGCAAGTAACCAGTTATGGTGTCGGATGTACGGGTTCACCTAACGTTTCTGGGGACTGAGATCGTCCTCTAAGCACACCTACCTTCGCTCACCATGCAAGCGATTGGGCATTTACGCCCAAAGAGGGCCATATACGCAACCTCAAGCCGAAATTCGTGCCGCAAACTCACAAGTCCACTTCACAACACTGAAATTGACGTCTCTAACCAGGAGATTCGCACAGATAACGACCACCGTCTCGACCTTCTTATACAGCAGTTCAACGACTCCAACATCCGCGCCTCCTTCGGGTACGGCCTGGGGGTATTTGCTCAAGCAGGATATGGCAAGGACAGCCAGCCGCAGATCGACATGGTGCACGTTGTAGACGACCCTGTAGAGTTCCATATGGTGAATCTGGCGAGGTTTCCGCATCACTACTCTGCCCTCCTCCAGCTCGGATTCCCGGCAATGGACAAGGTGCAGCGGGCCGGGGCAGGCGTCTATTTCAATCCTTATGTGACGATGACAGACGGCAAGGGTAACGAGTCCACCATCAAGTACGGAGTGGTCTCCACCAAGGACGCATTGAAAGACATCAACGAGTGGACGTCGCTCTACATTGCAGGTCGGCTCCAAAAGCCGGTCAAGCACCTCCTGGACAACCAGGAGCTCATGGTGGCCAACCAGTACAACTTGCAAAGCGCGATGAATATTGCGCTTTTGCTTCTAGAGAAACGCTTTTCCGCCCAGCAGCTCTATGAAAAAATCGCCCTGCTCTCCTACATGGGAGACCCACGCATGATAGTTGGCGGCGAAAACCCCAACAAGGTCAAGAACATGGTCAGCAAGCAGCTATCGCGGTTCGAGCAGTTGTACGCACCAGCGATGGAAAGCGCATTGGCGAAAGGATACATGGACCGCAGTAGCGGAGAGTTTGCGACCAAAACCAATATCGCGGCAGACATCATCAAGCAGCTTCCCATACAGTTCCAGCAGCGGTTGATGCGGTCATACCGGAGCAAGTTCCGCCACTTGCTCCCGGAGGGGAAGCATGAGACCGACCTTCCTCGCGGCTATACCACGACCGATGTCAAAACGGGGGATATTCAGGGCGGCTTTCTTCGGGCCGTGGCTGCAGACCGGCACTTGAGGGCACATCTCAAACTGACCGTTCTGGAAACCATCGCATACCCCGCGCTTGTGCAGTCGGTGAAGGGTCTATTTACAGCTGGGTTGGTGAAGTCAGCAAAATATGCCTGGGAGAAGAAGCTTAAAGGCTGGCGTGGCTGACATCGGTAAGCGTCAAGAGCACCATGAAATAATAAACGAGCATGTTTCTGCACGTTGCAGCGGCAAGATCAAGCGAGGTTTGGGAAGAGAATTGGCTGCTCACTCCCCCCATTTAGGCCAGATAAGCTAGCGCGCGCGCCACGTGACCCGTCACACTGCAAGTGCAAGCGACGCACGGGCAGCCATTGTGCGGCCACGCCAACAATAAGAGCCACCCTTTAATTCGTGAATACACAAAGAACCGCCACTGCAAGAAAGCCACTAAACGAACACTAGGCGACGAAGCCGTACTCAATGTACGACAACGAGCGGTTTCGCTGACCCCGCCGCGCTGCGTAGAAGGCGCAGTCCGGCGAAAGTTTCCGGCGCGGCTTTTTTCCCGTGCGTTGTGCGTCGCAGGTCCAGTACTACGATGTGCGACTGCAATCGCAAATCGCGCTCAGAAACACCTGAATCGCTCATTTATGTAGGGCGGATGTACATTATACAGAGGATGGAAGTGGGGAACTTGTTCTATACAGAGAACGCCTTGTCAAGCTCGTTGAGCTTGTTGCGTACGTCGGGGTGATATTGCACACACAGCTGTTGCTGCGTCTGCGGGAGTCTGATTGGCTGCAACGGAATGGTAGAGATCTTGTCGAACTTCATGATCAGGTCGGGCAACGACGGAAGCGTCTGCGGCGTCAGCTTTGCCAGCTTGGGCAGCGGGAGCAGCAGCAGCGACGACACCTTCTTGACGGCGTAGGTGAACGCGGGCGACTCCACGGCCTTGTTCATCCCATTGGCCGGGCTCACACTGTAAGAGCCCGACCGCGGCGGCGTAGGCACCGAGAGCTGAGCAGGTCCGGGCGCAGAAGAAAGCGAGCCCCGCGTAGACAGAGACGCCGTGGGTGGAAGCAGGTGCGCGTACATATGGTGGTAGGCTGGGTTGGCAGCGGCCGGCGTCGCGGCCGGGCCGGCATGGAAGGGAGGCCCCAACACCTGGCCCATGGCCACCTGCTCAGCGTACGAGGGTACGTGGTGGGACACCGGCTGCATATATATCTGCTGCTGCTGGACGGGCATGTAGGGGTGCTGTTGCTGCTGCTGGTACTGGTATGGCATGAGCAGCGGGTGGCAGTAGTAGGTGGGGTGGATGGGTTGGAAGTAGTGTGTCTGCACCGGCTGCGGCACCAGGCCCGCCGACATCGACCCGCGTTGTTCGACGTAGTGCGCCTGGGGATAAGGCACCGCACCTTGCACTGGATACAGCTGCGGCATCACCGTCACTTCGCTGGTGTTGTACTGCAAGAAGTCGTTCAGGTACACCGCAGGGTCAAGCAGGAGACTCTGCAAGAGGGGGTCCTGCGAGGGAATGGTGCCCGTGGGAATGTCCTTGGCACGGTCTTCTGGGTTGTAGTAGGCGATAAGGTGCAACTTCTCGCCCTGTTTGGTTGTGAGCAGGAAGCTCTGCTTCACAAGGCCGTTGATTTTAAGGTTGCGAGCCACGTCGAGCTCCTGGTAGATGAGAAAAGGTCCCTTGACCTTCAGCGCCAGCCAGTACTTGCCGTCAGTCCAACGCTTCATGCCCAATTCGGTCTCGTTCCAGGCAAACACAGAGCCAGCTGTGATATGCTTGCGTTCGAAATCGCTTAGGCGGCGTTTCACCTTGGGGAGAAGGTTGCGGCGAGTGCCTTCTAGTAATAAAAGCGCATCCTGGAGTGTGAGGATCAGCCCATGGTATGTCTCGTTGGGCGCGGACGAGAACTCAGGGATAATGTTCATCAAGGAGTGGACCAGTGCGGGGAGGGCAGAATCTGATGATGTGAAGGCAAGAAACGGTGACGGTGGATCTTGATGCGGAATTGAGTAAGCTGGAAACGGTGGGTGGTGGGTGGTTTATAAAGCCGACTAAAGCCGACTAATGCCGTAGCTTTTTTGATCTTGTCAAGAGTATGGTATTTTAATCATCGAGCATGATACAGCGCTGTGCCGCGCATTGCATATACCGTTCGTGCATGAACTATGCTTGCGCGCTTGTACAGCATGCAGCTTTCTACAGCTATTATCCGTCGCAGAGCGGCAAAAGATGCGTCCGAACTGTCGCTTATACAGGCACTCTTAAAAAACTTGCTGCTGCAGTGTACTTGAGCACCGATAATGCACTGGGCAAGGGCTGCTCGCCCTCCGTTGTGGGTACTCTCTGAGGCAGCTAACCACCCTCAGAACCATCTTTCCGATCTTTCTTTGCGCGAATAAGGCGTCCCTTCCCGCCTTGCGGCGCGGCCCGAGTCGTTTTCGTGCACGTCGTATCAAGCGATACTAGGCATGTTATGCGCCTATATGCGAGGCACTTCGCTTTTTTGCAATGTAGGGCAAGGTGGATCTTTCGGACCCCCACCAGCTTAGAGACGCAATGTGCCTGGTCGCGTCACCGAAATTGAGCCAACGCAACAGCAGGCCGCCCCGCCTCGCGCACTCTGTACACTTCTCACCTCGCTACATTGTTATCTTCTTTAGTTGGTGGTTACGCTTATGTTCTCTGTAGACAGGCCTAAGTCCTATTCTCGCTGGACTCCTGCACCCCGGCGTCAAACATCGAACACCTTCGCCAGACGCCCACAAGAGTGTTTGCTGAACCCCTATCGACGCCTCTGCTGTTGGTCGGTCGTGCTGGTACGAAGTTGTATGTGGAGAACGTTTTTAGCGAACTTAGATGCAGGGAACGGATGCGGCATCCATTCTCCGGCCCTCTGCCAAGCATGCCCACGGCCTCGTGATAAGCCTCGATTCCATCGAGACAAGTCCAAGACCGCGCGCCGAGCCAAGACCAACCGACTTCGAACCAGCCAGATGCCGCGCACACACTAAACCGACCATTCGGATGTTGCCGTAGATTTGAAGCGGCATTCGCACCGTCGATGATGTCACCATAACTCCGCCAAAGTGCTAATTTACGACATGGTCGCCTTGAATCGCGTGGAACCGCCAAATCTTGACTTTTTCCCACAGAATTTGGTGTATCAGGGTCTTCAATTTAACTTTCGGGGGAACATGTTCATAACTCGGTGTGGTCACCATGCCCTAGCGCCTATTCCACAGCTCAATATTTCCCGGCTTACACCTTCCTTACATCTGTTGCCCTGTTTCCCAATGTGATTACACCTCTCGCATCGATGTCGCCGTTGCACCTCCCTCACCGTTGTAGGGTGGGGCTCCGCCTTAGGGTCAGTTTCGCGACTCTCTCTCTGTAGTTGCCTCTGTTGCAGAAGTCCCCGCTTTTCGCCCTAGAACGCACCCGTACACCTGTCTACATCTCACTTCACCAGTAACACCCTGCGCTTGTGCCATGCCTCCTCGTGTGCAACCCAAAGAGTACCCGTCGGAGTCCGAGGGAAAGGCAGGCTCGTCGCGAGCTGCCAACAAGGCGAGAAACGCCGTGGCTGCCGCGGCGCAGCTCGAGCTTTTGTCCAAACACATCCACTCGAACGGGCCCAACGACAAGCCGCGCGTGAACCCGTTGGACTTCCTCTCGCTCAGCGACGAGGAGCTTCGAAAGTACAACAAGAAGCACTCGCTAAACCTCCCCGGGCCGCAGTCGCTCGCAGACAACATCCTCCAGTCGGAGATTGGCAAGAAGACGTACAGCTCGAAGAAAGCGGCGGTGAGCCTGCGCATCTCCAAGCCGGAGTACGCCAGCCACGTCCAGAAGCACTTCATGCTGTTGCCGTGCCGCGAGAACGAGATCGTGGCCAGCTTCTTGTACAAGGTGAAGAACGAAGACAAGGACTTCAAGCTCATGTTCTGACGTGCTCGGGCCTCGGTCTGTTCGATCTCTGTGGCTACGATGTCGATCATTTACCATAGATAGCACGAAATCCATATATATTGCGGCGGATCACTGGAGCGATAGGCGCCTCGTTCGTAACAGCCCAGCCCCGTAGCAACCACAGATCTGCGAGCTCTGGCACCATCGTAAATCTCAATTAGATTATTCGGTGCATAAGCGAACACATGTGAGACAGCAAGGCGTAGCCTGGCAGCAACAAGCCCACACCAATTGAGGCGGCAATAAACATGTTTATTTTGAGGCGTTGTCTCACTTTGACGCGCCTAACTTACGAACCAACGGTAGCAAAGCAAGATTCGACCGGGGGCTCGCAACACTCAATACCCGCCTACACCCAGTAGCACGCTGAGACAATCAACCTGGGAATTAGAAATCAACAGTGCATGGGATTTGATTGTGGTGTGCCACACGTCGTTGTTGCGCCGACTCTTGTTTTACGCTTACGCTGGTAACTAGAAACGGCCGCCGACAATGGAGGACAAGGCCCTGAGCGTCGATCCCAGATGCGCGCCTATGTTGATCGCATCGTTTATTCCTCCTGCGACAACAAACAATGCGAGATCGGTATGAGAAGCGCAAAGTGGGGTTCCCACGAAGGCCAGATCTGGGCCACGCTGCACCAGTTGCAGAGGGGACCATACTACTGCATCGCAAATGGCTGGGACAAGTATGGTACTGCACACAACCAGGACATCAGGACGGAAAACATAGTGTTCTCATAGTGCTGGCGTCCACGTTTGCGCCACATCCAGCAGTCTCGTATCTGAAAAGGGAAAGTTTATCTCCGAGCTCTCACCTAAATAAGCGGGTCCTGTCAATTAAGATTGATTCACAATGAACGCCAGCACCATTGCCGTTCACTGGCATGACGACAACCAACCCGTTTATTCCGTCCACTTCCAGCCGTGCGAAACATCCTCGGCTCGGTTGGCAAGTGCGGGTGGAGACAACAACGTCCGAATTTGGAAGGTCAAATACGGGACGCCGTCTGGGTCCGAAGACACCACCGTGGAGTACCTTTCCACTCTCAGGAAGCACACTCAGGCAGTGAATGCGGTGAGATTTGATCCGAACGGTCGACACTTGGCCACAGCGGGCGACGATGGCCTTCTAATATTGTGGACGTTATCCGACCACATTGTCCTGGAGTTCGGGCATCAGGACGACGAGGTGCAAGAAAGCTGGGTGGTGAAGCAGGTGCACACCACGAATCTGGAGATCTACGACATCTCCTGGTCACCGGACTCTCGCTACATTGCCACCGGCTCCACGGATAATATCACAAAGATCTATGACATCACAACGGGTCAAAAAGTCACAGATTTGGCCGACCACTCACACTACGTCCAGGGCGTGGCCTGGGACCCCCGCAACGAGTACTTGGCCACCCAAAGTGCCGACCGCACAATGCATGTATATCTGCTAAAAACAAACGTTGAAGGGTCAATCGTTCTGGTGATGCCAACATTGTTCTTCAAGATAGTCAAGGCTGAGCTTCCGGCGTCGAAGCTCTCTTCGTCCATTGAGGAGGACTCCCTGTTCACAGCGAAGACGCTGCCTCCGGAAGATGCCCACCAAATGAACCCTCCTACTCAAAACTTCGTGCATCAAATTCAGTCATCTTCGCTGCAAAGAAGCCCGCTGGGAGACTTTCAACCTGCTGTAAGACCAAGTTCGGAGAACCCTGCCAAACGCTTGAAACGGTTCTCCATGTACCATTCAGAGTCTCTACAGTCGTTCTTTCGCAGATTGGCATTCTCTCCTGATGGCAGTTTGCTACTCACTCCGCTGGGCGTATTCAAGAATGACGAACATGACGGCTCAGAAAGCACTCTCAATACAGTGTACATTTACGTGCGCCTGGGCCTCAACAAGCCGCCAGTGTGCCACCTCCCTGGGTTGTCTAAGCCGGCCGTTGCGATTGCCTTCTCCCCATTATGCTACCAACTATCGGGCGACGTTTCGCCTGTCTTTGACTTACCATACAGAATGATTTTCGCCGTTGCGACGCAAGATTCCGTCATCATTTACGACACAGAGCATCTTCAACCGTTGGGATTGCTGTCCAACCTTCATTATCTCACCATCACTGATCTATCTTGGAATGCTGATGGTCAGAGTGTGATGGTTTCGTCCGCTGAAGGGTTTTGTTCCCTCATTGCGTTCGATTCAGGCGTGTTTGGCAAAGTGCACAAGAGATTATACCCGAATGGTTCGATGAGCATTGCTCTAGGCACGGAAACCAGCGACTCGAGCCACGATAAAGTGACTTCCGCTAAACCGAACAAGCTAGAGAACACAGAAGTAACGACAGGGCCAGCTCGGGCAGAGGATAGAAAACCGGAAGCCACAGAACCAATCCTTATTGAATCCGATCTGGAAACCACAAATTCACACTTTGCAGCTCCATCCTCTGGAGAACCTGAGCCCACAGTCACATCTTCCTTGCTCACCCAGTTCATGGCCACTCCAGTGGAAGAACCCGCAGCCACACTCAATGTGCCAGCCAGCATTGACGAAAATGCACCTGTCGTATCTGAAGCTCTGGCCAAAAAGAAGAGGAGAATTGCTCCTACCCTTCTACTGAACGCGAATCCTCAATAGTCGATCTGCTAGTTACGAGCTTCCACATCTCGTTCCGCAAATGTACGATAGATTCAAGCAGTGACATCTTTGTTCTGCCGTGTCATTGTGTTCTGATACACATTATATATACTGCAAAATCATATCAGGATTGGTGGGTGCATGAGATCTGCGCAGGATAGTGCACCAACAATAGCGAGGCCAATTGACAGAGCATTCCCCACTAATACCGATCAGCAACGTACAATTGATACGGCCACAGCCCTTGCACGAGCGTGACTGAGCAAAAGGTATGTAAGACTAAGGCCTTTGTCGCAATCGCCTGGAAGATTGGCATACTACTCCAGGCTCGCTAAAGACTGCCCCATTCTATGCCTGGCACGCAAGATCATGTCTTCTCTGCGCTTTCTCAACAACTTGACTCTTTCTTCCTCGTCGGCGCCCCACTTCCCCTCGGGTTCTTCCGCAGGCACCTCTCTTCCATCGTCCTCCACCCCGTACCTTTCTAGCAAAGTCTTGGAGCCACTTTCAGGCTCCACGTTGTGAGATTCTTCGCCATTGGGCTGGTGCGTCTCTTCTGGTGCATGGGGCAAGTCGCCGATCTCCATGTACTCATTCACAGTGGCTTCCACCGAGCCTGTTCTCTCCAAACTGCGCCTTATCTGCAACCGAGTAAGTTGGGGAGCAATTGCATGCACCACGTCAATCATGGACTCTGTCACCGGGCGAGAAGCCCGATTTCTGCGCGACGTGGAAGCTTCACCAGAACTCTGGCGTGCTGGATCGGGCACATTGAATTCCTCAGGCACAGACTGTGGGATAGGAGAGATCAACCACCGTAATACGATGAAAGCAGCAACCAAAGTAACCACAAAGAGTATTGTGGAGTTATCCATTTCTTAGTTGAGAATACTGGGTGACAGTTCGGTACATTTGATAGTGGTGCGGGACACGCACATAAATGGCACATCAGAGCCGTTTTGCAACACGAACACAAGAGATCCCAAAACTCAATTGAGGTAGCGCTATCCTTCACTGTTGATCATCTACTGGTACTTGAATAATAATAATTACCGATCGTAATTATATTGGGCAAATTGATTTTCAGTGATGTTTGATTATTTGATTTGATGACAAGGATTGCTCGAGCAATTCTCTACTTCTCACAGAGTAGCTCTTATCGATCACCATCGTGGCCTTCTCTCACTTCGATTCCGTTCGCAGAATTGGGGTGCTTTCTGTTACATTATGTTCTAGGTACATGTAACATCTCATATCTTCAGGTATTCGTATTTAGTTTACCCATAACTAGATTTTTGCTCTTCTCCAATACGGCGACACCAATCTTGAACATTGACCATTCTAAATTTTTGAGTCCGTACGTTCGTGTGGAACGTATGTACTGCACATTGAGTAATCTTATCTAGATATCACCAGCCGCTCACAGTTACAACTCTGCTCGAATACTATCGCAAACCACAGCCCGATGAAATTGCGTGACGACAAAGAGTTGAAAAAGATCATCAAAGAGTTCGCCGTGTTGGACAAACATGGCATTTTGTCGTCAGAAAGTGACACGGAATCGGACGCAACAACAGATGATGAGGATTTAAAGACGACAGTCACTTTCCTGGGCGTCCAGGCATATGCATCAGCCTGCTCAACTGAGGTGAAAGACCGTCAAGAAAAATCGGTCACACTCGCGCTCTCTGGCTCGAAGCAATTGCAAGAAAAGTTTGACTTTGAGAGCGAAGATGAACTAACAGAGGAATCGGGGGAAGCGCGTCCATCGGCCCAAGAAAACAAATACACGTGCACGGCCAAGCCTACGCCTTCTTCTGCGATTTTAACGAATCCGGAAACTGAGTCCAAGGTCAAACATTTGAGCCCACCGGAGAATGAAACGGAGTTTAAAGATTGCGCTTATTACACCTCGTTATGCAAGGAGTATATGGACTTCACGGACGACAATCCGACCACTTATCACGCAGTTTCAACCTTCTCGAAAATATTAGAAAATGCCGGTTTCACTTATTTGCCGGAGAAAGCGCCTTTCTCTATATCCAAGGAAGGAGGTGCGTACTATACCACCAGAGGCGGCCAATCTTTGGCAGCCTTTGTAGTCGGAAAAGAGTGGACGCCTTCCCGAGGTTTGGGTGCGATTGGTAGCCATGTGGATGCTTTGACAGCAAAGCTCAAACCGAACTCTACGAAACGGGATGTTCATGGGTACAATTTACTTGGCGTCGCAGCGTACTCAGGAGCTTTGAACAGCTTATGGGTAGACAGAGATTTGGGCATCGCAGGCTCTATTCTTGTTAAGAACGAGGACACCGGTGTGATTGAGTCTAGATTAGTATCCTCGGGCAGGCACCCCATCTGTCGCATCCCATCGCTCGCACCTCACTTTGGGTCTGCTTCTCTGTTGCCTTACAACAAAGAAACACAAATGGTTCCCGTAGTTGGGTATGGTGTGCCGGAGCAACCAGCAACTGCAGAGGAGGAAAAGGCTCCCTTGTTCGGCAAGCACTCGCTAGCTTTGCTCCGGTACGTGGCCAAATTGGCGAATACGTCACTAGCCCTGATCATGCAAGTTGATTTGGAACTATTCGACGTGCAAGCTGCGTGCAGAGGAGGCCTTCACAATGAGTTCATGTACGCCCCACGCATAGACGACCGGCTCTGCTCCTTTGCTGCGGTTCACGGGATTAAGAATCTCGCCGCGTCCGTCGAACTTGACGCACATGACGGGTTTAGTGCGATACTTCTTGCAAACAATGAGGAGATAGGAAGTGCGTCGCGCACAGGAGCCAAAGGCAAGCTTTTGAATAGCGTCGTGGAAAGAGTTCTCTGTCAGAGAGGTTATTCTGCGGCCGATGCTTCTTTGGTATTTGCAAATTCGATTATACTTTCGGCGGATGTCACCCACGCATTGAACCCGAATTTTGTGCACGCTTATTTGGAGGGCCACTTTCCACTTCCCAACACAGGATTGACATTGAAATTAGATGCAAACGGCCACGTTATGACAGATCTGACAGGCGTGGTGGTTATGAACAGCATAGCAGAAAAGAACAAGTTAAAATTGCAACAATTCCACATTCGGAACGATAAGCCCTCGGGAGGAACCATCGGCCCAATGTTGGCGGTGGACACCGGTGCAAGAGTTGTGGACGTGGGGCTTCCCCAGCTCAGCATGCACAGCATCAGGGCTTCCGCAGGCTACAAAGAGGCGGGGCTCGGTGTCAGGACTTTCGCAGCATTTTTCCGCGATTGGAGAGGTGCGCTAGACTTGATAGACTACCAATGAAATTCGAGGCTAAGTTGCTTATCGTAAGCGCAATTTCGACACACGTACAAAGGCTTTTTCAATGTAAACGAGGCGGGGCGTCGTACGGCCTCCGGAGAACAATGCAACTCTAATAGCTCCGTATGCAAGGTCAGTTTGAGAGAAGAATACTTTAGGCTGCGAGAACCCTCCTGCACAACGTGTCACCTATTTGAACCAGACACCTGCAGGCCCTTATTATGCTCACAATAAACCTGTGAAGGATGCACCCTAGCCACGTTGAAGATGCAAGTCGGTGTATAACGTGCCCAGTTTCAGGTGTGGATTGTAAGGAAAGGGCGCTTGGTTTTCAGGTCTCACATTTGAATGTCAGGAGCCCGGGCTCAAGTATGCGCTCAAGAATGGGCACATTCAAAACATAGTTCGCGTTTTGCGATGGGAGCGGGAACTCGAAGACAGTCTCCGTGATGTCCGACGCGAGCTGGTCTGTAACATTTACAGTCGCGAGTAGCAAATGTTTCGGCTTTATTCCCAATAGGTGCGGCACAGGCCACTCGCGTAGGCACGTGCCCTTGTTGTTTCATGCGGTACCCTCTGCCTGTCACTATTAGATGCCGACGCGCCTACTTCGCCAGGTCTTCTCAAGGTTCGCTACATGGCCTCTTGAGGTTACTCCCAGACCCACATAATGCACGGCCCGTGAAGAGTGTGCACACGACTGCACGCAGGTGCCACAGTAGAGTATGGTCCATGCAGACGTGAATCCATCGCGCCAAACCGAAGACTAATATTGCCCTTTTCGTCTATGTGACTTGAATTTATTAACCGTACCCTAGTTTCCCTATATCAAAATGCCAGCACTCAAGGATGCAATCATCATCGCTGTAATCAATAAGCCCTTTTTGGGGTTCCCCGTGCAGAACGAGCCGCCTGAGCCACCGGTGGCTGAGGACGTAGACTGAGATACGCTGGTAGTCAGGTACGAAACCGTGGCGGTTTGTGTTTCGTTATTTAGCGACAACACGACGCTCTGTGAACTTGAGCCAGAGATGTCGTTTGCTCTGTTCCCCACGTCGGGTGGGATGGACGTCAACTGTTGAAGGCCCAGTAGAAGCGTGACGGAGCCGCTGTGCGTAGTAACATCGGAATCGAGAAGAAGCGACATGTTGTGTGGAGGTGGATGTGGATAAGGAAAGAAATGTGGTGACAGCGAAGATTTGTGCCAGAGCGCCGAATCTTATATGACGCAGGCATGCCGTTGTCTAACTATTTACAATATTGTGCCAATCGACGACACTGGACCTGCATGTGCCTCAGGAACGCTATGCTGAATGCAAGCGCACATGCGGTGTGACGTCGCCAGCATCAGCTGATTGGCCTTTCGCGAGAGATCAGCACTGGCATTTGATGCCCAAACCCTCTTCTCCCAAACGCTACGGTCCGAGGATCTCTCAAAAGAAGAAAAGTGTGCGTTTGCTTGTCCTCCAATTTGGTACTCCGTGACGATCTGCGCATTGTCCTACTACAGCAAATCTTGGCCGGCGTGGGTTGGCGACCAAGAGTTCGTGCTGTGCTCAAGCGAGGACACGACATTCCACCAACCGTACCGGAAGACGATCGTTCCAAACCGCCCGTCAGTTGTCGCGAGGACGATCGTTCCAAACCGTCCCGTCAGAGTCGCGACTATGTGGGGTACCGGATTTGCGATAATGGCCATACCTCCTCGAAACGAGAAAGCGCGCACTACTCTGGCAAACAATAGAGCGTAACAATCGATTTGGTCCATTAAATTTTCTAGGAGCGCCGCACTGAAACATAGAATCGCTTATTGTGCATCACTTTCAGGTCAAGCAATTGTAAGCCCCGCGGCTGAGTTGGGAACAAAATTTACCTAACTCAGACCTTATCCCCCCTCTGGTATGCCTAACTCAAGCAACCAGGGCAAAAAATGCCCAAACAGTAGAAAACGGCAATTTGGTGGGGTATGCTGTATGACGTCATGGAGCGCAAGGGAGGATCGAAGCAGCATTTTCGGCACCGGGTGCCCTGAACTGGGTCCGTCTCAAGATTCGTGGGCCAATCTACAACGGAAATGCACTGACCAATCTACGAAGTTTCCGTCTGGGGCGAATGAGGCGACCGATCTACGATGCTCTGACCAATATACGATGCACTGACTACGATGCACAGGCCAACGAGGTTTCGTCACTTCCTACCAACCATACAGAATTGGCTCATCGAGCATATATGTTTATTCTACTTCTAAGTTTTATGTCTCGGGCACGCCTCAAGTCAACGATTCGTAGTCATGCCCTTTCAAACGACGCCACCAAGACCGCTGCTGTTCTTTTCTGCGGAACTCCAAGATCGCCTCCACCAGTGGAGGCTCGGTAGCTGACTCGTCGTGCAACAGCGACACATCCGAGGCAATGGGCTTCAAGATATCATTTGGCACAACCGGGACAACTGGGTTGCCGGTGATCAACCCGTCAAGTTCACCGCGCATTCCGCCACGGTTTCTTGCCAACTGAGCCGCGGTGGGACGCAGCGTTTGCTCGGACGAGTGGTTGCTAACGCTACCACGACGAGAATCGCCGTCAGTGGCACCATAGCCCGAGTGGAAAGAGAACACAGAGGATGAGTCGTCGAAAACGGACCCCATCTCCTCCAACGAAAGTCCTTTCGTCTCGGGGAAGAGGAAATGAACGCAGAAAAATGAGAGCACACACGAGGAAGCCGGGATCAAATATGTTCTCCATTTAATCAAGTCCAAGAGGATGGGTGTCATTTCTCCCACAAGGAAGTTGAAAAGCCAGTTCGTAGCAGTAGACGCGGCTGCACCCTTGGACCGCACCGAGTTGGGCAACACCTCGTTCATCATCCAGGGAATGGGACCCCAAGAGGCACCAAACGCAGCGTTAAAGATGATGACGAAGCCAACCACAACCTGGGGAGTGTACTTGTCACCCAAAAATAACGAGTATGCAATAGCGAAGAGTGACACACCCATAATCACAGAGCCGCTCAAAAGCAACGGTTTGCGTCCCCACCCATCCACAAGGTACCAGGGCGGAATTGTGCTCGCCAAGTAAACAAGCGAGTTCACGCCGGTCATCAAGATGGCCAGGCGGCCCACCCAGCCTGCACTCTCAAAAATCATCGGAGCGTAGTAGGAAACAATGTTGATTCCATTGAGCTGTGCGAACATTTGTGAGAAACAAGCCACGGAGACGCGCTTCGTGTACTTGGTGAACATGTAGCGGTACGACCGCTCACCACCCTCAACGCGCTGGATGAGAACATTCTCTTTGATCTGACGGAACTCAAGCTTGGCCACCTCATCCTCGACAATACCGTCGGCGTACAAGTCGGCAATAACGATCATACCCTCGATATCATGGTCGTGGTCCAAGAGCCATCTTGGTGTCTCCACTATGATGAAAGTACCCAAGTAGAGCAAAAGGCCAATGACGCACTGCAAGTACAATGGAGAGCGCCACGAGTAGTCGTTCTCCAAGAAAGAGAAGCCGTAGTCAACCCAGATGGACGTCGCATAACCGAAAATGTTTCCAGTGAACTCAAGACACGCATAAAAGCCACGATCTGACGGAGGAGAAATCTCCGACTGGTAGCAGGGAATGATGGTTGTGAGGAATCCAATAGCTACACCAGTAACCAACCGGCCCCCGCCCAATACCATAATATTGGGCGACAACGCTTGGATGGTCCCGCCGATCACGAATATGAAAGAGCCGTACCTGATGGTGCGGCGGCGGCCAATCTTGTCGCCGACTTTTCCTGCCTCGAAAGACGAAACCAAAGCTCCAATCTCGAGAATGGCAATCATCGTACCCACCGCAGCCGGGCTCGGGTCGTGGTAGTAGTCTTTGAAGTACTTGTTCGTCAAGAGCGACGACATCAAGCCCTGCTCGAACCCAAATAGGAACACACCGAGCGATACAAAGATCGACGTGAAGTAGATGAGCTTGGGCCCTACAAGGTAGGACTCTTTCACCTGATGTACCATGGCTAAGGCTCGTTGGGTTATCGATAAGATTTAGTGAGGGTGGACTCGTGGGACTGCATCTAGTGCAGGATCCTGGAGTGCTTTTTCGTACGATATTTCAGTTGCTCGGTGGGTACCTTAGAAAAAGCAAAAACGGCATAATTAGGCGCGAGCGCGGGGAACCCATGACGTCTTAATTTTTAAATTACTCGCACTGTCACGTTGCAATATTTTTTGCTGGTGTCGATCTTCTCACGCTACAATGGGCCCACTTTCCGTCTAGCTACATGGTACAGGTTCACATTCATGAATTATAATTTAACATAGTTATTTTTAGTCCTTGCCCTAGTCTACAACAAGAAGGCGCCGACGGCAGCGATAGCGCCAGCGGCAATCTTGGCCTGGCCTGCACCAGCAACGAAAGAGCTAGTCACGCTAGGGACCTCAGAGGTCACGGTGGAGGAAGCGAGTGTAGTTGGAGCCTCGGAAGAGGTCTCTGGAGCAGCAGAAGTGGTTTCTGGAGCGGCACTGGTCGTCTCTGGGGCAGCAGAGGAAGTCTCTGGGGCAGCGGTGGAGGTCTCTGGAGCAGCAGTAGAAGTCTCTGGGGCAGCCGAGGTGGATGCTGGGGCCGTGGCGTCGCCCTGGGTGATGCTCACCAAGACACAGCCGTCACTGGAGAAGGTCCAGATGGTGTAAGAGTCACCGGAGGGGCAGGCGTAGAAGTCGGTGGAGCCACCAGTTGCACCGGCACCAAGTCTCAACTTGCCGTCAACGAATCCCCAGTTGCTGGAGGCGTCGCCCTTGTCGTTCAAGACAACGCCCTCGTTAGGGGTGGCAGTGGCGTAGCCGCCGGAGGTGGAGAGGTAGCCAGCAGGCTCCTCCAAGTTGAAGGAAGCAGAGCTGCCGCCGTTCAAGACAAGCTTGCTACCGTCAACATTGACAGGGTAGCTGAGCGAGCCGCCAGTAGCGACCAAGTTAAAGTCAGCAGCGACAAGGGAGGCGAGGGTCAACAAAGCAGCGTAAGCGAGCATTATGGAGGGAAAGTTTGATAGTTGCAAATGTGGGGGAGGCTTGCACCCATTTTATATTCCGTGCATCGGTCCGCGTTAGGGCTGGGACAACGTGCCACAGCTGATCGTTGCCAAAAATAACGCATGTGGCCATAAACCAGCTTGTTTTCGTCCAAATTGGAGCAAGACGAGAAGAACAATGCAGCCTCGGATACAGGCTCAGCGAGTACGGAGGCCGGAAGTATGCAAACCATGGCACCTAAATGGAGTGCCTGACCGGACCCTATTGAAAACTGCCGAACGAGGCAGGAACTCACATTGCTCATCACCTGAGGCGCGCTATTATTAGAATCTAAGTAATCTATTAGATGGTGGATGTCCGTAATGACGCCATCTGACGTCAGCGAATGTTGTTCAAGCGCGAGCTGTTTAGGTGCACGTTGATATCCAAACGATCAGCGTCCTCTTCGATTTTCCGCAACCGATCATTTTGCGCATTGACTTCCTGGCCCATCACTTGCGCCGTGCTCTTCAACTTTTTCAGGAAAGTAGCGATCTGGTCCAAGTTGGACCCGATTTCCTTCTCCAATTCGTCGTCTTCCGAGTCGTCCTCGAATTTGTAGCGCTGCGCTTGCAGCAAATATTTCTCATTCTGGTACTTGTTGTGGGTGTCGGAGCTGGTTGCATTGTTCGTGAAACCTTGTTTGATGCGCTGCTCGGAAGCGTACATTCCTTGGCGATTGGTTTCGCGTAGGTACTTTTCTTGCTCTTTTTCCGTTTTGAGCTTCAGTTCCTGCTGGCGCAAACGCGATTTCTTGTTGAATGGGTTGCCCGTGGCAGGCACGAATATCGACCGGTTGAGGCGTTTCAATTCCTTGACCTTCTCGTCGGCGATTTTCGTTTGCGTGTCTGCCAACAACAACGTCTGCTCTGCGTTATAGAGCCTCTCGGACTGCGAGCCCAACATTCCCAACGTATTTGTGCCCGAAACGTCTGCCTCTTGGGCCATGCGCAACGTGTTTCTGGTCAGCTGAACGGACTCCTTCTTGACGAATCGTATCTCTCCTTTGATGGCCTCTATCTCCTCGTCCTCGGAATTGACTTGCTCTTGCTCGGGCAAAAAGTCGTCCACGTCGACGTTCAAGTCATCCTCCTCGGGCAAATCATTCAAGTCCAAGGTGGCATTATCCTGCGAAGATTGAGGTGGTCTTCTATAGGAGACTGGAGGTGCGGTAGAGGGAATGTCATTCAAGTCGAGAGTCAGCTCCTCGTCTCCAGCTTTCCTTCCATAGCCTTGCTCTGTAGACTGTCTGCTGGTTCTAACATTTCCGTACGGGTTCTCTGCTCTCGGCCTAGAGCTGGCACTTCTCCCGGAAGCGTAAGTACTGTTCGTAGTACCATATGGGCTTCCGCCACTTCCACTTGAACTGGCTCCGGTCCGCGAAGAACCTTTGCTGACTCCATAAGGATTGCTGCTGGCTCCAGAAGTGGAGCTGTCCCTCAGGCTAGGGTTAACTGCTCCAGCTTGGGACCCATCATTGGAGCCGTACGGGTTCCCATTACCGCCGTATGGGTTTCCATTAGTTTGACTCGCGCTTTGCGCGCCTCCTTGAGCATAAGGGTTTCCCAGGTTGTTTCCCATATTGGCGTAGGGGTTTACGGGAGCGAACCCGGGTTTCTGACCTTGACGTTCTTGGGCATACTGTTTGAAAGCTCCGAATTTCTCCTGGCGACCGTTGGTCGTCCTTGTAGAGATTCCCACCTTCTGCATTTCCTCCACCAACTCCTGCTCGGTGGGATCCTTCTTCTTGAACATTTTCTTGAGACCCATGGTGACAAGCGTGAAAGATCGAAAGAATAGTGTGAATGACAGACGGCTGTGCTGAATGTGCAGGACACGATAACAGGTGGATCGGCCAACGATACACGACAGCGACGCAGACACGACTGCGAAATGCTACATTTGGTATAGTTGGCGAGCTCATAGTTGTGCGGGGATATTCCACTAGTACGATTACGAAATTCATGACGAAATTCATAACTCGTTTGAGTTGATCACTGGCCTCAGATGTGTCGCAAGTATCGCAAAACTGAGCAGTTACGTAATCGTCAGCACAAGTTAAGCGAAGTGGCCTTGGTACTGGCTATACGCATGTATTCAGTCGAATTTATTTTTGGTCTTACTCAACTAATGGTTGGGCTGGACGGTGATTATTTCCTCTTCAGGGTCCCCGGACTTTCCTGCAGATCAAGGCGCTACAGGAACTGAAAAAAGCGACGACTTAAGAAGCACGTCTAGTGTCACTTTCCACACCTCTCTACTCGAATTTTGGGCACTTATGTCTACTCTCGAGCTACCGGACCCCAAACGCAGAAAGCTAGGGCATCAAGGGTTGGTCACTTCGGTATCAAAAATCGGAACTGAGATTCGCTCCAATGGTACGATCACTCCAGTTCAGGTAGAGAATGTGGATGATATGGACATAGATACGTCTGAAGTCCAGTGCCCATGCGGCCATCTTCATGGGCTGGGAGAGTTTTTCTCTCATGACATATCAGCTGTTGGGTTCAGCAGCAATTTAATGAGGGGCCCTGACTAAGCACAATTTGAAAATGCGATGATGAAATAATAAAATGACACGGCCTATTACTGCCCACACTTTTTGGAAAAAATTTTTCCAGGAGGCACTAATTAAGCATCGCACTAATTAAGCATCATACAGTGAAGGCCACATTTGTACAGACAAGGATCTGACTGGGGAAGAAAATAGGAAATTAAGGAAATGACTCTACGTCTCCGGCGACGCCTGTAATGCGTAAACCATTGGAAAGATCTGTCAGCACATTGTTCAAGATCATTTGAGAATTAGCTCTCAAATTAGCTGTGCTATAGCTGGCCAATACGAGCTTCTGTATCCACAATCGGCGTCCCTGTTTGAGTCGCCTATACATGTCAATGCATTGCCCTGCCACACTAACCACAGCACGTCATCATACTGTACATGGATTAAAAATGCCAGAAGAGCCCTTCACCAGACCCAACTACCGCTCTGTAGATCGAAACGACTATTGTCCAAATTTGCCCCTGAGAAAATGCTTGGGCTACCATTGTAGCTCGAGTTTTCGTGCGCTTTCGACGTGTGGCTGCGTGCATGGACTTCGCAGCCACACCCACAGTAGTTGCAATTACTAATATGTCGAGCCGAATTTGCGATAACGGGAATGAAAAAATTGATCCGAGAGGGCGGTGTATTTAACATCGATATCGGCTGACTAGGAAACTCTAATTATTCAGTTAATATGGGATTTCTCCAATCGCTCAAACGCCAGCTTGAGGGCCCAGAAATCACTGAAGCCTACACTCGCAGGGTGCAGCCTTCCAGTACTCTTGGCAGCTCATCGGAGACAGATTCGGTGAAGGATGCTACAACCGTACATCAAACAGAGATCGTTGATGTTCCATATATCGATTTGGACCTCCACCTTTCGCCTGAGGAGATCGAGAGACGCCAGACGTCGTGGTCATTCAGGATCAGGAAGTTCCTTTGGGACGGTACTGGCAAGCATCCCAAAGAGCAGAAGTACTTGATGAAGCTTGACATATTCTTGCTTAGTTCGTCCATGCTTGGGTATTTCATCAAGAACTTGAATCAGTCCAACGTGGCGACCGCATACGTTAACGGTATGAGCGAGTACTACACGATGGACAACAACCAGTACAACTATCTTGTCACCCTTTGGACCGTCGGCTACATTATTGGCCAGATTCCCTCCAACCTCATTTTGCACAGAATCTCTGCCAGATACTACTTGGGTGGGCTTGAATTCATGTGGGGTGTGCTCACGTTGTTGATGCTCACATGTGAGAGCCTTCCCTCTTTATATGCGGTCCGCTTCTTCATTGGTCTTTTCGAGTCCGGTTTCTTTCCCGGTATGGAGTATTTGGTGGGAAGCAACTACTCGGCCTCGGAGATCTCTACGAGAAGTGCTTACTTCGCTGTCGCCTCGAACGCAGCAACATTGATCTCGGGTCCACTTCAACAGGCGCTTTTGAAACGGTTTGCAGAGTCGTCGATCCCTCCCTTCCGGTGGATGTTCGTGTTCGATGCTGTGATTTCCTTTCCAATCGCCTTCTACACAATGACCGTTGACCCAAACACCCCCAGTACCACCGACGCCTTCTACTTCACAGAGGAAGATCGTTTAGTTGGGTTGGAGAGAAGAAGAAGAATTGGAGCGCAATTGAACACCAGAGAAAAGTACACTTGGGTTAAGATCAAGTCGTTTTTCACCACTTGGCACATTTACGTGTTTCCTTTATTGTTCCTCGCCTACAACAACTCGTGCTCCGCTATCAGTCAGCCCACATTCACAACTTGGATGAAATTGGACTTGAAACTCGATTCTTATAAGTATAATACCTATCCTTCCATTTTGAGTGGGTCGGCCATCGCTGCTACGATCTTTCTAGCCTACACACATAATTTCATCGGAGGAAAGAAGAATCACGCTTACGTTTTAGGATATTTCATTCCGGTGCTTTTCGGGTGCGTGTTCCTTTCTGTCTGGACAATACCAAGGGGCCTTCACTGGTTTTCCTACTGGCTCATCGGTGTTCCCCCTTCATACGGTCAGCCATTTATTTTCTCGTGGGTGAATCGGCTTTTGTTCCAGGACGATGCTAAGAGAAACTTCGTCGTGGTTTGTACCAACACTTTGGCATACGTGACAGGCGCATGGGTGCCAATTTTTGTTTGGAATACCAATGACCAACCAGAATATTTTATTGGGTTTACCTACACTGCTTGCTTGTCGGCTTTCGGCGTAATTTTGACGGCAATCGCTTGGTACTTTACGAGGAGAGACGAAAACAGGGACTTAGAGAGTGCGGACTCAGAGATCTCCATCTCAGTTTCTGAAAGCAAGCAGTAGGCAATACGTCTGCTAGAGTTCTATTCGTATTTATAAGCAATGGTTGAATGTGCAACTTCTATTCGTCATATGTAGCCATAGTGAATGGTCGTAGTTGAGTGTCCATTGAATAAGCAACTTTTAATCCTCATATGGAGCCTTTGAATGTAAACCAGAAAACCGCATGACAGTGGAACAGAGGGAATTCCATGGTCTACTACAGCAATGTCCTTTTCGATTTTATTGCGGCGCTGCTGCTCGCTATATATGCCAGTAATTTACAAAGACAAACAGCGTTCGTCATTAGTCCCTCTATTCCATGCTGCTAACCTCCTTCACGATCTCGTCAAAAGCCTCTCTGTACTCTTCCACCTTGTCGGCATTCTTCTTCGACTTTCCGCCGCCGGGCACAATGAACACACACGAGGTGGGTCTCTTGGTGGCACCAGCAGAACCCAAATCTTCCTTAGAGGGAATGAAAACGAAAGGAACCGACATGTCCTCGCAAAGAACAGGAATGTGGGAGATGACATCTGGAGGAGAAATGTCACCTGCAATGATCACAAGGCCCTTCTCGCCCTTTCTCAAACCCTTAACGACCTCCTTGACACCTCTCTTCACGTGCTTGGCCTTCGATGCCTTCTTAACGGTTTTAAGAACCTTTTTGTTCAACTTCTTGGGAGCAAGAGGCTTGGCAAAGGGCAAAACTGCAGCCATGCGCTTGTCATAGTTGTCCTCGCCGGACTCTTCGACCTTCTCCTTCTTAGCCATTATGGATAACTGGGTAGTTTTTTTTTTTTCGGGATGAGTTTGAATGCGGCCCTGGTCACGTGACCATTCCAATCCCACCAGTCAACCTTTCTTGTATTTATATCAAAATTTGGCAAGTGCCGAGGCTGGCGACTAGATATTCCAGTAGTAAATATCATAAATGAAGGTCTCGCCTTTACAATGTATCTCGCTCTCTACCAAGCCGTGATCTTTCGCTGAAATGAACTTGCTACTCTTGTGTCGAGGGACTCTGTATAGGAATGGCTCTGACAAGAAAGGAAAAGAGCAAAGTTCCATGCGCAATCTACCTCTTTCGTTACTGCCATATACCCCTGAGTTTCAACTTTGCATCTAGCCGATTTAAGTGATGGACCTTCACGTACTGCATATCTTGCAACATCAATCGGATACACCCAGATATCATTTCCATGTACAAATCCATAAATAAAGGTTCTAGAAAGCGAAGGCAAGACTCCCCAGCACTTTCAACTGAAGATTCATCTTTTTTGTTGCTAGACAACCCCGCTCCAATTCAGCCTGGTAGCAGCAATGTGGTCGAAAGAGCCAAAGTGGTCCAGTACTTACGCAAAGTTTCCTCCCAGGAAACAAATAACCCTTCTGCATGTATAAAGATTGTCATCAGTGATCTTGAATCGCCTTTTTTGTCTCAGGACGTTCAAAACACTTTGGTGACGGATTTCGAAGTTGAATCAGTCTCGATCTCAAGTACCACACATCAATCAGTGGAGCGAATTGTGTCCATTTACGGAAATTTGGTGGAGTGCCTGCGGTGTGCACTGTTTATTGCTTTCGTTTTGAACGCTGAAGCTAATAATGTGACTAAGACGGAGGCGTATACCTTGAAATCTCAGAATTACCACATAGATGTCTTATTAGAGGTCGGGGATTTGGATATGGAGAGATTAAGCAAAAAGTTCCCACAAAATTCGATGGATTTTGGCGCATTTGAAAGGAATTGGGGACTACAGCTTGTCACGCTAAGTGGAGACTTCGTGTCCATCTTCAACAGCTTGTTCTACATATATTCTCGCCATGCATACTCCAAGTACGCTTCGAACTCAGAAATCCAGCTCCTACCTATAATTGGCATTCATGACGGAGATGATTTATACGAGAGGGGAGAAGCGAATGCTCAGGCGATGAGCAATAACAAAAACAACGTTCTTAACTTTGTGTACAGCAAAACATTCTTAGGAACTCAATAAAAGCTATTCAATTTTTTCTACTACACCTTAACGATCTCGTTCGCCTTCGACTTGCGCGAGATGGACGCCACTCTGTCGCCGAGAGATAACGCCAAACCCTGACCCTTGGATCTTATTCTCACGTGTCCGATAATTGGGCCATCTGCCTGCTTTTCAATGCACAAGTTAGCCAAAGCATCTTCACCGAAAGAGGAGCGCGAGTAGAGGTTGGCAGCCAAAAAGTGGCATTCTTCCTCGCCGACAATAGCACCGGGGGTCAAACAATTCATGTTAGTGCCGGCCATCAACTCGTCTAGGTACTCCTTCAAAGATCCCATCTGTGACTTGATAGTGATCTTGTTCTCCCATTCAAATTCGTTCCACATCTTGCGGAAAGCGCTCTCAGTGCATGTTGCTGGTTTGATGTAGTCCATGATGTCCACGTGAACATCGTTCAAAATAACGATGGTGGATTCGTCGGAGTGTTGGCCATCGTAAACAATGTTGCCAAAAATCACGCCAGTGTCAGCGGATGTCACTTTGACGGTGACAGAGATCTTGTGGAAGCCGTGAGGGCCGATGTTCGCCGTCGCGGGCTTGTCAACAACCTTCAAATCACCCAAGGTCGCAAATTCAACCGACAAATTGCGCATAGTGTTCTTAGTCTGATTGACCAACAAAACATCCAACGTAACGTCGAACTGATGCACCTTGACGTATGCCTCCGCGTAGATCGGATCAGAGAAACCAGTCAATTGCAAGATTTTGTTCAAGCGGGAAGACAAGTCTTCGGTCTTGGTGGTTGCACCGGCAGCCAACGAAACATCGTCAGTGACAACCTTACTGGAATTGTCTTTGTCAAACTGGCGGAAAACCACGGCATCATCAACCTGCTCGGCATTCTCATGGAAGTCCTTGGCCGCAGCAGAAGACTTTTTGAGCTGCTCGCTTTCTATCTGTGCCTTGAATGCGTCCTTAGTGTCCTCCAAGAAGCCCTGAGCGATCAAATCGCTGTCTTCTTCATCTGTCAAGAACTTGATGCACGCCAAGATACGATCGGCAGAGTCGCCATCAATTTTTTTGGAAACTAAAGCAGACTCTCCAACACGCAAGATAGAAACCATGATCAACAAGGCTTCGGCGCGCAAAGCATTCAAATTTTTCTCCGCGGTCTGAAGGCGGCCCAAGCGTAAGACAAGCTTGACCAAAGTCGAGGCCAACACTGCACCGAGGTAAAAGTCGCCAGCGAGGATGAGCTTGCGGATACGAGCCCCTTCAACGTCTTCAGAGTTATCAAACGCGCTTGACAAAGCGGTTTCCGTGGCGTATGTGCCATCTGGAAGAACTGTGGGGCCCTTCTTTGCCTTTGGAGTCTCCTCCTCCACCTCGCCAGTCTCCAATTGCTTCTTCTCGGATGCCAAAATAGGCACTTCGCCAATGCTAGAACGCAAGAACTTCCAAGCCTCCTTCGCAGTGGCAGCGTCCTCCGAGTACTCACCCAAAATCCACAAGGCGCCACGGTAAACTTTGCCCGATTTGACCTCCGGTAAGCTGGCGACCAACTTGCGAACAATCGACTCGCGCAAGTCAGGGAATTTCTCAACCACCTCCTTCACAAAGGTGATGACGTCGTAAGCTGCTGTGGTGGAAAGGTCGGCAATAGACTCCAACAACAAGTCGATCACATTCGTTGCAACCTCACCGAAGTCGATAGCAAGCTTGTGAATAGCATTGACCAACAATTGACGGTACTCCGAGCTGCGGTCGTCGCTCGAGGTAGAAGAGCGCAGCAATTCTTTCTTCAACAACTTGACCACGTCTTCGACGTTTCTGCTTGTGATCAACAGCATTGTAACCTCAAGCGCCTTCTTGCGGACGTCAATGTCCTGAGTGGACAACACTCCCAAAATGTCCAACAGCAAGCCCTGCAAAAGGCCGGGGTTGGCCTTGTTCAATTCACTGATGCGTTGCAACGTGATGATCTTGACGTTATTGTCGGTCTCCTTGGTGGCCAACTCCACGAATTTCGTGCCGGCCAACACTATGGATGAAGTCGATCCCGACAAGACTGTCAATGTGATGGCGGCCTCGTACACGACCACATTGGAAGAACTTTCAATGATGGCCGAGATCAACTGCGCGTACTGCTGTTTCAAGGAAGAAGAAGCCGCGGACGACTGCGCATCCTTGCGGATGAACTCGACAAACGCCAATTGCAAGAGCGAGTCCAAGGTCTCGAGCTGGTTGATATTTTCCTGGATGTACTGCAAGGTCGCATCACGGTTGAGGTCTCCCAAGCACACGAACGCATTCCTTCTGCAAACCGAGTCGAACTCCTCGAGCAAAAAGGCGTAGATCAACTCAGGCGCGTCGGGAATGAGATGGTCCGACACCTTGTAAATGGAGTAGAGCGCAAACACGGCGTTCTTGCGCACATAAGCGTGCCTGTGGTGGAGGCACTGGCGCACATTGGGCACCAAGGTCTCCAACAACTCGGGCTCCTTCAACTTGCACAAGAAGCGCAACGTGTTGCCCCTCACGTACTCGTTGGGGTGCTGCAAATCGTGCTGAATGGCGTTGCACACCAAGATCATCTCGTGTCTCATCTTCCCGTGCTCGTCCAACTTGGGGCACACCTCCCAATAGAAGTACAACAACTTTTTGAGCTCCTTGTTCTTGGAGGGCATCACAAATCGGATGATGTGCATCAACAAGTCCGGCATGGGTTCTCCGTTGAGAACAGCTATGATAATCTGCTTCATGGTGGAAATCTTCAACTCATCCTTGGATTTCTCCAAGAGCGACTTCAACTCGCTCACCGACGGCTTGGCCGCGGTGTTGGGCTCGTAGATCAACGTGTACCCTGAGTCGGACATTTACCTTGTACTTTCGAGGTGTTGTTGAACGTGTTAAGTGTGAGCGATCGCGTCACGTGGATACGAGCACGTGAGGTACGCGACAGCCCAAGCGCTGTTAAGCACTGTTACGGGAACGTTCATATAATTCTCTACTTTAAGACGTACACGGATAGTTTTATGATACTTTAGATGTATGTGCACTGAATCGCCAACGCTGGAATGCTATGCGTGAACTTTTCGTCTTAAAACGAGCGTCATAAATATTAGGGTGAGGTGATCACGGTGAAAAAGCAGATTCGTTGTCGCTCGAAGAGTCTGGATTGGCAAGTACGAGGCGTGGCTTGTCATCGTCGTAGTCGTAGTCGAGCGTCGCGTCGTTGGTGGTCGGTGTGTACTCGTCTGTTAGGAGCTCCGGTTCGTCGTCATCGAATTTATAGCCTGGATGCTGGTAGTACCCATCGGCCCTGTAGTCAGAAATGCTGCCCACAGAGGCGACAGAGTAAGCTGCGCTGCCGCGTCTGGAGCTTTTGGCGGTAGTTCCCACGCTCTGCGCGTCGTAGACAGTCGATCTCGAGGTGATGGTGCTTGCTCTTCCGATGGAGCTTTGCCGAGAAAGCGCACTAACGTTCGCCGAAGGGGTGGACGAAGTCACCGGGGTGATGATCCTGTTCTGGAACGTGCTTGAGCGGCCGAGCGAGCCGAATCTATTGGAGTCTCCCACCTCGTCCACTTCGGATGCAAGCAACCGTGGCTGCAAGTGGCCGTGCTTCAACTCCACGCCGCTCGTCTTCTTTCCTCTCGATGTGATCGCGTTCCCTCTCCTATTGAAGCGCGTGCTGGTCAGGAGATACTTGTTCTTCACGTCCTGGGGCGTGATGCCGGTGGGAAGCTTCCACTTGCCGGGGCCGGTTTCGTTCAACGCCGTTCCTGCGTTCTTGCGGATCAACTGCACGTAGCTGGAGCGTTCTCCTTCGCCGGGACGGAGACTGAACGTGCGCTTGAGCGTGGCCAAATTGACGTGCTTGTTCGAACCCGAGCTGAAGATGGAGCTCGTCGACAGCATGCGCGTATGGGTCTTGTTGATCAGCGCAGACGTCGACAACGTGCGGTTGATACTGGAGTCGCCAGATGCAAACGTCGACAGCTGCCGTATTGGGCTGCGAGGAGTGAACTTGGACGTATTCAACGCGCTCAAGCTGTGTGCGTCCTCTCCCTCCAGCACCACAGACGTGGTTGTAGCGAGCACACTGCCGCTGCTGTACTTGGGGTCCTCTCCAAAGATTCCGCTGGAGTATTCAGATGTCGGCTCCAAGTCTCCCGTCAAGGGCCTGGGGGCCGTAAACGCCGACATCGCAGTGTGTGACCCTGTGCTCCCGCTGTGGTTGCTGCGGATGGGAAGAAACGCTTGCAGGTCCGAGAACGGCTCGCACGACGACTCGGTTTCCACGCTTCGCATCGGCGCAATGCGTGCACCATTGTACAGACCCTGCAGATGCTGGAGCAGGCTGCCATTGAGCGATCCGTGTCCGTATAGAGACACGTCCGCGCTGTCTGTGGGATACGGGGTGTTGGACACGTAGCCCAGGGTCAGGTCCGCGTCGTAGGACACCGGGTTTGAATGTGTGGGGAAAACATCGACAGGCGTGGGGCCAAAGTCGGCTTGGGTACGACCCTCGGCTATCTCCGAGAGATCAGCTGCCGGAAGCGGGCTCAAGCTCTCTCTCTTGGCCGAGAAAAGCTCTCGCCGAGGCGAGACCTGGGCCTGCTGGTCCGGCAGCGGCCCCAAGAGCGAGAGCGAGGGTGACGGAAGGTACGGCGATAGCGTGGCACTGTTGCGCAGCGTGCGAGGTGTGCCGTTGACGCCGGGATCGAGCGAGGGCAGCACTTTCGTTTTTGTCGGACTGCTACTTTGCCCCGATTGATCTCTAGACACCACAAGCGGGGAAGTCGCTTCACTCAGCGGGTGGGGAGAAACCAGTGGCCGCGAGTGGTCTTTCTTGGCCATCATTTGGCCGAGCTCCTCCTCAATGGTATCGATAATGTCGGAAAGATCCAGATCGTGTTTCTCGTGGCGCCCATTGAAAAGAAATGGGTTGTCCGGCTCGAGATCCGGAGGAGGCTTCCTACGCGTGGAGCTGCGGCCTATTCCTGGGGAGAGTGCTCTTTGCTGGGGCTCTGGGCTGTCCTTTTCAGGCAGCTCCTTGAGGAAGGTAAGATCGTCCACGGGACTAGCCTGCGACAGCGAGTCGAACGACACAAAGGATTGTTGGTGCTGCGGAATCTCCGGTAGCTGTTTTCGGTTTTGCTTCGATGGCGTCGGCGTGATCAGAGAGGCCGAACCGCCAGCATTCATTGGTGGCCTCGAAAGCGGCTTTAACGACGACGAAGTCGACCTTGGTGCAAGCAGACGGTCCTTTTTCTCGAGATGTGCGTGCTCATTGGAGGTGAATATGGACGAGATTCGAGCTCCGAAAAGTCGCGATGACCGTTTCTCGCCAGACATGGGGTAGAGATTGGAGCTAGAAGATCTAACAAAACCGTGCTGTCTGCAGTACGGTCTTACGCGGGTAAGACGACAGGGAGACACCACGTGACCGCCCGTAACCACGTGATGGCCGGGTCCCCCACGTTCATCCGAGCCGGTCCAGAGTACATAGGTTAGAAGGGCTAAAGGTCCAACGGCCATGGCTCTCAATTTGTTGATACGAGCACAGTTCCACGCTCGCCGAACAGTGCATTCTAGGCTCTTGCGCCTGCGAGCTTATGCAAGGTAGCTTTGGTTGGGCTGTCTTTGCATAATTCTTGATTGATACTTCTCGGTTCTGAGAGGTGCTGGCTGCGAAGGCATGCTGAAGTCATGCTGGTGTATGTCTACGCAGCCTTTATACCGGAATGTCTACTTACAGCCAACTCCGGTCACTGCTAAAGTGGTGCGAACATCGAGGAACTCATAACAAAGTCAGCCAGCCAATGCAGCCATGCGACGAGATAATCGCTAAAAGTGCAAGTTTAGTCGACCACTTCAGAGTATCGCCTGATCCGAATAGTGTTGCGCTCGCGCAAACCTTGCGCGAGTAACCTTGCGCGAGTTCTAGCTTGTAGACGCGCCTATTTCGGCCTCTCCTGACAATATTATCCGAGTTGAAATGATGAGGGACACCATCTCATGTTTGCAGGGCCAGCAGTGGAACAGGGATTTGATGCGGCAACTCGCACTCCTCATCCGACAGCAACGCCTCCACTCGTATCGGGATTTTCTAGATCCTGTCTTATGCGTGAGGAGCCACATCCTTTAGAAAATAGCAATCTTCTTGAGCGGCCATAGCTGGTAATCAACCTTGCAGCGCATAGACATGCATCATGCATCTCGTGTACCGATGCGCGTCGGCAATACTACTATTATAACCGTGCAACTCCAACCGCTATACACAACTCGTACGCCTTCTTAGACATTGCAGGTCCTGCTCTCCACCTTACGTCAAAAGTGTAGCTGATTCAACACATTGATCCCCTCGTACCGAACGTTTTTGCCTTCCCGACATCACATTAACAATAGAGTGGGTCGGTCAATATGCGTAACCTGTATCCGTTTCTGTGAAAGGCGGAAATGTTTGAACATAGGGCGTAACGGCGCCCGACGTCACCAACAACAGCGCTCGTAGAAAAGGTCATTCTCACCTCATATCTCAGCTCACGGGACATACAATTACAGTTTTCGTTAGGTTGTTCGTTCCAGGCTTAATGTGACTTGAAGCTGTGATACGCTTCGATGCACCTAACGGATTTCCACCCTGTAAAGACGGATTAGAGATCAAGTTGCATCGGCCCGTAACCAATGCCAATGGGATACTTGCGTATCGCTTAAAAGTTCATCCAGGGTGGAGCAATCATGCAGGGCATGGCGTAATCATCTCGCCGCGGGCAGCAATTTCACCCAAACGCTAGATTTACCGCCGAACTTTTGGAAGCAAGCGCTTCGTACTACATGACAGCTATTGAGCTGACCACTGAGTTCGTGATGGGCCTCAATGAAAATGAGACTTTCAATGACAGAGGAAAGCGTTCGGGAATGGAGCGGTACTAACCAGGTGCAAAGCCTAATCTTATGCGTGGCGTCTAAAACGCTATATGCGGACTGCGCGTGCTGCAAGATTGCAGGATAATTTTTGAATCTCAATACTGTGCATACTCCTAAATCTCGAATACTTGCAGCGGTATCGTCGATCACGATCTTTCGAACATAAAAATTATAACAGCGATTTGTCACAGTTCGTAAATCGGCATAATAGGTCAAGAACTCGACCCACAAGAAATCTCGCCGCCTTCGCACCACTATCAACCCACCACGGTCAACTACTACACTAACTGATACCTAGAGGATAAGGTATATTTGGTAACGTTCGACCGATATTTTCGCCAATATTTTCGCAGGTTGGTGCATGATGCTGCACTTATTTCGGAAGAGATTACAGGGCAGCGAAATGCAAAATCAGAAAGCCTCGCGAGGCGTGCTACAGGCGCATTTGAAGATCTACTCCTGGCGGCTATAAACTGTTTCATCACCATTACGAGAAATGGTACTCGACGTCAAGGCGGAATGTCGCGAGACTTTGTCGATGCTTAGTCGAAGAACCAACCGGAGTATGTTCAGGGACAGAAAATATCCTTGACTCTGACATAAATTTCAGAGATGAAACAGCGTGTAGCATCCCTGATCAAAATGAGGTCTTCTTTCGGAAGAACTACGCTTTAGGAAGTTGACTTCGCTTCTTTCGCAGGTCCAAACGCATAGTTTTCTTTAGGCATTAACTAAAGACTTCTGTTAAGCGCGTCAACCCAACATCTGCGCTTCTATTGAAGTGCCTCGAAAACCCACGAATTGCACGCCATGGTTGCGCTCAAGAGTTTTGACTCTTGCCTATCTACACTAAGTCTAGGCTCTCCAATCTACAGGAACTGTGCCTTGCCGCGATAATACATTATTGGCCGGTGCTCGCAAATCTTGTCCTGCCTGACGCAAGGCATGCATCTTCACCAAAAGATCGCGTCTCGACTCGCGTCATGATCGACAATGACACATATAGGTCAGGAAAAGAGCCCAACGAAATTTTGAAGTGTGAACAGAGTGAGGTTTGTCAATGATGTTGCAGCACTCCGATAACGCACGCTAACGAAAAGGGAATTGCCATCTAATCGGTGCAAATTCCGTGCGGAATGTCTTCAAGTGGGGCAACTACTCACGCGCTCGTTTCAGTGGCGAACAGGGCTCTAGAAGCTCCAGAAATAATACATGATGGATATTTTTTATTATTTTTTCCCACTCATAGTTCTGGATTTTATTTTTTTTCTCGTGGCTGAAACATTTGTCGAAAATGATGTGCTGCTTTGGGCACATAGGTGCCACGAGTGACGTAGCAAATTCCCATGGAACTGCGATGAATGATCAAAATATAATCAAGCTTGTGTCTAGAGGCCGACAAAAGACAATCAATATTGTGTCTACAGACAACAATCTGTCTACGAGACCGTGAAAGTGCTGAAGGCTGGGCATGTTTGCTATGGGAGAAATAAAGAAGACATATGAAATAACACCTGAAATTGTTATGCAAACTTTTTCTTTCGCCAAATTTGCAGAGAAACTTTAATTCCGGAGCAATTCAGGGGTAGGTGGCGGATGTAGTGACCTTCTCCACTGGTGAAAACCAAACTGACTGCAAAAATGCCAAATCGAAACCCGTACACCACACCCATCGTCTCTTCAACAAGTGAAAGTGCAACGAAAATTATCAGTCGACATGTCGAAAGGTACGTTACGACGCTAAATATGATTCAGCGATACTAATTCCCCAGAAACAGCACCAGATTACACCATTGCCAACCCGAATGTTGTGGAGAAGTTCAAAACTGGTGGTCTCATCTCGAACAGAGTGATTGCCCAAGTGAGAGCCGCAGTGAAGGCTGGCGCCACCACTTTCGAGCTCTGTGAGTTGGGAGACAAGTTGATGGCTGAGGAGCTCAAGCCGCTCTATGCATCCAAGAAGTCTGACGTGTCCAAGGGCATTGCGTTCCCCACTTGTGTGAACCCCAACAATATCCCAGCACATTTGGCGCCTGAAAGCGCTGAAGATGACGCCAACATCACCTTGAAGGACGGCGACGTGGTCAACATCATGCTCGGTGTGCAGCTCGATGGTTTCCCCTCAATTGTGGCCGAGACCGTCGTTGTGGGCGAATCCAAAGAGAACCCCATCACCGGGGTCAAGGCAGACTTGCTCCACTCTGCGTGGAACGCGAGCGAGGCCGCCGTCAGAATGTTGAAGGCGGGCAACAGAAACTGGGACGTGACCAACGCGGTGGACAAAGTGGCCAAGGACTTTGGCACCATTGCCGTTCAGTCCATGTTGTCGCACAACATCGAGAGAAACGTGTTGTACGGCCCCAAGGAGATCATTTTGAACCCTGCGAAGGAGCACAAGACCCAGATGGATGCACACCGCTTTGCCAACAACGAGGTGTATGGCTTGGACATCTTGATCTCCACGTCCACCGACGGTAAGGTTAAGCGGTCCAACTTCAAGACCACGTTGCACAAGTTGACCGGCAACAGTTACGCGTTGAAGTTGAAGTCGTCGCACAGTGCATTGAAGGAATTCAAGGAGAAGGTGCTGGGACCATTCCCGGCCAACGTGAAGATTTTCGAGAACCCCAGAAAGGTGCGTGTGGGGTTGATCGAGTGTGCCAACCACGAGGTTGTGTTGCCCTACGACATCATGGAGGGTAAGGCGGACGACTTCATCGCGCAGTACTTCACCACCGTTGCCATCACCGACAAGGGTTTGGTGAAGTTCACGTCCCCCACTTTCGACGCTGAGTTGTACAGCACTGACAAGAAGGTGACCGACGAGGAGCTCGCGAAGGTGATTGCGACGCCTTTGCCCGCGCAGAAGAAGAAAAAGAAGAAGCCTGCGAAGAAGTAAATAGAATGACAGAGCGATGAACCGGTGTAGGGCAGCCATCGAGATCACGACCAACACATGATGTTCGAGGCACGAAAGCACGAAAGCACGAAAGCACGAAAGCACGAAAGCACGAAAGCACGAAAGCACGAAAGCACGAAAGCACGAAAGCACGAAAGCACGAAAGCACGAACGCACGAAAGTACGCGAAGTACACGAGAGTACACGAGTGCTGAGGACGTAGCTAATTTGAGCAGCCTATGCAAGCGAACGTTGAATTGAAGATTGCGTTGGAATAATTAAATTCGAAATTGAGATCAATACGCAACGGAGGAAGTGGAGGTTGACGGGGAATCTGATACCTTATACAACATGTGGGCCCCTCAGAAACAGTAACTCGCTATGAATTTTAGCCGAGTTGACGTTGGTTATTCGCCGGTGTTGCCGCACTCGGCAAGACCGAAGATTTCAGGTGAGAGCTGAAGAAAAGAATGCTTGCCTAGGTCAGCAGGAAGGCGGAATATCTATTGGGAAATGTATTCTCTGGTCACTTTTGGAGTATTTGGAATAAACTATCCACAAAACGATATTCAAATTGCAAGTCTCACGAGAGCATTCCTTTTTAATCAGCAATACCTTGCCCAATTCCAATCCCAGGTAACCGCTGTCTACGGAAAGCAGCAGCGTTATTGTTTATCAGCAGAGCATTCTATTTCACCATGTTTTTTGTCTATCCCCAGATGATCCATATCAGCATCGACATGCCCTGATACGCCAATCGGAGATCACATATATAGCTGCAACCACGGCCACTGCCATTCACTCGAAACTACGCCACCGCCACATATACACGGCCGTCTCTCGATCTAATTATCTCCTATCCACCTGCGATCCACCTGCGATCAACCCACCGCTCGCCTACACTTTGCCCAAGCCTCACTTAACATTACATGTCGATATCGTATTGCCCTCCACGCCCGCCACTCTACCCTTCCAACGCCAGCATTTCAAAAAGACCAATACAGCGTGCCACAAAGCACCCGAAGCTCCTCGTGCCGAGGACCAATTCACACCCCCGCCCTGGGGCCAAAGCGATCTGAAGATTTGCGGACGCGGCGCGATGAAAATCGAAATTCTCACCACCACCTACTACTCACCCGGCCCACCCCCACTGCGCCCACGCCACGCGCACCCACAGCCACCTGCACCTGTCCACGTGGCACCCCCAGCAACTCCTCAGTTGCGCCCTCAGTTCTCCCCGCCGAGCGACTGACCGCCAACGGGCCATGGCCCCAGACTTGCCCAAGCCAAAGAGACCGCGCGGCCGCCCGCGCCGAGTGCAGCCGCCGCGCGCGGCGTCGTCGCTGCCGGCACCACCACAGAACGGC
>JAJMDD010000029.1:0-123020 GCA_030573355.1 Helenozyma rhizophorensis
GCGGGCGCGCCGGCCGCCTTCTCCACCACCCTGTGCGTGTACTCGGCGCAGTTCTCGCCGCACCTGCCCCACACGGTGCTCAGCTGCACCGGGGCGCTGCATATCCACGTGTGGGACCTCCGGGCGCCGCGGCCGCTCCAGCTCGACTACGTGGCGCACGGCGGGCTCGAGACGCTCCACTGCGACTGGAACAAGTACAAGAGCACGGTGATTGCGTCCGCGGGCACCGACAAGGCGGTGCGCATCTGGGACTTGCGCATGGTGGCCAAGCTCGACAGCCCGCACGCGCACCTGCCCATGCCCGCGTACCACGTGCGGGGGCCCACGCCGCTCAACGAGCTCCTCGGGCACGAGTTTGCCGTGCGGCGCGTGGTGTGGCTGCCGCACCTGGCGCAGGAGCTCACGCTGGTGTCCTACGACATGACGGCGCGCGTGTGGGCGGACCGCAGCGACGAGCGCGCGCGCTTTCTCGCGCTGGCGCTGGGCTGCCGCGGCGTGATGCGGCGGCACCGCGAGTTCGTCATTGGCGCGGACTACTCGTTGTGGGGCGACCCGGGGTGGGCCGCGACGACGGGCTGGGACGAGATGGTGTACGTGTGGGACACCAAGCGCCTCTAGCCCGGTATTTATGACAATGAACGCATGCTGGCAGAGCCTGACCATGGAGCCGTCACCTACCCGCGAAGAGACGAGAGCGATAGACCCGGCGTTGTAAGATCGGGCCAGAAGACGACTGTTGCAAGGTGACTGGATGTCTTCATTACCAAGTATTCCCAATTGACGGTTCTAGGCGGATGGCACTCTTCGTTGATGCTGGGCATGTCTGCAAAGGTGCATACCATCGATGTTAGGCGAGGACCTGAGAGCATTGACAGAGGATCAGCATGCTACTTGATAGAGTTGCATTATGAGGAGAGGAACGGTACATTGTACGGTAGTATATAAACATGGATGCATGGCTACGCTCCCGGGGAGACTTTGATTGCGGCAAAATCAGGCGTGATGTCTTCCACCCGATCGACAGTCACAGGCACACCCGAATCGAGTGACCGAATGACCGCATCGACACAAAGAAGCGCAGAAATGCCATCGTCGATGGTGCAAGCAGGGTCTGCGTCGCCGCGGATGATATCCACAAAGTGATCGAGCTGGTTGTCAAAAGGCTTGATCTTCCGAAGTTCTCTTCTGTTCTTGAAGAGCGATTTCCTTGTGATTGGCTGCGTCCACGAGTTCTCGGCAAGGTTTGGCTGATGGTAGAGAGTCATGTCGGGAATGGAGAGCGTCCCTTTCACTCCAAACACCTTGTAGACGCCTTCAAGCAGCTCGTCGAAGGGAATGGTGGGGTTTTCGCCCGTGCCTGCCTCGAAATTGAATGGAGACGTAACATTGTCAGCACAAATAAACGTCCCCGTAATTCCGTTTTGGAATTTGAGCGTGATGCATGCGCCTTCATCGACATTTGGATAATGCTGTCTCCGCTTTCTCAAATACTCAGCGTACACCCGTTCAATGGGCCCAAAGAGATATTGCATGAGATCAAGATCATGCACGAGATTGATGAGCAAAGCTCCTCCTCCGGACGCCGAGTCCGTTCTCCATGGAGACACCTCAAAGTACGCCTGAGGCTTGTGAAGAGTCCAGGTGCCCTGCACTGCAACCACATCTCCCAACAGACTCAAGTTTTCCTTCGCCGCAACAATGAACGGATTGAACCGCCTGTGGTGGCCCATCAACACCTTGGTGTGCAAGTTCTCCACATGCACTTTCAACGCTTTGGCCTCCTCCAAGTTGGAACTAACTGGCTTTTCGATAAGCACATTGATTCCCTTTGACGCAAGCAGAGCAGCGATTCGTGCGTGCGTATGATTTGGGGTGCAAATGATGGCACCATCTGGGTATGGAAGGCCGTTGCTTTCCAAAAACGTGAAGAGCTCATCTAGGCTAGCAAAATGCAGCGTGCCCAACGTTTTCGAAACCTCCTTGGCACGAGGAGACGGATCAACGATTCCAATGAGGTTGGTGCTTGGATTATCAAGCACATGCTGAGCATGGCGAGGCCCAATGAGTCCAGCACCAACGACAACCAACTGTATAAGTGAAGATGCACCTGTCATTGTAGAGGGAGAATGACCAGATCCATGGAAGATGAGACGTTTGTGGAGATGATGCAATGAAGTGTCTTTATATGGACTGCTATGTGGGCCACAAGGAAAGCGGAGAGGAATACTGTTCTTCCGAGTTTGAGCTGGTGCGGTAACTTACTCTTCCTGGAGCGATATTTTCTGTGGGGTAGCGAATAATGGATCAACAATAAAAAATATTCTGCGGGGTGTCGTAAGATAGGTGGAGAGGAACACCGTTTTTCCGGACAAGGGTCCACTTGATTTTCTACCAATTTGTAGTATACCAAGCAATCTGGGACGAAGGTTCCGTTCAACGGAACACACTGCCCTCCCCATTATGAGGAACGTTGGCGAGAACCTTTCTGCATAGCTTTTCCCTCTTGTATGGTTGGCGGTCCCCAAATCAGAAGGAAGTGACCAGGAAGGGTGGGTATGAAGAAAGAGGCAACGCAGGCATCAGTTTGAACTCAATTGATTGTCTATCAATCCCCTAGGCCAAGAAGATATTGGGAGCATGTGGAAGGGGCTATTATGGGAGACTCCGGGAGAGCCGAACACAGCCAGCCACATGAGAAGCCACAGGCAATTGAGAGTTGATTGTGAAACGAGATTTGGAAGACGAGAGCGGCGACAAGTTGAGTGCTTGTGGTCTAGAATCGACAGGATTGACCATTGACTTGGCCAACTGTCTCCGGATGTGCACGAGACGTGAGAAACGGCGAAGGTACCGGAGGTCAGAGCTTAATCATATCTGCGATTCGAGGATTCGATATTGGAGGATTCGAGTATTCAAGAGGTGAGATTCGAGGTGAGAGATTCGAAGTAAGAGATTTCGACAGAGGATTTGAGAGCAATTCGACAGCGATTCGACAGCGTTTCGACAGCGATTCGAGAGGGAGGTTCGAAATTCGATATATAATTTGTTCATCGAGTTGAGGATGGTGGAAGCACGACACAACAAAATACTTCTGTCTTCGGAGCGACAAGATGTCAAAAATGTCTAAAGCGGGAAGTCAGCAGAAACCGGATGATTTCCCTCTCTGCATATCGCCTGCACGCTGCACAATAACAATGCCTAGTCGGGAAGTTTGGTTTCGCAGTATTTTCGCATTCGCCCAATCGGGCAGTGTAATGGGTCCTATATATCTGTGACGTTGCCAGTGCTGTCTCCCCGGACCCACCATCATGGACCTGAATCTCGTCATCTTGTCCCTCGAGTACACATACCTCATCCACCTGCGTGCAGGCGTCTACGAGTCGTCGGCGGGCCTCTGGCAAAACCACCTGGAGTGGTCCAAGGCCCTCATCCCCTACGGCGTGATGAACCAGCATCCGGACACTGTCCGCATCATCGACAACGTGGCCCGTCTCAGAGACACCGTGCGCGTGCTCAACCACAACGGCGTGAGCGACACCAACCACATCAAGTTGGTGGAGCCGCAGCTCGCCAACCAGCTCATCACCGTGAGCATCAACGGCAACGAGACGTTCATCAACAACTCGCGCACGGAGATCTTGCGCGCGTACCGCCACGTGGGGCACAAGAAGATCGCGTTGGCGCCGCACGAGGCCCAGGCGTTGCGGTCGTTTGGCCTGCGCTTGGACAGCATCGCCACGAAGTGTGGCGTTGAGATCGTCATGTCCACCGACACCACCGACTTCAAGGGCGAGTGCACCGCCGGCAGCACGCCGCACGTATACGTGTTGGGCGGCACCGACAGCGTGGCGTACGCCGACACCGAGGTGCGCATCTTGATCGACACCATGCTCAAGGGCTGCTTCGTGGACCGCGTGCGGGCGCCGCTTCTGATGATCCCCGCGTTGGGCGGCGCCGGGTTGGCCAACTTTGCCGAGCTCGCGCGCGAGCTGAACGTCAGCATCTACCTCCCGTACCTCATGACGCAGGTGTTCGACTCGCAGCTCATGGAGCACAACGGCGACATGTCCATCTGGCTCACGGCGCCGTGCGTGGCCGAGATCGTCAACACCAAGCGCGTGCTCGAGGACTTGGTGGCCGCGGTGGACCCCGCCGGCAACGAGCTGTTCACGCAGCACATCGACGTGCCCAAGGAGAAGCTCGACTTGATTGCGCTCTACCGCCAGCACGACGTGCTCGCGACCATGTTCAAGCACGGCACCTACGTGCAGTTGCCCAGCCTCGGCGAGGCCCGCAACAACACCGTGGTGGTGCAGGGCCCGACGCAGGACGCCGTGAACGACACCGCCGCCGAGCTCAGCGCGTTGAGCTGCGACTTCTACAACTTGCAAGTCAAGTTCCTGCGCGGCGCCGTGTCGGCGGACTTTGAGTACTACCTCATCAACCTCGTCAACCGCAAGAAAACGTGCGTGCTCACGTTCAACGAGCACGGCATGTGCATTGTGGGCAGCAAGACCGACATGCATGCGTTGCTCCGCGAGTTGGTGGCCGAGGCGCAGAGCCTGGCTGTGTTTGCGCAGTTTCTCAACAAGTCGGACGCCGCGTTCCAGATGGTGTTGAGCATGGAGCTCAGCAACGACCAGAAGGAGTTCTTGAGCGGCAAGAAGAACGGCAAGATCATCAAGATCTTGAACCAGTTGGGCCACGTGCCCGTGATTCGCTTCAAGCCGTTGAACAACTTCAACTTCTTGATCAACCTGAGCATCCGCGTGGCCGCGGGCATCAAGGACAAGCCGCTTGTGTCGTTGGTGGACCTCCTTATCCGCACCGTCACGCTCATTGAGTTGGAGTTGCCCGCCGAAATGCAGTTCAACATCCCCGAGGTGTTCCACAAGAGCATCATCGGCAACGGCGGGTCCATCATCCAGTCCATCATGAAGAAGTACAACGTGTTCATCAAATTCTCCAGCAGCTCACGCAACCCTCGCAGTCCCAAGAAAGACGCCAGGGCTCCGGAGAAGATCCTCTACCTGTTCAAGCGCAACAATAATGTCTTGATCAAGTGTCCCAGCAAGAACCAGAGAAACATTGCGCTTGCCAAGTACGAGGTTGACCAGCTCGTCGAGCAGTGCTGCGCCAACAGCGCGTTCTCCGCCAACGGCATCTCGGTCATCTACAACACAGTCAAGTTCCGCTTGTTGAAGAGCCACTACTTGTTGCTCATTCGCAAGCACAATTACAACCTCGAGTTCATCAACGAGTTGGAGTGCGACTACTCGACGTTCATCCAGTTCCCGTCGTCGGTGTCGGCCTTCGGCGACGAGAGCAGCTTGACGTTCAGCATCAAGGGCAACGATGCCCGCGCCAGGCAGTGTGCCGAGAAGTTGGCGTCGCTTCTTCCCCAGTCATACGAATTCCAGATCCCATACTGCCCAGGCAAGTTCGAGGAGCTGTTCAATGACAGAGCGCTGGCCTTCAGAGAGACGATCACCATCCCGTTCCGGCTCATTCTCGGCATCGAGTTGGTTGCTCACTCGGCGACCGACTCCATGGGAAGCCCATTCCACCAGGTCATCTTGAGCTCCTACGAGGAGGAAAACTTACAGCGGGCGGTGTGCGAGATGACGCACTACCTCCGCGAGAACCGCTTCTTGATTTTGGACAAGAACGGCCTCGACTACAACCCCATTGTGCTGGTGGAGGAGGTGTCTTCGCCCGCGAGAGTGCAATACTCGCCCTCAAAGCCACGTACTCAGAGGTCGCCACAAAGATCGCCTACGCGGCCGCTCCAGAAGTCCAAGAACAACTTGCCACCGCGCAGCCCCGATAAAACAGTGAAGACAATCACCAACCACGGTGCCAGCACCTTAAAGATACCGGTGCTCACGCACCTCAGTGCCATCCCCATGCCTATGCCCAACCTCGGCTGGAATTAAATAGGAACGATTAATGACCATTACATGTATCATTACAATATTACACCATGCTTTTAAGTACCAGTAGAGAGTAGCCAATAGCCAAGGGTAGCCAAACAGGAAGCTGAGAGTAGCCCAACAAGCGATAAGCGCACATTCATGTGCCATTGTTATAGATCGACGCCCTATTTTTAGTTTTACATTGGAGCCTTTAGTTCGGGATCCATCAGTGGAGACCGACTTGCCATTAGTGGGCCAATGGGCCAATTTTGCTAGTGGAATTTTGCCAAGTGCGCAAGTTATTTTCTGTTAAATGTTGGACTGGAATGCATACCGTCGGCTCAATTTGCAACCGGAGATGCCGGTGATTAGATTCGCCGACTCACATGTGCTTCAATATCTCACGGGCCGATTCGAGTCACACTGTCGTATTTGTTGAAATCATGTTGGGCTACATTGATAGGGTGCACAAACTCGGGCGATAGTGGGCGCACTAGCATTTTGGGCATATTGCGCTTAGTCCATTGTTCCCTTTAGTTGAGCGTCACCTGTCGGACTCGATCGGGAACACATTACGACATTGAAAGCGCATGCTCCGGCGACCTCACAGCTCCACACACTACGAGCAAGGCTGGAGTCATGTGGGGTTGCGTACTTTTCACATTACAGGCAAAAGTTGCTCCTGTAGCGAGAAGGTGATTTTTCCTGCAGTCGGGCGTCCCCAACATTCTGCATCCGAGGCCGGATAAGGCCCCGAGACAAAGGCGAACGCAAAGCAAGGGCCCCTAAAAACGGGCTGCCGCAGCCAGCGGCGCCGACGGCGCCCAATTGGCCCGAAAAGCTTAAGTGGGCGCACGCCATTGGTCGGATCGGGCGAACGGTCTTATGCGCCTAGTGCGCATGGAGCGCTGCCCAAAATCACCTTGCAGCAACTCTTTTCTTCCCCATGTCGTTTGCTTTCGGGTTGCCAGACCCGTCGTTGTGGACGATACCCTCGTTGAGCACGCCCCCTCCAATCTCGCCCTTCCTGCTGCAGTGGTTGACCAAGGTGTTCGACGCATCCATGAAGGTGTCGACGCCGTTGACCATCGCCATAGTGTACTTCTCCATGGTGCACTACGTCAACCCGAAAGTGGTGAGGCGGCAGTTGCGCAGGGCCGGGCAGGATGCCGAGAAGGCGGACGCCAAGCAGGCCAAGCGGTTGCGGGCCGCGCCGTACAAGGTGGCCACGAACGGGGTGTTCAAGCTCGCGGTGCTCGTGCACAACGTCTTTCTCTGCGTGTACTCGGTGTGGACGTTTGTGGGCATGGTGAAGTCGTTCAGCCGCACCATCGCGCACATGCGTCTCAAGACGCACCTGGCCAACTACTTGGTGAACTTCGTGCATGCGGTGTGCGACTTGGAGAACGGCGTGTTCCAGCAGAACCTGGAGGACCACAACTTGACGTTCTACGGGTGGTGGTTCTACATGTCCAAGTTCTACGAGGTGCTTGACACCGTGATCATCTTGTTGAAGGGCCGCCCGTCGAGCCTCTTGCAGAGCTACCACCACGCGGGCGCCATGATGTGCATGTGGGGCGGCATCCGCTACCAGAGCCCGCCCATCTGGATCTTCGTGGTGTTCAACTCGTTCATCCACTCGTTGATGTACTTCTACTTCCTGTTGGCGTGCGTCCAGGTGCGGGTGCCGGTGCTCGTCAAGCGGGTGTTGACGTCGATGCAGATCTCGCAGTTTGTGGTGGGCGGCTCGTTGGCGGTGTTCCATGCGTTTGTGTGGTACAGCGACGTCACGGGCACCAACTTCAACGGGTGCATCCGCACGTCGGACCAGGCGTTGCCGTTGTTCATCAACGTGGCGTACTTGGCGCCGTTGACGGCGTTGTTCGGCGCGTTCTACATCGAGAGCTACATGAAGCGCAAGGCGCAGTGAACAGCACTACTCACAGCCTCCTTCATACATCAGTACGCCTCATACTCATAGTACATCGGTACTCATACGACAGCTATATATGCATGACTCATTACACGTAGATTTGTTCTCGAGGTTGAGTGGTCGAGTAGTCGAGTGGTCGAATAAAGTAGTGGGGTATGGGGTATTCTTGAGGATTTTGCAGCCGTGTTGTCGCACCATGACGTCAGGCACACAACGCGCATACATCGTTGCTAGTACCATGAGCTACCAGCATCTAGGCCCCGGCCTGTTGACCCCGTCCCACGCCTCGACGCGAGTGGGCAGCTCGTCCCGCGGCGGGCTCACCGAATTGGGCAGTGTCGGCGCCGACGCCGCCCCCGGCTCCGCCACAGGGTCCTCCTCGCGGCCCGACTCCGCCGACAAGGACGTGTCGCCCGACGACTCCGACGACTTTGCCGACTGGGACACCATCGAACACAGCGAAAGCACGCGGCTCCGGCCGCCCGACGTGCACATGGACAACTTCGGCAACACGTACGAGCACGTGGACTTTGATGCCCGCAAGTACACCAGCCAGCGGCAGTTCAAGGGCCGGCGGCTCGTGTACTTCACGTCGGCGTTTGTGTCGCTCTTCGTGTCGCTCTTCGGCTACGAGCAGGGCGTGTGCCTGGGCATCTTGACGTTCGTGACGTTCACGCTGTTCTTCCACAACCCCACCGCGACGCAAATCGGCGTGGTGATCTCCATTCTCGAGATCGGCGCCATGGTGCTGTCGCTCCTCGTGTCCAAGTTGCTGGACAGCGTCGGACGCAAGCGCACGATTCTCCTCGGCACGGTGATCTTCATGGTGGGCGGCACGCTCCAGCTGTTTGCACCCAACTTGTGGGTGTTTGGCGTGGGGCGCGTGTTCAGCGGGTTCGGCGTGGGCATCCTCCTGACCATGGTGCCGCTGTACCAGTGCGAGATCTCGCCCGTGGAGGAGCGCGGCAAGTTGGTGTGCGGCGAGTTCACGGGCAACATCGCGGGCTACTTCTTGAGCGTGTGGGTGGACTACTTCTGCTACTTCATCCAGAACGTGGGCGACGCGCGCACCAACCCGCACCTGTTCGCGGCGCACTTGCTGTGGCGGCTCCCGCTCTTTGTCCAGGTGTTGTTGGCGGTGGTGCTCTTCGTGGGCGGCTTCTTCGTGGTGGAGAGCCCGCGGTGGCTCCTCGACGTGGACGACGACGTGCGCGGCTTCCACGTGTTGTGCCTCTTGTACCACGACGACCCGGACGCGGCCAAGGCCGAGAAGGAGTTCTTCTTGATCAAGAACTCCATCCTCGACGAGCGCGAGCGCACCCCGAAGCGCGAGCGCCTGTGGCGCCACATGCTCCGCAACTACCGCCTCCGCATCTTCATCGGCTGCCTGGCCATGGCGTTTGCGCAGTTCAACGGCATCAACATCATCCTGTACTACGCGCCCATGGTGTTTGAGGAGGCGGGGTTCAACGACCTGAAGGCGCTCTTGATGACGGGCGTCAACGCGTTCGTGTACCTCCTCCTGACCATCCCGCCGTGGTTCTTGGTCGACCGCTGGGGGCGCAAGCCCATCTTGGTCAGCGGCGGCGTGCTGATGGGCGTGTGCCTTGCCGCCATTGCGTTTGTCATGTACCTCGACGTGGCGGCCACGCCGCTGCTCGTGGCGGTGTTGGTGATCATCTACAACGCGCTGTTCGGCTACAGCTGGGGGCCCATCGGCTTCTTGATCCCGCCCGAGGTGTACCCGCTCGCGGTGCGCTCCAAGGGCGTGTCGCTCTCCACCGCCACCAACTGGTTTGCCAACTACGTGGTGGGGCAACTCACGCCCATCTTGCAGGAGCGCATCGGCTGGGTCATGTACTTGTTCCCGGCGGGCAGCTGTGTGCTCTCGGTGGCGGTGGTGTTGTGGTTCTACCCGGAGACCAAGGGCGTGGAGCTCGAGGACATTGACCGCCTCTTTGACGAGTACTACGGCAAGACCACGGGGTACCGCCAGGTGGACGTGGAGTTGGACGAGTTTGACTACGAGCTTGGCCACCGCAAACCCACCAACCCCACCCTGCTCCACTAACCTCACTGCACACTGACCCAACTGCTCCACTGACCTACACAAGGTGGTGACCCTACAATGAGGGCTCCGTGCCGAACCAGGCCCGCACCCGACTTTACACACTCCAGCCAGATATTTTCCCCAGACGTCTGAATTAACGTTCGATACGACAGGTGACGTAGATGCGGAGTAGCATACTCGGATTGCAACACCAGTGGGCCGCATCTGCGGTGCACGGGTTTCTGCCAGCTGTTTCATCAGACTATCACCGTAAACTCGGAATTTCGCATCCAACCTCGCCAAGCACCCTCCCTCCCTCCTCAATCACCTATCCTCAATTACCCTCCTCAGTCACCTATCGCCTCAATCACTTTACTTTTACCTCACCACCCTCAACGAACTGTCACATTCACCTCACCGTACCTCACTGCTTCCTTCCCTTCTCCTTTCTCCTGACGGCGCAGGTCGCTTAGACCGTGCTCGATTGTTGGCGTCGGCTACATTGTCTCGTGTCGATCGCATTGGTGTGCATTGGTGCACATTGGTGGTGTGGTGCATTGGGTGCATGGTCGCATTGTCTCGGACTTTCGTCGCCCCATCCGTCGTATCCACCTGCCCTCATTGTGCGGCACCGGCCGCGGCTTGTGCGGCATACCCGACTTCGCGCGACCAACGCCGAAGCGCCTGGAAGCGGCATCTCGACGCTCCGCCTGCACCGCAGAAGCATTCCACACCGCATACAGCGATCGCTTCCCGCTGGCCAACCCCGGAAGCCCGCGGCTGCACCTGCACACACTAACGGCCCGCGTCGTCGGGGCAACCGCGCGTCACGTGGATATCGCGCTCGCTTGCCGTGCACCGTATCTACCGCGCAGCGTACTATCAGTGCCGTCCCTTATATGGAGCGGACTTGCTACACCTCCACAAATTCTTCCTCCTTCGCCACCTCTTTCCCCGTGCTCCCGACGCCCGTTTTTGCGTCCGTTCGCCTGCCATTTTCGCCCCGCCGCGCCTGCCTGCTACCGGCTGTCTCATTTTGGCCCATAGATGCTTATCTTGCTGCATCCTCCTCCGACCATGTCAGCACCCCTTGAAATCCGGCCGCTCAAACGCCTGCCGTTCCGCGTCAAGCGCTCGGCCCCCAACAGCTACCCGCCGCACCCGCTCGAAGATCCAGAAGACTCCGACTCCGACAGCGTCGACCTGTCCTTCTCCGACTCCATAGCGCTGTCCTCGCTGTCCGGACTGTGGTCCCTGGTGCACCTGCCGCGGGCGGCAGCCCCTGTAGTGCTGCCCACCACCGCCTTCAAAGGGCCCTCCCTACATGTGCAGGGTCCCGCGTACGGGCCCACCCACGGCCACCTTTCGGGCCTACTAAATGGGGCCACCTATGCACGCAAATCGCTGGGCCACATGGCCCCCATGGCCCACACGGCCCACACCACCCACACGACCCACACGCCCGCTTCGCCCGCCACACACACGCGCGAGCTGCTTCCGCGCAGGTTGTCGGCGTGGGGAAGGATCCTGCCTCTTGCGCTCGTGGGGTATGCGGTGGAGATCCTCGCCCCGCGCGCCACCGACGACTCGCGCCCGGACGAGTGCGGTGGGCAGGAGCTCACCACGTTCTCGCTGCGGCACCCGCCGTGCGGCCGCCTCGCGCGCGCGTGCAAGGTGCGCAACAGAGAGCTGCGCATCAACTGCGAGTTCCTCCACCGGTATGCGCTCGACTGCTCTGCACGCGAGCGCCACCTCTTGCCCTCGTGCCGCGAGGACGCAGAGGCCATGATGCGGCTGCCGGCGATGCGCCGCTTCGACGCCGACTACGGCTTGGTGCGCGTGCTGTCGCTTGCGCGCGAGAAGCTCTGGGATTGTGTGATTCTCGCCCCGCGGGGCGACCAGCACCCCGGGCGCACGGTCGACTACGACGGCTACACGTTTGCTGGCGACGACGGCGTGCTGCCCGTGACGTCAAGGCGCGGCAACTACGTGCCGTGGGCGACACACAGGAGCAGGCTTAAACCTGCGGGTTTGTTGCGGACGGCGCCCAGCGTGCTGAGCCGGGCGGCGCCGACGCAGCGGCCCACATGTGCACAATACACCATCAAGGGATGGTGCAACGACCGGTGGATGCCGGTGACGTGACCACGGCTACACTTTTATGTAATAATATATGGGATGGGTACAGGAATTCCAGATCACCCCGTATGGGCGCACCCCGCGCGGCGATATGCACCGAAGGTATCGAAGCACCTCGCGTATCACGCCGCGAAAGCGCAATTCGGCAGACGCCGAAAAAAGGAAGCCGACGCTCAAACCGCAGTCACGCGGCACGTGACGCGCGACCGACCCTCAGCTCGAGGTGCACGGGTGTGGGCCTGCCTGCGCGCGCCCATAGGAAAAAAAAATCTACCTTTGAAAAAACCACTACGCATCATGGCTCCAAAAGGAAAGAAGGTCGCCCCCGCCCCTTTGGCTACTAAGGCTCCCAGCAACAAGGCCCCCAAGAACCCTTTGATCGAGGCTTCTCCCAAGAACTTCGGCATTGGCCAGGCCGTGCAGCCCAAGAGAAACTTGTCCAGATTCGTCAAGTGGCCCCAGTATGTCAGATTGCAGAGACAGAAGAAGATCTTGTCCATGAGATTGAAGGTTCCTCCTTCGATTGCTCAGTTCCAGAACGTTTTGGACAAGAACACCGCCACCCAGACCTTCAAGTTGTTCAACAAGTACAGACCTGAGACCCCTGCTGAGAAGAAGGAGAGACTCACCAAGGAGGCCGCCGCTATTGCCGAGGGCAAGAAGGCGTTCGACGTGTCCCCCAAGCCTGTTGTCGTCAAGTACGGTTTGAACCACGTTGTGTCTCTTATTGAGAACAAGAAGGCCAAGTTGGTTTTGATTGCCAACGACGTCGACCCCATTGAGTTGGTCATCTTCCTCCCTGCTTTGTGCAGAAAGATGGGTGTGCCATACGCCATTGTGAAGGGCAAGGCTAGATTGGGTACTTTGGTGCACAAGAAGACCTCGTCCGTCGCTGCCTTGACCGAGGTTGCTGCCGAGGACGAGTCCGAGTTGGCCAAGTTGGTGTCCACCATCAACGCCAACTTCATTGAGAAGTACGAGGAGTCTAGAAAGCACTGGGGTGGTGGTGTCATGGGCTCCAAGCACAACGACAAGGCTGCCAAGAAGGCCAAGCAGATGGACGTTGCTATCCAGGCTTAAACATAATACATTACTAGCAGGTACCAGATCAGTAGCCCCTCGTAGCCCAATGCTTCCAGCATGTATACGCTCCGCGATGAGTCCATGTATGCACCAGCTTTCAGTTCTCATCTCAGTAAAGTATACATCGTGCTACAGTGAAGGTGTCTGAATGTGTAGAGAATGAAAGTGGGTGAACGAAGAAGCGAAGCTCGGTGTGATTGAAGGTGTGAAAACGTGAATGAAGGTGTGATTGAAAGTGTGAAAGAAGGTGTGAATAATGCGTGAATGAAGGTGTAGTCAAGTGAAGGTGAGTGAATGAACATGTAGTGAATGACTGTAGTAACGAAAGAGAGATGAAGGGAGCGATTGAGTTGAGTGTCTGGAGAATTACGTTCCAAGAGCTCAGACCAATCAGTCACACCCTTCATACAGTACAATGCCACATGCTGCTCATTGCTACTAATTTATTCTGTCGCTATGGGTGCAAAGGTGGTCTGGCTAAGATTGGTCTAGGTAGTGAGAAGCTGGACTGAGGTGCGGAGCACACCCGTACACCGGTGTTCGGGTAACGAACGCTGCGCTGGCCAATCGCCAGTCGCACGATTGACTACCTGCGTATACCATTTTCCAAAAAACATATTGAACTAAGACAGTTTGCTTACCGAGACAAGATGTCCTTTTTGAGAGACCTTATCGAATCGACCTTCCCTGTCGCCTACGCCGAAGAGGTATGTTTCCGATAACTCCATGCATTCCGTCGAGACCCATCGTTCCATCACCTGCGACATCCTCAATGACATCCATATCAACGACATCCACCATTCATGTGCCAATCATGGCCCGCTCATACATGTACCGTTGTACGCTCCAGTACCGTCCATGTACCGTCCATGTACCGCTCATGTACATCCATCTCCATTCAGATATCACCTTCATTTATACACATCCATATATACATGTCTAAGCATCTCGAACCATATGGCAGAGTACTAACAACAGCCCGAGGCCGAGGAAATCGAGACCCCTGAGGATGCCGAGGACGTGACCGAGGCCGAAGACGAAGAGGCCGCTGTAGACGAGGCCGAGGAGGAGAACGAAGACGAGGACGAAGACGAGGATGAGGACGACGACGACGAGGAGGAGGAGAAGGACCCTCTCGACGTGATGCGCGAGGAGTGCGAGAAGTCCGCGCCCTGCCACGAACCCTTGCACCACTTCCACGAGTGTGTGGAGAGAGTGACCAAGGAGATGGAGGAAGAGGACTACGCACACAAGCACTACAAGGAGGACTGTGTCGAGGAGTTTTTCCACTTGCAACACTGTATCAATGACTGTGTGGCACCCAAGTTGTTCTACAAATTAAAATAACCTGCATAAGTCATTTACATAGATGGATATATCACGATGAGACCAAGCGTAGACACATCAAGCACTCAAGCTGTGTGAACTAGTGCAATTGACACTTCGGCACTCGAAACTTGCAATTGAGAGGAGCCAGCAATGTTCTGCCGAGCTTCCTGCTCTCATGGACATCTTGATTGGTTATGTGTGCGAAGATCGTAAAGATCAGTATGGAGATTGCAATGAAGATCGCAGTAGATGTGCGCAAAGACTGCAGTGTGAAGATGCAAGTATGAAGATGCAAAGTATTACAGTGTGAGATTGCAGTACGTATGAACTCAGTGCACCCGACCTAGGACCTCGACATACGTGGTTGCCACTATCTAATTGGGGCCATAACCATGTCGGTGTAACGTAACTCAAACATGCACATATAGCCTCGATCGTCCATATTATATGGTGGTACGAGTAGATTTTCAGAAGCTCAGCACACAAGAATATAATTCTCGTTTCGAATAACAAATTCTCTATTACCTACGCATGGACACCTGTTGATAGTAGTCGCTCGGTGGGTCTCTAGTAGTGATGGTGGGTGGTCCGCTTCCCCAGATCTCGTGACGTCCTGCACCGGGCGGCGTAAGTTCGCCCAGGTGGATAAAGTCAAACACCACGCGAGGTACCAGAGTGTCAAGTCCTGGTTGAGAATTATCATCTAAAAATGGCCGACTCTATTCCGTCGAGAATCTACGTGGGAAACCTCAACTTTGCCGCCACCGAGGACGAGCTCAAGGCGTTTTTCGAGGACTTGAACGTCACCGGTGTGGAGATCCCCTCCAAGACCATTTCCCGCGGCGAGAAGCTGTTTGTCAAGCGGCTCGGCTTTGGCTTTGTGCAGTTTGAGTCCGAGGCGGACGCCGACAAGGCCATTGAGCAGTACAACGGCAAGGAGTTCAAGGCCAGAAGCATCTACGCCAAGAAGGCGTTGCCGCCGGCGACGGAGGAAGAGAAGCAGAAGAAGACCGAGGCCTACTTCGCCAAGCAGAAGGAGTTGAAGGAGCTGCAGAAGAAGAAGGCGCCCGCGAAGAAGGAGAAGAAGGACAAGAAGGAGAAGAAGGAGAAGGAGCCAACGGCCGAGGACAGCGCGGAACCGGCGGAGAAGAGGGCCACGCCCGAGCTGGACGAGGCCGCGAAGGAGCCCAAGAAGCAGGACGCCAGCAAGACGCCCGAGGGCGTCAAGTCCAAGGACACGGTTTTCATCACCAACTTGGACTACAAGGTGAACGTGACGTTGCTCAACGGGTTGTTCAAGGAGTGCAACCCCAAGTGGATCCACGTGCCCACCCGGCGCGTGCTGCAGCAGATGTTGAAGAAGTTCCAGGCGAAGAAGAAGCCCATCTTCAACAAGGGCATTGCGTTTGTGAAGTTTGCCAGTGAAGAGACCCAGTTGCAGGCGATCGAGGAGTTCAACGGCAAGGAGATCAACGGGCGCGCGATCATCGTGGAGGCGGCCGTGGACCGCGTGACCGACGAGCCCGAGGAGGCCGACGCCGCGGCCGGAGCCGAAGGCGAGGCCCCAGTCGAGGCCGAGACCGTGGCCGAGACCGAGACCGAGACCGAGACCGAGGCCGAGGCCTAGTGCAAGGTTTTGCCGAAAATACACGAAACAAGTCGCCATGTGTGACTCAGCAACAGAGGTCGTAGAGCCACGAGCAACAGCGTTGGAGAGCCATGGGTAGACCATCAGAGTAGCAGAGCGTGAGGTGAAGTGTCACGGGTCATGATTCGAAGCGACTGCAACAGCTGAACGTTGCAGTGGCCAAATCATTTCAGCAATTGCAGTGAAGAGCTGATACCTGGTGAGTCTATTAGAGAACTGTGGAGTTCGACATGAACACACTACAATCGACGGCCATTTAAGACACGAGAGCAGCACGATGGTCATTCAGTTCCATCAGTGTGCTGAGAACATTCGTACGACGAGCAGTACGACGAGCTTATTTGTATGACGAGATCAATTAGTAGACGAGTTCATTTAGTAGACGAGATCATTTAGTAGACCAGTTCATTTAGTAGACGAGATCATTTAGTAGTCGAGCACCACAAGTAATTAGTACGAAGAGCTCATTCGTAGAGCGATCGCATCATACGACGCACTCAATTGCGAATGCTCGCTCTCTCCATAGTAGAAATGCCTAACGATAGGCCGAACCACATGGAGAGTTCATAAGGTCTGGTGACATGAAATTAGCTGCAAATTCGAGCTTCCGCGAAGCCAACGATGAAACCATGAAATGAACCATTCTTTCTACAATTTTGGCGAAGCGTAGAATCCTGATGTGTAGAGTCCTGCCAAGTTCTGCCAAGTTCTGCCAAGCGTGAAATCTTCCACTTAGCCTCTTACACTTAGTTCTGCCTTAGGCTCCACTTTGTCCTGTATGGCTAGCCCTAGCCCCGGACGGGCGCACGTGCACACACCCGTGCACCATCACCAACTGGGCCGCGTGAAAAAAAAAATTCTCCTCCATACCAGCTAACACCGAAATGGGTATGTAAATCGTGTCAAAGCCGTTCAAACACGCCCGTCATGCTACAGATTTGATGCACCGACCTATCGCCAATGTGTCCCTCCTCAGAGACGTCAAGGAACACCAATCCTAAAGAGGAACCCAGTGCCCCAAGTGTCCCACGAGACCTAAGTGAACACCAGTGCACAAGTGAACTATGTGAACTATGTGAAGAGTGATCGGAAGATGTGGCTCCAGCTAAACACGTACTAACCTTCAGGTAGAGTCATTCGTAACCAGAGAAAGGGTGCGGGATCCATCTTCACCTCTGTCACCAGATTGAGAAAGGGCGCCGCCAAGTTGAGAACCTTGGACTATGCTGAGCGTCACGGATACATCCGCGGTGTGGTCAAGCAGATCATCCACGACCCCGGTAGAGGTGCTCCTTTGGCCAAGGTTGCCTTCAGAGACCCATACAGATACAAGTTGAGAGAGGAGACCTTCGTTGCCAACGAGGGTGTGTACACCGGCCAGTTCATCTACTGCGGTAAGAAGGCCTCTTTGAACGTCGGTAACGTGTTGCCTTTGGGCTCGTGCCCCGAGGGTACCATCGTGTCCAACGTTGAGGAGAAGGTTGGTGACAGAGGTGCTTTGGGCAGAACGTCCGGTAACTACGTCATCATCATCGGCCACAACCCCGACGAGGGCAAGACCAGAGTGAAGTTGCCATCTGGTGCCAAGAAGGTTGTCTCTTCGAGCGCCAGAGGTGTCATTGGTGTCGTCGCTGGTGGTGGTAGAATCGACAAGCCATTGTTGAAGGCCGGCAGAGCGTTCCACAAGTACAAGGTCAAGAGAAACTCGTGGCCCAGAACCAGAGGTGTGGCCATGAACCCCGTGGACCACCCTCACGGTGGTGGTAACCACCAGCACATTGGTAAGGCGTCGACCATCTCTAGAGGAGCCGTGCCAGGTCAGAAGGCTGGTTTGATTGCGGCCAGAAGAACTGGTTTGTTGAGAGGTTCCCAGAAGACCCAGGATTAGGAGTGCATAATAAACACAAGTACGACCCGGCGTAGCCATCCACAAGCACCGACTCATACCCTTACATACCCAGACATACATGCCATGCCATGGGGTAGAGGACCCCCCAAGGGGTAGAGGAACTCCATGGGGTAGAGCGGAGCTTGACGGAATAAAGGGACGAGATGAATAGAGTTAGTAAATGATCTGAGCAGCATAGGCTGATTGTATCGTGGTGGTGAAGGTGTAGCAGCAGTATCAAGCAAAATGAGAATGCTCAAGAAATTACAGGGTCGCTACTACAGGCGATCGCTTACAATGGTCATGGCTACTACTATCACTGACCACAAGTATAAGACGAATGGAGAGCAGATGCCTCGGTCCCATTTGTGCACCTAGTAGTATGAGTGTGCGCAAGAGGAAGACAGAAGGACATTTGCACCCACCAAATCGGCCAAAATTCGCAGACAGACACCACGACACCTTCTGCGTCTCTGCCTTCCTCTACCTGTCTCTGATTCTATACCTGTCTCTCCCCTCCGCCCCTCCCCTCTGTCTGTACCCCTCCGCTACCTGTACCTCTGCGACTTGTGCTGCAGATACTCCTGTCACTATGAAGAAGTCGGTGCGCCTTGTGAGCGAATGCAACTTGACATCTGTCCAGGGCTCGTACTCGGCTCCACCACGTGCGGCTGCCCTTGCGTCCTTATCGCATACATCCCATACATCATACATGGATTGCTACACCTTGTCTATGTCCGGAGCCGCTTTGGGCCTATTCCCGCCAAACGTCTTATCGCCACCCCAGTCTGCAGGCTGCCATCGCACCAAACCCCAATCTCGAGCTCCGTGCACGTACTACGTTACGACGGGGTCCGGTGAGTCATCGCCAGGGCAAAATTCTCCATTGGTCATCTCCCGATTTGCCCGATCGCCCGATCGAGCCCACGCTCGGACCTGGCGCGGAGGTTGGCATCGTACGGCTTCACCGTCCTGCACGCACCCGCACAATATATGTAGTGCCTTGAGGCCGCAAGTGGCATAACCAGGCATTTTTCACCGGCCGCCTTGACCTTTTCCTACTACCCGCTCCCTTCGCCGAGCCGAGCCATACAGAAAACCCGTACCGCGCCGAGCCCACCTTGAACTGCCCAAAAGAGCCCGAGACACCCTGCTGAAGTACTCTGTCCCGCACCTCTCCGCCCTCTCTGTCCCCATGACTTGCCAGATGTGGGACTACGACGACGTGTCGCCCTGCGCGCGCGAGGCGGCCGCGTTCTACGCGCCCGTGGCCGTTGGCGCCGCGTCGTTGGCGCTTTTGGCCGCGAAACTGGCGTTTCTGCTCGCCCGACGCGCCAACCAGACATCGTCGCCCGCGTTGGGCGACGAAAACAGGCCGTTGTTGGCCAACCCCGACGCGTACGGCGCCATTGGCGGCGGCCCCGTGCCGCCCACGCCGGCCGCGGCGCAGCTCTCGTTGAAAGAGCGCCACTTTGACCTCACCACGTTGGTCGACACCAACGACGACGGCACGCCGCACGGCCAGATCCAGGAGGTGCCCAAGCTGACGGGCGACCGCATCCGCGTGGCCGTGGAGTCCGTGCTCGTGGCGCTCGAGCTCGCCGCGGCCGTGGCCACGCTCTTCTTGGCGCCCTTCCGCAAGGAATGGGGCCACCGGCCGGTTGCGCTTGCGCTCGTGGCCTACTGGGCGTACGCGTTCGCCTTGTGCACCGTGCGCACCTTCAACATGAAGCGCGTGCGCATCCGCCTTCCCTCGTTGTGGGCGCACTCCACCGCGTTGTACATGTTCCACTTTGTGCCTGCGGTGGTGCTCTTCCGATCCGCGGTGATTGGCCACGTCGCGCACCGCGCGGTGGCCGCGTACTACATCGCGGACTTTGCCGTCACCACCTTGTTGGTGGCCTTGAACGTGACCGCCAAAGTGGGCGACAAGCCGTCCAAGGTGTACGTGACGTCCGACGGCGTCAAGCCCTCGCCCGAGAACGTGACCTCGCTCTGGTCGTTCTCCACGTACTCGTGGATCAACCCGATGCTCTGGAAGGCGTACCGCTCGCCGTTGACCAAGGACGACATCTGGGGCTTGCGCGAGGACGACTATGCGTTGCACATCTTGAAGGACTTTGAGCGCACCAAGCTGCGCGCGCGCTTCACCTTCAAGTTGTTCTCGCACTTCAAGCTCCTCTTCCTTTTCCAGACCTTCTGGGCCGTGTTGGACTCCATCCTCATCTTCTTGCCCACCTTGCTTTTGAAGCGCGTGTTGGAGTACGTCGCCGACCCCTCCATCACCACCCGCTCGGTCGCGTGGTGCCTTGTTTTGCTCATGCCGTTGTCCAAGTTGGCCGACTCCATCACCTCCGGCTTCTCGCTCTTCTTGGGCAGACGTGTGTGCGTGCGCATGCGTGCAATCATCATCGGAGAGGTTTACGCCAAGGCGTTGAGAAGAAAGACCACTGTCTCTGAAGTCTCCGAGCAGGACTCCGAAAAGAAGGACAAGGACCTGGACCTGGACTCCGACCTGAAGAGCACCGAACCCAAGGAATCCAAGACCTCCGAGTTGGGCGCCATTATCAACTTGATGGCCATCGACGCCTTCAAGGTGTCGGAGATCTGTGGCTACTTGCACTTCATCACCGGTGCCATTTTGATGCTTTCCTTCTGTATCATCTTGTTATACAAGTTGCTTGGGTGGAGTGCCTTGGCGGGCTCTGCTGCCATCTTCATTCTCTTGCCAATCAACTACAAGTTCTCCGAGTGGACGGGCCAGGCGCAAAGGACCATGTTGGGCTATACCGATAAGCGCATCCAGAAGATGAACGAGACCTTCCTGAGCATCAGAATCATTAAGTTTTTCGCTTGGGAGGACAACTTTTTCCGTGATATTATGAAGATCAGATACGACGAGTTGTACTACTTGAAACTCAGACTCTTCTACTGGGGTTGCCAGGCCTTCTGCTGGTTCGCCATCCCTACTATCATTACCGTTATTTCCTTCTACTGCTACACTATCGTTGAGGGCAAGCCTTTGACGGCCCCTCTCGCTTTCACTGCGTTGTCTTTGTTCAACTTGTTGAGAGCGCCCTTAGACCAATTGGCTGACATGACTGCCATTATCATCCAATCCAAGGTGTCCTTGGATAGAATCAGTGATTTCTTGGAGGAGCCTGAAACGTCCAAATATGAACAGCTTTCCAACGAGCGTTCCGACTCTTCTCCTTTGATTGGTTTCGAGAATGCCACCTTTTCTTGGAACTCCAAGTCTGGCAATGATTTCAAATTGAAAAACTTGAACATTGCATTCAAGGCCGGCAAGCTCAACGTCGTTATTGGTCCCACTGGGTCCGGAAAGACTTCGTTGCTTTTGGCGTTGTTGGGTGAAATGGATTTGACCGCCGGCAAAGTGTTCCTTCCTGGTACCATTCCTCGTGACGATTTGGTGATTGATCCACGCACCGGCTTGACAGAGTCTGTTGCTTACTGCTCTCAAGCTGCGTGGTTGTTGAACGACAGTATCCGCAACAATATCGTCTTTGCCAGCCCCTTCAATCAAGACCGCTATGACAAGGTTGTGGACGCTTGCGGCTTGACCAAGGACTTTCAGATTTTGGCTGCTGGCGACCAGACCGAAATTGGTGAGAAAGGAATCGCTTTATCTGGTGGCCAGAAGCAGAGAGTCTCTTTGGCGAGAGCGTTGTACTCCAACTCTAGACATTTGTTGTTGGATGACTGCTTATCGGCGGTGGACTCTCACACTGCGTTGTGGATCTACGAGAACTGTATTTCCGGCCCATTGATGGCGAACAGGACATGCATCTTGGTTTCGCACAACGTTGCTTTGACAGTTCAAAAGGCTGACTGGGTTGTTGTGTTGCACAACGGAAAGGTGGACCACCAAGGTTCGCCTGAAGACTTGCTTGCAACTGGTCATTTGGGCGACGACGAATTGGTCAAAAGCTCGGTTATCAGCTCGCGCAATGCATCCACCACGAACTTGCAGAGCTTGGAATCTAAGAATTCGGACATGAAGGCGAGGACCGCTACCATTGAATCTAAATTGAAGAAGTTGGCTGGTGACGAGGAAGAAGAGGTAATCAAGACCGACGGAAAATTAGTTGAAGAAGAAACAAAGGCTGAAGGCGTTGTTGACATGAAAGTTTACGTCAACTATGCCAAGGAATATGGTGGATGGCTAATTTGGACTGTTCTTTTGATTGTGTTTTTTATTCCCCAAGCTATTTACATCGCCCAATCTTGGTGGTTGAAGAAATGGGCTCTGGAGGGAACTGTCTCTGCTTTCAATATCAGCAATTTGAACTACCCATCAGAGTTCATTTCTCCAGGTGTCGTGAGCTCTTTCGTGTCCTCCACTCAGTTGTTTTTCGGCAGTGTCTCCGCCCAGTACAACGCCGTTGTGGAGACTATTGAAACTTACAAGACTGAGCATTCTACGATGTACTACATTGGGATATATGGTGCTATTGGTGCTGCGTACTCGATCTTGGCCACTTTCCGGGTTTTCTTGAGTTTTTTCGCCGGTATCAATGCTTCCAACAATATTTTCAAACAAGTTTTGACCACAATTTTGAGAGCGAAGTTGAGGTTCTTTGACAAGACCCCTCTCGGTCGTATTATGAACAGATTCTCCAAGGATATTGAGTCGGTGGATCAGGAATTGACACCCTTTGCGGAAGGCGCCTTTGCCTGTCTTGTGACTTGCGTTTCGGTGTTGATCCTCATCACAGTCATTACACCTGGTTTCTTGTTCTTCGCCTTCATCATCACTTATTTCTATTACTTGGTTGGAACGTTCTATTTGGCACTTTCCAGGGAATTGAAAAGATTTGACTCGATTACCAAGTCTCCCATTCACCAGCATTTCTCCGAGTCCTTGACGGGAGTCGCGACTATCAGAGCTTACGGAGTTGAGACGAGATTCATGAAGCAGAACTTGGCCGCCATAGACAACAACAACAGGCCTTTCTTCTACATGTGGGTTGCAAACAGATGGTTATCCTTGCGTATCGACACAGTCGGATCATTGGTAATGTTATTTGCAGGCGTCTTTGTCATCCTTTCCGTTGGAAAAATCGATGCTGGTTTAGCCGGTTTATCTTTGTCTTACGCAATTTCCTTCTCCGAGAGTGCTTTGTGGATTGTGCGTCTTTACGCCAATATTGAAATGAACATGAACTCCGTTGAAAGATTGCAGGAGTTTTTGGAGGTCGAGCAAGAACCGGCAGCTGAGTTGCCAGAAACGAAGCCTAGAGCGTCCTGGCCAGAAAAGGGTGAAATTCAAGTTGAGGACATTTCCTTGAGATATGCGCCAGATTTGCCGCGTGTTATCAAGAATGTCACCTTCCACGTTCAGCCTTGTAGCAAGGTTGGTATTGTGGGACGTACTGGTGCTGGTAAGTCGACTATCATCACAGCTTTCTTCAGATTCTTGGACCCAGAGAGCGGCTCCATCTGTATTGATGGCGTTGACATCTCCAAAATTGGATTGAACGATTTGCGTCAAGCGATTACTATCATTCCTCAAGACCCAACGTTGTTCACTGGCACCATCAGAAGTAACTTGGATCCGTTCGATCAGTACACAGACGAGCAAATCTTTGAGGCTTTAACCAGAGTTAATTTAATTTCTCGCGGTGAGAGAGAAAGCTTCGTTGACCAAAGTGAGAACCGCAATAAGTTCTTGGACATTGAGTCCAACATCACTGAGGGAGGTAACAATTTGTCACAAGGCCAGAGACAGTTGATGTGTCTTGCCAGGTCGTTGCTAAAGAGCCCAAAAGTGATCTTGCTAGACGAGGCCACCGCTTCGATCGATTACAAATCAGATGCATTGATCCAGCAGACTATCAGAGAGGAGTTCTCAGGTTCCACCATCTTGACAATCGCCCATAGATTAAGATCCATCGTTGACTATGATAAGATTTTGGTCATGGACGCTGGAAAAGTGGTCGAGTATGACGATCCATATGCATTGATTGTGAACAAGGAGTCCTTATTCTACAGCATGTGTGAAAACAGTGGAGAGTTGGATGTTCTCACAAAATTGGCTAAGGAGTCTTTCGTGAGTAAGAAAAACTCCACCAGATAATTATCCCCAGTCTCATTCAATTATTCAGTCTCATCAATATTTATTTGGCAACGTCATGTTTAGTAAGCTGTGTAGTAACGGAAAGATGGTGGCTTCCTTCCTGGCCTGCATATTCAGTATCTTATCAGCCACAACTGATCCGATGGTGAATGGTTACATAGGACCACATATTCCTTCTCCCATAACATCGGCAGGCCCGAAATGTCATACAAGAAACTAAATTCACAGAGCGTGTCCGTGGAGTCCGTCGATTTGGAGTCAAACTCCTCAGCTTCGAATCTTCTACCAATGGACGGGGGAGAAGTATTCTTCCTCCAGGAACCAGAAGAAGCACCACAAGGTCGGCATTTGGGAGTGCTCTCGACCATGATTTTGTTCGTGAGTCGAATTTTGGGCTCAGGATTCCTAGCTATTTCAAGTGGCATGTACAATGATTGTGGACAGTCACCGTTTTTCTTCTTGTTGTCCTGGTTTGTTGCATCAGTGCTTGCGTTCTCTGGACTATACGTGTTTCTCGAGCTTGGTTCTTTGATTCCCAGATCAGGCGGAACGAAGGTTTTTCTTGAGTTCATTTACGACAAGCCATACATGATGACCAGCGTGATTTTCTCGCTCTTCTCTGTCATGTTCGGCTTCACTATTTCCAATGTATTGGTATTTGGGGAGTATGTGTTGCATGCAGTGGGAATTGAGCCAACTGATTTCAGAACAAGGCTTACTGGCTTGACATTTCTTTACATCACTTGTGCATTTCACGGAATCAGCGTCCACCACGGAGTGAAGGTTCAGGACTTCATGGGTGTCATGAAACTTCTCTTGGCCGGAGTGATCGTCGGAGCTGGTGTGTACGTGAACTTTTTCCCGCTGTCAGTCACTCATGTTGAATACCAGCTCAACACAGCCGAGTTTTTTCCGGTCAAAAGCACCATTTCAGTATCTTCTTTCGCGAGCGCTGTCATCAAGGGAACTTTTGCATTCAGTGGGTGGAATTCTGTTCACACGGTTACTAATGAGATCATTGATCCCGTCCGCACTCTCAAGATTGCTGGTCCATTGTCTTTGACGATAGTAACCATTACTTATGTGGTCATCAACGTCACTTACTTGGCGGTCATACCTAGTGACGAAATATCATCCAGCGGACAATTGATTGGATCATTATTGTTTGAGAAAATCTTCGGGTACCGCTTCGGCAGGCAGTTTCTCACCATGTCAGCGGCGCTCTGTACTGGTGGGAATGTGTTTGTTGTGTTGTACACCATCTCCCGTGTGAGTCAAGAGGTGTTTCGGGAAGGCTTCTTGCCTTACTCGGAATTCATGGCTTCCAACTGGCCATGGAACGCGCCATTGCCTACTCTTCTCTTGAGTTGCGCGCTCTCGACAACCGTTATCGGGCTCTCTCCTAAGGGAGACGTGTACAACTATGTGGTGAGCTTAGAGAGCTATCCGCAGCAAATCTTTATCGCCTTATGTGCGATCGGCATTTTCATTTTGCGCCGCAAATACCCTGGAGTGGTGGCGTCAATTAGGTCAAGCATTATTGGAACCCTGTTGGTCATTCTCATCTCATCCTACCTCGTCATCACTCCATTGGTCGGCAAGAATCCAAACCCCACTGGTACCGAGTCGTGGATTCCCTACCCACTTCTAGGAAGCATGTGCTTGCTCGTGTGTGCTCTCTATTGGCTTTGCATGTTTGTAATCTTGCCCTATTTTGGCGGTTATTCGCTAGTTACAGAAGCGGTTGAACAGAAGGATGGTTTGGTGGTGAAGCAGTGGAAGAAAGTATTTATCCGGGGAGTCGACAATCTTTAGAAACAAATTAATTCAATGCCTCCAGGTCGAAATCTAGTTCAAGTAGTGACTCCACCCGACCAAGCAATTTTGTAAATGTTTTGCTTTTCAATTTTCTAGCTATCTTGAGGCATAGTTCACTGTCTTGCAAGTGCAGAAACAGGTCGTCCCTCGTTTCAAGAATGTTGTTGAGAACATTTTCAAGAGCATCTTCCATACCTTTCGGATCTCGCTTCAGATGAGACTTTTTTGAGGATTTCGCTTTCGGTTTGCTGATCCGATGTAGAGGTATCGCTTTCAATGCCTCCGTAATATCTTTCAGAAGGATAGTCGGAGCAGCATTTGCAGCTTGCTCCAAATTAACTGACGTGTTATAGGGTGTAGAGTTCGAAATGTTATAGAAAATGCTATTGTCAAGCGGCATACCGAGATTTGAATGATGTGTGGTATCTCTAGAATCATTTACTGGTCCAGGCTCAGGTAGAGAATCTAAATCGCGTAACTGTACCAATGACAAGGCTGCTGCATTAGCAGACTGATCTTGCGAATGAGAAAACAGATTATTCAAGTCGAAATTGCTCCTCTGAGGACCATCATACGCGTGCTCATTTGCCTCGTGGCTGGCGAAGTAGGCATTATGCATGTCGCCGAAAGCAAACGTTGGCTGCGCTTGAGACCTCGTACCTTGCTTCGGAAGAAGTATTTGACTGGATTCGTTTTGAGAAAACAGGAGGGAAGTCCTAGGGATCAGCACTTGAGAAAGACCCTGTGATTGCGAACATTGAGCGACTACTTGCGACAGATGAAGAGTATGTGCCACCTGGGAGGGGGCAATTTGAGAAGACCCTGTACACTTGAGTTGCAGTGAATTTGCAAACTGTGGCATTTGTGACAGGAAAGACATGGTAACAGTAGGCTCTTCGGAACCATCGATTTGCAGCCGCTCCGCGTACGTCGATATTACAGAAACACCTATCCACTGAGAAATCTTGTTGGCAAACAAGTTGAAATGACCTTCTGAATCGAAGGTGATTTGCAATCTCTTGCGAAGAGACTGTCCGTCAAAGACTTTGAGACCCACAATGGGTTCCTTGGTCAAAAACTTGACATTCAACGCGTTGATGAGAGTGTTGTCCTGGAATTAGTATCTCGCCTCATGCGTGCGACTAATTGCTGCCATTCAAAGTGATAGATACGCGTAATTCGAGTAGGGAAAAAGGAGGAATACTCGCCAAAAAGAGTCGCTTCGAGGATAGGAACTTACGTACAATGACCCTCCCCTGTGAGATGATGGCAACGGTAACACCGGCAGAATTGTTCGTGCAACGGAGCTTGAGCCCCAGTCTATAGTGTGTCCAATCGCGATTTGGAATAGTGAGCTGAGAGGCTCTTGAAATTGAGAATTCTGTTGTTTCTACCATTAAGAGAAGTGGATGCGCGTACGAAAGTAAACATCACACGCGCAGCGATCAAACATGCTCCCGTCCTAAATTGACCTTTCACGTTTACTCAGATAGGAACAGTCAGATTGGGCACACATTGCCAGGTGATATTCATTGGCACGCTCATTTGGGTATTCTAGGTCTTCTTACTTGTATCGGGTACGTTGTATAATTCTTTGGGTATTCTGGCCATTCTTATCTAGCTGTATAATTCTTTCGGTTTTGCAGAATGGCCGCCAAGGATCATTTTTTGAACTGCTGCAACTCAGCGGGCAAATCTCTCTTCTTAAGTGGGATCGTGCCAAACGAGTCAATGATGTCACTCAAAACGGTATAGAGTTCAGAAGCCTCCGCCGGCGCGGTGGCCAAGCTTTCCGCCTCTGCTCCGATCTCGCTGCCGGTAACACCTTCCAAAGCGGATCTGAAAATCTGGTAAAAGGATAAGTCGGCACCTGGGTAGTCCAAGTTGGACTCTCTGAAAGTCTGCTGGCATCCAGTAACAGTGGCCGTTCCATTTCCGTCCAAGCGGTCAGATATCCATTTGAGGGCCGCTCCAGAACCTTCCACCAACTCCAATGCGTGGCCGGTGCTGTTGGAAACAGAGAACTCCAACGAGTTGACGCCCCAAGAGCAGTAGTTGTCATATGCCTGCTGAGCACCCAGGAATGGCACAACTTCGTCACTGTAAGCGTGGTAGATGAACATGGGGACTTCGGGGACGCCTCCGCTTTCTTCAAGAGCTAATGTGTTCTCAAGGATGACGCTTTGAACCTCGGACCGCAGGAGGAAGTCCCAGCCATCCGAGAAGTATGGGTCGTCACCGCCAAAGAATTCAGTGAACGCATAGTTGACAATGCCAGGCACCAAGCACATCTCTTGTACTTCCATGAACAGAGAATACTTCTCCAGCGACGTGACCACCTCTTTAAAAAGCTCACCGATTTCGGGGTACACCTGGAAGATGGACTCGATGCACAAGGGAATGAGGCCAGCAAACAAGGTGCCGTCGGTGGCTTCTGCCGTGAGTGTAATATTGACAACCAAGCCACCAGTGGCCACGCCGACCAAGTTGTTGCTAAGTTCGGGCGCATATGTGGGCTGCATCTGAGCGGCCCATGCAGAGGGCACGGTTCCGCCGGAGTAGCCCCAAAGTGCAACTTTCGCATCCGGTGAGACACCGGTGATATCCTTCGACGCCAAAACGGCACGAATCGAGTCCAACGCGGCCTGACCAGATTGCTTACCAACCGTGAAGCCGTTTGTGACACCTTCGTGGTCGGGGGTCACAACGTACCATCCTTTAGAAAGACCGGTTGCCAAAAGATACATTTCGAGCTGAATCTCCAAGGTGTCCATGCTGGCACCAAAGAGAATGGAGTATGACGGGGCGCAATCGACCTGGGGCGAGTCCTGAGCAAACTGGTAAGACAAGATCTTCTCGGGATCAGCGTCATAGGGCTCCAACACAGTGGTGACTATGGCAGTCGCATTGCCCAGCTGATCGATCGTTCTCACCAGAAACTGCCAAACATTCTTCACATTGATTGCATAGTACACAGCACGTACCATCAGAGGAGCCACTCTCCAGTCGATGATGTCACCTTCCGAGTAGTCGGAGATATTAGCTGGGACGCTATAGAACAGATCCTCCGATGGCTTTGTTGGTGAGACAACGAGTGCATTGCAAAAGCGAAGGACGGTAAGAAACCAAACCAAGAGTAGTGTGTTCATGTCAGACTCCACTCAATTGATAGAGTTTTTAGGCCAAAAGGTCCCCATTATATGTGATCTTCGGTTGTTATCCCGATGGGGCATCTCCCATACAACGAGCTGCAGGTTCCTGGTCGGCTCTCATGGGCAAGTGCAATTATGCACGGCGAAGTAAATCCAGAATTTACAGCACGCTAGGAGCCAATCCGCCGTCACAGCTCTGTTGATGATCGACATTGTTTACCAACGACCGCGTTGTAATAGCTTCGGCATTTCATGGCCGCAGAATGCGTCGTGTGAAAATTGCCGAGAAGGGTATATCTCGCACCGGACTTGTACGCACGCGTATGTTCAGGAACCTGATATGAGGCATCTCGCTTGTTTGTTAGTCGCGATTGAAGTCAATGTGATAATGACCACCACGTTGCCCGAGGCTTCACTACAATCATAACAATATGCATAAGTGCTCCTTTGCAACCTTCGGGGAACAGCCGAGGATTCCGTACGGGGAAGTGCCCATGACCCGTACGGGGAACAGCCCGTGACTCCGAACAGGAGCGACCTCCAAGAACACTACGCAACGTTGATGGGACCAAAATAATAACCTTCGGGGAACAGGCCATGACTCCCGGAGTGTTCTCCACTACGCAACGAGATGAGATCAAAAGAATAACCACTATAGAAGATCAGGCACAGAACGTTCGATCAAGCGTCTGGAATGTATAAGCCGTGCTTCGAACGGGACCACAATTAGTCGCGTGTTTTGCGACCGAGGTTACACTGCAGCATTAGGCGCGTGCAGCCACATTCCTTCCCCAGTGTTTCACATTCCTTCCGTTGATGTTTCTTGGCAAAAATATTGTACCGTTACGAATGTGGTGGCATATTTTTCGTGCATAAAGGTGTCATACTAATTTACACAAGTTGGTTGTTTTCATGCAACTTGAAGAGCATCTCCATCACGTACAGATCGCTTTTGCGGACCACAACCGGGTCAACGTCATCTGCTCTTTTTATCGGAATCGGCCCGATTTTTGCGAGCACCCTCTCCACCCAATCGAGCACACTGACTCCCCAGCCGGGCATCGTAGCATTTCGAGGATACGACTCGCCCAATCCTTCACCCAACAAACCATCGATCGCTCCTCTAACGAGCCAGTAGTATGTTTGGTCCACTCCCGGGTACTCTAAGTTTGTCGTTCTAACGGTTTTCTTGCATCCTTCAATCGCGGGTTTCCCATCGAAACGGTCCTGGATCCATTTGATTGCCGCGCCACTTCCCTCCACCGCTTCCACTATATGTCCTGATGTGTTGCTAACGGCATATTCGAAAGATTCAATTCCCCAGTCACACCAGTTGTCATACACTCGCTGAGAATTCACGACAGGCACTAGTTCGTCATGGAAACCATGAAAAACGAAAACCGGCATTGTCGGAACTCCGTCGTTTTCATTGCGCGCCAAGGTATTGTTAACCATGATTGCGTGGATATCGTCTCTGTCGAAGAATGCCATGCCCTCCGGGACTAATGGATGGTTTCCTACAAAGACCGTTTGAAATGCGAAGCTGAGAATGGCAGGAACCAAGCACTTGTTCTCGATCTCCTTCATCATGGGGTACGTTTTGTTTGTAGTGAGCTCATGCAACAAATTTTCGTACTCCGGGTATTCGGACAATAGGCCCCAAATTGCCAATGGAATAAAGCCCGCGAAGATGGTTCCGTCTGCGCCAAGAACACTAGTTAAATTACTGACCTGTCCACCCATTGCAACGCCAATGAGATTCTCTTCCAATTCTGGAGCGTACTCTGGTTGGTCTTGTGCTGCCCACCCTGAAGCGATTGTGCCTCCAGAGTATCCCCACAAAGCAACTTTTGCGTCTGGGTCGATTCCTGTAATGTCATTTGACGCCAATGCTGCTCTAACACTGTCTAATACGGCGTTTCCAGAGCGTCTTCCGGCGGTAAACGCACCACCGAGACCCTCATAATCTGGAATGACCACGAACCAACCCCGGGTTATAGCAACCTCCATAAGATAGACTTCAACCTGAATTTCTAAGGAGTCTATGAAGTCGGCATTGAATTGCATAGCGTACGATGGAGCACAATTGGGTCCATGCGAATCTTGGGCAAATTGGTATGAAATGACTTTACTGGGGTCGGCGTTGTAAGGTTCAATCACTGTGGTTACAATCGCAGTTGGATTTCCTCGACTGTCCTCTGATCTAATAAGGAACTGCCAACTATTCACCACGTTGAGGGGATAGTAAAGTGCGCGGATCATTGAAGGCACCGCTCGGAAAGCGATGATGTCCCCGTTCGAGTATTCTGTTATGTTTTCTGGTACCGAGTAGAAGTCATCTTCCGAAGGTAACGTGGGGGTGATATACGCGGCGTGGACCAACAGGATCAAGCAAGTAAGAAACGAAAGAGTGTGAATCTTCATCTTGGTTGCGAATTGCTAAAAGAACGGCTCGGAAATGACTGAACGGTGCCGCATCGAATAGCGGAGGAGACCGTTATATGTTGTTAGATGTCGTCATTCCTCAAACTGTCGGCTTTAGTCCAGTTGAAAACTACCCATTTGGGCAATCGTAGTGCGATCTATGGCAATTATTGTAACAACCCGTGACACCTAGTTTTAAATCCGCTTCTTGCATGTTCTTCCCTGCATCTTCCCCAGGCAACTTGGTTAGAAGCTTTTAACCCGTGCTGCAGTCCAATGGCCATTTTCTCCACACTGGGCAGAACCACGTATTATAGATCGACCCCTGTTAAGATGAAACCTTAAGCAAGGTTCTACCCCTGCAAAGTTTGATCTGGAGTGCCGAGTGCCGAGATTAAGGAAAATGCTCGGCAGAAAGTCAAACTCCGCTATTTCATCCCCTTCAGGCTAAAATGCCTATCGTGTGCCCGAACAACAAATTTCCCGATCAGGAACAAGCCGACAAATTCTGACAATTGCTTCGACGAGGCTGCTACGCTCTAATGTGCTTAGTCGCTGCGCGAGCCGGGCGGTAAGGGAGCTTTGGGTTGCGTAAAAACGCGGCACTTGCATGTTCTCCGCCTCGTGCGTCCGCTACAAGCGGTCGGTTAAATAACTTCTAATATGTACAAGTTTTGGTTCGTACAACAGTTTTAGGGGAGAATCACCGCCAGCAACAGTGCCTCCGCATGCAGAGCGATTACCGCTTCGGTCAAGCGGGCTCGCCAATTGTAGAAACATTCCATCATTCCCGTCAGTTAAGGTTTACTCGAGCGCGTCGGCTCCCACAACCTCGTCTAGCTTCCGCAACGCTACCTGATAGAGTAGCAACATTATCGAAGACTGCACGCCCGTCCAGATGAACCGGGGTCCCACGCCGGAGAACATCCCCAAAAAGCCCTCGTTTCTATATATGGAGCGCAAAGTTGTAAGTGTCGAGGATCGCGACAACAATTGCGATTTGGGAGCACTGTTATCCAAATGCACAGCTGCTGTGTCTATAGTTGCAGTCTGTATTCTAGTTTTGATAACGTCGAGCGGCGTGGTCAACGTTCCAGCTAAGCCTCCTGCAGCCGCTCCGGTGAACAACTCGGTGTATATGGGCAAGTCGTTGGATCCGTTGTTGTAGTAGATGGCGACCTTGCGGAGCCGCTCGTAGAAGGCGAATTGCAATGCGCTGAAGGGCAAGTCGCGTATGAGCGTTTCCTTATAGCCGTATGTCAACGCAGAAACGCCCTCGTTGCGTGCAACCGACCGAACTGCATCTCGCAATCCGCGGTAGTTGTACCCGCAGCCTTTGGTGTATGGGTTGTTGTAGCGGCCCTGGAGCTGGAGCCTTGTCTTCAACACTTCCGACGGCACATAGAAGACACTCAGCGCCAAATCGCCCACGATTCCGGCGACGAGGTACGAGAACGTTTCGTTCATGTGTAGGTCGTTGATCATGGAGCGCTTGGTGAGCTCGTACGCGCCAAAGAAGGCCGCCGTAGACGGAACCGACCCGAGAATGGCCGGAGTGTACCCTCCATACAAGCCACGGAAGAAGCCCTCCTGTTTGAAGATCGTGGCGTACGCAGGCACCATGTTGCGGTACTTGGGGTTAAACAGCAAGCCCTGCTGCCTGGTCTTGACCGTGTCGAGCGAGTGCATAGTGGTATCTCCAATGGCACCTCCGAACCCGCCAGCTAGCATGCAACTGATAATCGGCGACGCGGAATCTTCAGCGCGGCCGCTATTCTGTGGAAGCTCGGCCCGTGTTGGCCGGCTTTCCGTGTGTCCACCATCCCGATGGGGCTGGAACGGCGTTGGTATGGCGGAAGTTGTGAGTGACTGGGACATGAGTTATAGGGTGAGAGGCAAACGCCGAATAAATAAGAGCTGGGGGGTGAATGAGGGAGGGACAGTATTGTGTGGGCTCAGTGCCATGCCTGAAAGGAAGGACTGCCGAATTTGGCTGCTGGTAACGCTGATACTGAGATCTTTTTCGTGCGTCGCTGTTTGGTGCCATCGCACCCGTACACCTCAACCGTCGGCACCCAATGGGAGGCGCCATCGGGCGAGTCTGGTCTCTAGGAGGCGAGATACTCGCTGTTTAGATCTGCCTATTCTTTTACCGCCGCCGGGGCCAGTGGAGTTGGGATGGCCCTTCACGTGACACGACCATGCAGTCGCGCATCTCGGGCTTTACCCCATACAAGTTTTCAGACTATGTATGGCACCGCTAGAAGGGCGTCCGTGCGGTTTTATAGAGTGCTCGCATTCGAGTCGTCGTGTGACGACGCTTGCATCGCGCTTCTAGAAAAGTCCCCGTCGCTGCGCTTTCCCGTCGTCATTGATGAGGTCAAGCACACTCTTGACTCGAAAGAGGTCGGAGGAGTGATCCCCACGAAAGCACACGAGCATCACCAGCAGCACATACCGCTACTAGCAAGAGAGTTCTTTGCCAAACACAGCATCTCCGCAGCCAGCCCGCCCGGTCTCATCTGTGTGACTAGAGGTCCAGGCATGGTGGGGTCCCTCAGTGCTAGTCTTCAGTATGCGAAAGGGCTAGCTGAGGCTTGGGAAAGGCCGTTGATCGGCGTCCACCACATGGTAGGCCATCTTCTCGCGGCACACTTGCCCCAAGGGACGCCCCAAGGGACTAACGACACAACCTTGTCCAGGAGAGACAAAACAAACTTGTCCGGGACAGACGACTTTGACCCACCAAAGTTCCCTTTCCTTAGCTTGCTCTGCAGCGGAGGCCATACTATGCTCGTGCTTCTGAGGTCTTTGGCAGACCATAAGGTCCTCATAAACACGGTGGACATCGCAGCTGGAGATGCCATCGACAAGTGCGCTCGCCAGTTAGGGCTTCGAGGCAACATGCTTGGGCCCGAATTGGAGAAGCTTGCGGAGAGCATAGACAGCGACACGAGAAAGAAGTTCGAGTCAATCAATGTCCATGACGGAAAGAATGAGTACTTCTTTCGGTTGTCGCAGCCGTTTCGCTCACCAAAGCACGCCAAGGTGCCAGAGAACGTGCAGTTTGCATTCGCCGCCTACTCGAGCACGCTAGACAAGCACCTAGCGCGGGCCAAGATATTGCGGCCGGACCACAGACTCTTCTTGGCGAACAAGTTGCAATCGGGCATCTTCGAACATATTGTGAACCGCATACAAGTTGCATGTTTGAAGCACGACGAGCGTGGGGACAATTTGCTTGAAGGCGTGAGCGATTTCGTCTGCTCCGGGGGCGTCGCGGCCAACAAGGTACTTCGGCAGAAGCTTCAGCTCGCTTTTCCTGGTTTCAAATTCCACTTTCCGCCCTTGGCTCTATGCACCGATAACGCTACGATGATCGGAAACGCAGGAATCGAGGTTTTTGAGCAGTGGCGGCGCAAGTCGTCGCCAGACATTCTTCCCATCGCTAAATGGCCAATGAATGGGTTCGCGGCTTCTGAAGGGTGGGAGGATGTGTCCGACGAAGAATACGAGCGCGTTACAAAATAGACATGTACATAGTAAGACCCATATTATTATCCTTACAAGTGCTAGGGAGACTCGGCGTCGTCGCCACTCCATGTATCTTCTTCGACGGCTCTGTGTGGAATGTACAGTTCAGAGATGTCGTACTGCTCCACCAACGACTTCCAGCTCTGGAAGTCAAATGTAGCAATGTGATGCGAAAGTCTGTCTGGGGCATCCGTGTCGATGTCGCCTTCAGGGATCTCAACAATAGGAATACCGTCCTTGTCCACGTCGACTCTGAGCTTGCCGTCTCGGACTAGGAAACTGGTGTAGAACAAGTTCTCAACAGACTGCGCAAACGAGTGTGGGTTGATGAAGAAGCGAAAGAGGTTCAAGGGCTCGTCGTTAGCCTTTTTCACCAAGACGCCATACACCATGCGCACCATGTGTGATGTGCTTTGCTCGGGGTCGTCTTGTAGCTCGGTTGCCGTGACCTGCTGCGCAGTGGACTTTTCTTTGGAGCCTAGAGTGTCGTCCACCACGCGTGCCCGCGGCGTAGCTCGTCTTCGTTGGGTCGCCAAGGGCCCGTAGAGAAAGTACGAGGGCACCGGAGTCTTGCCCAACGAGTAAAATAACCGGCCAAGCTTCTTCCAGTCGAGTGAGTTGAACGTTTCGTTGACGCTTTCCTGGGTCTCGACGCTCGAGTTAGACGGCTCAAAGGCAAAATCGGGATTCAAGTACCGCTGGACTCCGCTAAGGAACTCTTTCTGCAGAAGCGCACCTCCCAAGTCGCCAAACTTGATGTGCTCTGCGTTGATGGATGCAAATTCGGCTGTTCTTCGTAGTGCTTCCGAGTCCTTCATGAACATGGAGAGCTCCCTGACATCGTGTTGCGTCACGGCAGCAAAAATCGTTTCCAAGTCTTTGATGCGCTGAAGTACTAGCTGTCCCGCTTCGCCCTTGTAAGCAGCAGCTTCTGCTCGCGAAACCTCCTTCTTGAACTCTTCGTAGGCCTGCGCTAGGCCGGAAACCCCTAGTTGCTCATACTGTGACGTTATGGCCGAGATTCTTTGCGTGATATCCTCTGGTTCTGGTGTTTCTGAGGGTAACGACATGTCAGTTCTTAGGATCTCGTAGATCAGAGGACTATAATTATGACTTCAATGTTTATGCTCAAACGTATATGATTCAATGTATATGATTCAATGGAGTTGCTTCTATTGCGATTTCTTAAGTTCCGTGGGAACGTTGTGGACGTTGGTGTCTGCTGGTGGAATTAAATGAGTGGAAGTAGATGCATTGAAGATTCGCGTACGCGCTACTTCCCCATACTATCCAACTGCAACGCTATATCCAACTACAACCACTATACCCAATTCCGCTTAGTTCGAAGTGTTGAATACTGATCTGTTACTGGACCCCAATTATCGCGTACTCGCAACATCTGGTGAACATTAGTGCTACCATGAGTGAGCGAAGTATAGTCAAACTAGATACCTCTGTGGTCAACAGAATAGCTGCAGGGGAGATCATTGTCCAGCCAGCTAACGCTCTTAAAGAAATGCTCGAAAACTCCATCGATGCCGGTTCGACGATGGTGGATGTTCTCGTCAAGGAGGGAGGACTAAAGTTGCTCCAGATCACAGACAATGGCTGCGGCATTGCCCAAGAAGATTTGGGCCTACTATGCGAGCGGTTTGCGACTTCGAAGCTCAAGTCCTTTGACGATCTTTCGCTGATAGCCACGTACGGGTTTCGTGGCGAGGCGCTTGCATCCATCTCGCACATCTCTCGCCTCTCCGTGGTGTCGAAAGTTGACTCTTCTCCGCTTGCTTACAAAGCCTACTACCTCAACAGCAAATTGTGCTCGCCCAAGTTCAAGGCAGACCCTGCAAGCTCAGATCCGAAGCCTGTTGCTGGCAAGAATGGCACGCAGATTACGGTGGAAGACTTGTTTTACAACCTGGCTTCTCGGCTACGCGCCGTTCGCACCAAAGGTGACGAGTGGGCCCGTATTCTCGATATTCTAGGCCGCTACGCTGTCCATTCCGCAGGAGTTGGCTTCTCGTGCAAGAAGGTGGGAGATCCAGTCCCCGCAATTGTGACGCGACCTCACGCACCGCTCAAGGAGAGGATTCGGACGGTGTTTGGCACGTCTGTGGCTAGTGAGTTGATTGAGTTCGACTTTGATGGAACTGATTTTGGCGTGAGCAAGCTCCGAGGAGCTGTCACTGGGTTCAACTACTCGAACAAACGAAAGATAACTCCAGTGTTCTTCATCAACAACCGGCTTGTTCTGTGTGATCCTCTCCACCGAGCGGTGAAGTCCGTTTTTGAGCTATTTTTGCCCAAAGGAACATTCCCGTTCGTGTATTTGAGTTTGGATATCGCGTCGCAGAACCTCGATGTCAACGTCCACCCTACAAAGCGGGAAGTGAGGTTTTTGTTTGAGGACGAGATTATAGAATGGGTATGCGGCAAAATTCACGACGTGCTTTCGACGCGAGTCGACTCACGAAGCTTCAAGCAAAGCACCATGAAGAAGCGGGAGCCCGTCGAAGCAGAAGAGGTGCAAGTTGTGAAGAAGTATCGGCAGGAGAACAAGTTGGTACGGGTTGATGCCACGCAGCTGAAGATCAATGCGTTCATTAGAGTATATGAGCCGGAAAGCCAGAAGGGGATACGAGCCAGCGAGGGCGAGGGCATGGACGACAACGAAAGCACGTTCATGACTCAAGGTGCGGAGGAGACGACTAATATGGAAGAGGTGTCTCCTCAACGGGCGGAGATGGTTTACACATTCTCCAACCGCGCTGCCCAGACGATCAATCTCGACAGTGTGTTGGAGTTACGAGAGGAAGTCAGCAACTCCATCTGCCGGCCCCTAACCAACATATTCAACAATTTCGTATACGTGGGCATTGTCGACTCCTACAAACGTCTCTGTTGTTTTCAGTACGATGTCAAGCTATATCTCTGTGACTACGGAGCAGTGTTGAACGAGTTCTACTATCAAGAAGCACTTTCGGGGTTCGGCAACTATGGGGAGTATGTTTTGCAGCCGCCACTTCCACTTTCCGAAATTCTCGCTCCCGTTTATGAGCAGAGGAAGGATGTAGATCTCATGCCAATGGACGACGTTATCGGCAGCGTTGCTTCCATGGCAGATATGTTCTTGGAGTATTTCCAAATCCGCATAGAAGACGGGGTGTTGTACCAACTACCGATACTCTTGAAAGACGTTATACCTTCCATGCTCAAGTTGCCGTACTTTATTTACCGCTTGGGCACAAAAGTCAATTACGAAGACGAGAAGCAATGTCTTCTAGACATCATGCAACAGCTCGCCTTACTACACATTCCAGACAAGGTCCAGCCAGGCGAGAACGAGAGCGTCTCATTCGAGGTGGGCCAGATACTTGAAACCGTTGTTTTCCCTGCCGTGAAGAAAAGGTTTATAGCGCCCGAGTTTCTCTTGCCGGAGGTCGTTCAAGTCGCTGACCTACCCGGACTATACCGAGTGTTCGAACGTTGCTAGCTCGCAAACATGTCAATACACTAAACTAATAAGCCGGATGACGAATCATGCCGAAAGCTTCGAATCTCGCCCGCAGGGGAAGATACAAATAGCGTTTAGTAGATCTGCTTCACATGGCCCATGTGAGACCAAGAATTTCCTCTTTTGGTGACACTGCGAATTCGCATAAAGTTAACTTCAGGACACAACCGAGTATAATAGGACTCTCGCAACTTTATATCCCAACATCCGGCCACACCGCTCAATTCAGTGTTTCCATTCTTTTTTCTGCCGAAGCCTCGGCTGCTCTTTTTACTTTGAACACCTCCCTCAATGTTGATCCAGAACCCCAACGTCCGCTACATTCAGACGCTTAACTTGGGCTGCTTCCCCAAGAAGGTGTTGGATTTCCAAGATGCTCACGACTATTTCAAGCAGGTGATGTTCGTTGACTACCAGCTCCAGTTGTTGCTTGAGCACGAGCTCAGTGGTCGTCTCTTTCGTCGCAACTTACGACTGACTCGACCCGGCGACCTTCCCACCGAAAGGCTTGAGCAACTCATTGATTACGCACAGTCAATCGATGCCAACTACTCCTCCTCCAACAAGAAGTACGAAGAGCAGTTGTATTACACGGTTACGCTAGCGCACTTGTACAACTTGAACCTGGACGCCGACAATTCTTACCGAGCACTTCGCTCCTTCAAATTGAATCCAGGAATCAGTTTTGAGTCCTCAAATGAAGCAGAGTTCGTCGACTACCTCACGGCACGTTACTATCTGTTGATGGGATTGACCTCGCTGGACGCCTACACCTACTGGGTTGAGTTCCTCGTGAACTTGCGCAAGTACGGCCACAAGAGTCAAGTTGCAGCTAACATATGGACGGACTCTGTCTTCAAAAATATCCTTCTGGTGCTCACAAGTGGCGGAACTAACCCTTTGCGGTTCAAGGACATTTTGGCTCAGCAATTCGCGGACAATGCGTGCTGTTTGGTCGCCCTCTGCAACTACGCAATGAAGTCTGAGAATGAGAAGTATGTTCTCAAGGATTTCCGAGTGGACTACATTGTTTTCTTGTCTGAATTGGTGAACAACAAGATCAAGCAAACTATCGGGTTCCCGGACGCATCAGAGGAAAATATCGAGGAATCTGATTTTGTGGAGTCGCTTTACGAAACATTAAATGACATTTCCACGCACAGACCTGTGGTCACACACTTTCTTAAGCCAAAGTTGTCGAAGAAGTTTTTGGTAAACATGACAGAGAAAACTTATCAAGACACTGGGGTGCTTCTGAACTTGATCAGAACGTTAATCGATGGATCAGAGTATGATGAGGCTATCGCTGCATTCAAAACCTACATCATTTACACTGAAGAACATGAGGCGCAAACAGGCGGAGAGATGAGAAACCTTCTCGATGTCATCGATATCTACGCAGTGTGTGTCGAGGCTTTCAATCCGTTAAAGTCGATCATTCCGTCCGCAAACTCGTCCCTGAAAAAGTTCAAGTACAATTCGCTTGACATGGTGGTTGAAAGTTTGAAGCAATTTGCTGAAAACTTATTTAAATACTTGCGGATGATCACTGGAGTTGCTAACTTGAGCTATGACGAAGAACTTGACTCCTTTGCCGATAACAAGCTTTCTTTCTTGTATCACAGATACAACACCAATGTTCTTTTGGGAGACAAGTCGAAGTTTGCCAGAATCTTATCCAGAGCTTGGTATTCCTTAGGCCAATTCCATTACTATATGTCAACATACTCATCTCCAACTTTCGATATGATGAAGGAAAATACCAACAAGATCATCCTATATTACAAAAATGCGTTGATTATTAACAGCACCGGCAACGTTTCCTACTTATTCAGCTACGCGATGACTCTCGCTCAAGCTAATGCTGTAGGTCCGGCTGTGAAGTTGTGCAAGTTCATATTAAAACGGTACCCTGAGTCCTTCAAGACTTGGAACTTGTTAGTTTTGCTTGTTACGGCGTTGGAAAACGAGGCAGCTGTCACCGGCACGGAGATTAAGACTTCCGAATCTAGTGCCCGGATATTGGACAGTATTTCTGAAAACGGTGTTGCAAACGGATCCACGAAGGTTCACGACCTGGAGAAGTTCATTGATGATGCGTTGAACGTTGCAGGAATTTTCATAATGAAAAACCGCCAGAATGGTGTTTCGTTACCGTTCCAAACGAAGTATGAAATCTTGCAGTTGAAGATGACCCAGCTCGCAGTGTGGGAATCTAAGCACGGAGTTGTCTACATTCTCGAATCTGTGGCCGAGATCTTCATCCTCTACAAAGAGTTGTTTCAAGACGTTGAATTCTCAGGTACGGGCACGATCAGAGCGCCCAACAGTGTTTATGGCGCCCGGTCCGAAGGGCGCTGGTCACACCGCCCCAGTGTTATGGACCCGTCAGAAATGAATGGCGTCCCAGGAAAGTTCACCACACTGAGAAACAAAGAAGTTGCAAAGGAAAAGATCAAACGCTTAACCAGAGTTGCACAAGAAACTGCGGGGGCGCCCAGTCTCGTCAAGGTTGTCACCAATGCCACCAAAAACACTACTAGTGGAGGAGGCTCGAGTCACCACAATCAGGAGACCCGTGTCTTGCAAGAAGTGTGGTTGTGGACAGCTTCCATCTTCTTGAAACTAGAGCTTCTCGATGAAGCTGAGCAGTGTATTGTTGAAGCGGAGACTGTTGACCGGCCAAACGTGAGAACTTTCACTTTCTTGGGTCTCTTGACTTCTAAGACTAGGAAGTTCTTGTCTCTTCAAGAATACGAAAGATCGTTGGAAATCTTCCATTCGCCTGAAGAGATGTACAACAAGAAAGCGTATGGCATGACACTTTTGAGTATGTGCAAGCTATTCATGGTAGACGACGAGATCACCAAGTCACTCTTCATTTCCACGAAGGACCTCGATGCTGGCTTGATCAGATTGAAAAACTACTTGGAAGGGTTCAGTAACTGCTGGCCCTATGGGCACAACAGCCCCGAGTTGTGGTACTTTTTGTGCACCATCTACGAAAAGTTTGACGACAAGTTGTTGTACAACCAAGCGTTGTGGAAATGTGTGGAGTTGGAGACAAACCGACCAGTTCGGTCTTACGACGTATGTGAGGATTTTTCGTCCTAGAATTAATATCGCTACTGTTTAATGTACGTAGGCTCAACTCAAGTTCGCGAGTTCATAGGGAAGAGTGTAAAGTTAGAGAGTGGGAAATGCCATTGCGAGAAGAGAAAGAATGCGAAGTTGAAAGATTTCAAAGTTGTCTCTTCTAGATTTTGCTTTTCTCCATGCGGCCATCTTCTTGTGGGAGCAACATCATCATGGTGAAGTCCATTCTCGGTGATCAATATACAGTCTCGAAAACTCAAGTACATACATCATGGCAGAAGTTGTCCCCAGAAGTGTAACGTACTGTGGCGTGTGCACGTTTCCTCCAGAGTACTGTGAGTTCGGGCTCTCGTTCAAAAGATGCAAAGAGTGGCTCAGCCAGAACGAAAGACAGCTTTTCGAAAAGCTCTATTCGGACGAAGCGTTGGCTAACGCAACCTCCACCTTGTCGATTGAAAAGGAGGAGAAGATCCACAAGGAATTGGAGAAGAAGCAGGCTAAGGAAGAGGCAAAGTTAGAAAGAGAGTTGCAAAAGAAGCTTGCGTCCAAGGTGGTTATCAAGCGTATCGAGAGAAACCGCCGGAAGCACATCATCTCCATCAGTGGGTTGGAAGTGTTCAACATCGACATGAAAAAGTTGGCCAAAACGTTCGCCCTGAAGTTCGCTACAGGTGCGTCGGTGGTGAAGAACGCTGAGAAGAAGGAGGAGATTCTGGTTCAAGGCGATGTGAGCGATGAGGCGCGGGCCTACATCGAGAAGTTGTTGGAGGAGCAGGGCTTGAACGAGGTAAAGGTGGAGCAGGTGGACGACAAGAAGAAGAAGAAGGCGGCAGAGGCGGCTGCAGCACAAACGCAAACTTAATACATAACGAGTTCTGAAGCGCTGGTATGCATGAGCGCGGTCATAAGTTCTTTGATTGCATAGAGTAGTCATAAATCTCAAGTAGCCCGGTGAATAATGTCTTCTGTCGGTCAATCGTATTTCTCCTTGGTTGCCCACGACACGCCGTATTCTTCGAATGACGGCAGCTTCATGAGCACACGATAGAGGTGGGCTATGCGGCGTTTGGTGTTGAACTTGTTCGTCTTGCTCTTCTTGCCAAAGCGGTTGTGCTCCTTGGCGCGGTTGCCGAAACCGTAGCCGTTGGTCAAGCCCAACACCGCCAAACGGCCCGAGTCCGGGTCGCCCGTGAGGTGGCAGTTGAGTTCCCAGATGGTGACAGCCATGTTGTGGTCCTGGATGTATTGGTAGTACTCTGCCAAGGAGTGAAGACTCGTTGCGAGCGCATTGCTGTTGTCTTTGCTCCAGTAGCGGGACACATCATACTGGTCCTTTTTGTCGAGCTGGGTGACCGCATCCTCGAACAAAGGCGCCGCTTTGCGCACCACCAAGGCGAGGCGCGCCGCCTTGCGGAAGTAGTCGAGAATGAGAGTGTTTTGGTAGTTGTTGGCGATGGCGGCGTCCTTGTTGTATGAGAGTAGCCAGTTGCCGAACATGGACACAGCCAACGCGATCGGAAGCCCGTCGGCCTGGTTGGCGAACGCGGAAAACATCTCAAAGAGCTCCGGGCGGCGGATGTTGGAGTCGGACTCGGCGTAGAGGTCAAGGACGTCGTTGAAGCGGTCCAAGTTGGGCTGCAACTGCCGTAGGAGCTCCGGCACGTGGAGGCCATCGCCCAGGTGGTAGCGGCTCATGTTGGAAAAGCGCACCTCGCCGAGCTCGTACGAGCTCTCCATGAGATAGCGCAAAAGCGACTGGGGCGACGTGAAGATGGCATCGAGCGGCTGCCCAAACAAGAGCACCTCGGCGGCGTCGGCCCATGGCACGTGCAAGGTAGCTGTCTTGTCGTACGCGTAGTAGGACGTCTGCAACTCGTGCTTCACGTGCGCGAGGAACGCCTCGTTCTCATCCTTGGGCGGTGCCTCGTCTTGTTGGCCGCGGAACATCTTGCGGAAGCGGCCCAAACGCGTCCGTTTGGGGTCGGTGTCGAGGTGCTCCAACTTCATGCGCACGCTCTGGAGGTCCAAGTCCTCGTTCTCGGACACAGACGAGTAGTTGGAGTTGTACGTGGACGCTGTGGAGATCACAGAGATACGTTTGGCGGGCTGGGGGACCGCAATGAACGTGGGGCCCTCGTGTTCGTCATGTTGTGAGGGCTCCACGACAATCTGGGGTATTGTTTCGAGCGGCCTCGATTCGAGCGGCCTCAGTTCGGGCGCCAGGTCTGCCTCGGCATTTGAGTCCACGAGAGTGTCTTTAGACTCAGCAAGATAGGCGTTGAGGAGCGAGTCCGCGTACAGCGACGACTTGTTCATGGCTGCGAACGAGGCTGTACAGGTCGAGTATGATGACACGAACGGCCAGAGCCTTACGCCTTACCAAGCCTTCTGGATATTTTACACTTTACTGGCAATACACTCAGAGAGGATTACAATTCGCTTCACTTACGGGACGGCTATTTTCATTTCTTCTCATGTACGAATTTTCATTGCCGAATAGATCTTTTGTTATGTGCGTCTAAGGACAGAATGGAGAAAAATATAAACATAAATTAGCCGTCAAAAACTACCTCGAGACGAATCATATTCAGGCTGAATGCACGGTATATATCTACATGAATTGAATATGCCGAAGGTGCCCTGAGCGAGACTTCGATTGTCGATTGTGGTGCGAGGTTCAGGTGCGGCTGAAGCGTTCTGTGGGGCTAAGCGAGCCTGGGGCCAAGCGAGGGTGCATAATTCACTGAGACGCGCTTAAGAGCACACGCTTAAGGGTCTACGCTTACAATGGGTCGGCAGATTATCTATTGGGCGGGGCCCGACATTAGGCCGCGAGGACGCTCGTCGGCATGCAATATGGAGGGATGTAATGGTACAATGCAGAGGGCCCGCTACGAGAGGAGCATCTGGATCAGCGGCACCTTCTCGCTGCCGCACGAGTCCGGCGACGGCGCGCGCGAGCCGTCCAGCTTGCGGATGGGCGCGAGGCGCACGTCCGTCTCGCCGTCCATGGCGTCGATCTGCGTCAGCAGCACGGCACGGGGCAACTGCGGGCTGGTGCCGAGCGACGCCGGATGCAGCGGCGGCACAGACACGCTGCCCTGTAAGCTGTTTGGCGCCACGGGCATCCGGTGGAGCGGCTGGGCCAGAGGGAGTTGCGCCTGCGCCGGCTGGCCTAGCGTCAGGCCAAGTGCGGCAAGGGTCAGGCCGAGCGCCAGGCCCTGATGCGGTTGTGATTGGGGCTGAAGCTGCGTTTGCGGCTGGAGCGGTTGTGTTTGCGGCTGAAGCGGCTGTGTTTGCGGCTGAAGCGGCTGTGTCTGAGGAGTCTGAAGCTGTGGCTGTTGGAGCTGTTGCTGTTGGAGCTGCGGCTGGAGCTGGGTCTGGAGCGGGCGGCCCTCGTAGTCCACCACGAGCACGGGCTCCATCATCGGGTGCATCTGCACAGGCACCTGGTCCTGGTAGTACACCTGTGGCTGCACCACCTGCACCAGGTACGCCGGCGCCATGGGCTGGAACTGCACCACGGGCCCGTAGGGCGACTGGATGAGCGTCGGAGCCGGCGCCGTGGGCGCCTGCGCGAGCTGCGGCGCAAGTTGCGGCTGCACAACCTGGAACGGCACGTACCCCGGGTAGTAGTCCGGGGCCGGCTGGGGCGCGAGCTCCTTGTCCTTGCGCGGCGCTAGCTCCTTGAGGAACTTCGGCAGCGTCTCGTCGCGGCGGTCCTGGCGCAAGTTCTGGTTGTACTGCGCCATGCGGAGCGCGTTGCGGGCGGGGGCGTCCAAGTTCAAGTACGCGCAGTGGAGCTTGCCCTTGACGCAGTTGAAGCACTGCGGGAGGTTCTCGTCGCACTTGATGCGGCGCTTCTTACACGTGCCGCAGCCCAAGTGCGAGTTGCGGTGCTTGCGCCGCAGGTTCTTCTTCTTCTCGTGGAGCAGCAGCGGCGGCTCCACCTCGGCCGCGGCCTCGGGCAGAATGTCGGGCTCAAAGTCGTCGCGGCGGCGCTCGCTCTTCTTGCGCGCGGGCGGCAACGGGTTTCTGAGCGCGGAGTTGAATACGTCCATTCAATGGTTCGGGAGAGGTGACGTCGGCTCGGTGTCGGAAATCAAACTAGGATGCGAGGTGTCGGGATCGGGCGGAGCGGGAGGTCGGGCGATCGCGGACCGGGCTCAACAGGACGGGAACGGGAGGGAGCCGGGAACTGGACGGGGAGGGAGGGCAAGGATGCGAGGTGATTTTCTCGGCGGTAGGTGCAAAGCGGTAAGTGCAAGATGGAAGGTGAGGTTGCAGGTTGGAATGGGGCTGAGTTGCACAGGTCAGCACAGTCGGCAGCCGTGGAATTGCGAGCGGGAGGCGTCCAGGCACAAAGAACAGACGTCGCTGACGGTGGTTGTCAGAAAAATAATCGTCAAATATGTAGCAGGCCCTACTTCAACCACTCACGTTTTCTTCTGTGCAGTGATGCAACCCAAAACGCACCAGCGAAGCACGAGAATGTGCAGGGCCTGCACCGTATCCTCCCAATTTACGATCACCACCAACGTTGGAACCTCCGCGGGTGGCCGTTCGTTCCGGGCCAGCGGGCCCGGGCCCGTCTGCGGCGACACGGGCCCGCGCGGCGGACACGGAGCAAGTGCGGCGCACAGCGGCATCGGGCCATCATTGCATTTTACGGCGTTTTACGGCCCGCGGCTACGTGGACGCCAGGAACGTTCCCGACACGCTCTCAACCGGCCCGTGCAGAAAGACCCTCTTCTTTATTTTTGCGCCGAACCTCGAGGTGGAATGGCAGCGAGAATGACGCCTGCCGTGCTTGCTTTGCGCTGGCACACGGAATATCGGCGGGCTACTTGCAGGTTGAAACGACATTTGTGCTGCACGAATTACGAGCCTTGGAGCGCAAAACGCACCCAGATCACAAGGCGAAGCGAGCGCGCAGCCAAAAGCGTCAGTTCCGCGCAGGGGGGCGCCGGCCGGGCCGCGTGGGGCCTGGCGTGGGCCATACTTCGCCCGGCGCCGCACAGCCTCCAGCATTCTCGGTGCGACGTGCGCGGCCGCGGCGTTCGGGTGGCATCGTAAACACTCGTTTCTGTCGCGCTGCGCTCCCACACAGCACGCCTGCACACAACATGCACGTTTGCGTTGAGCTACTATAACCTCAAGATTGTGCCTGCATTTTTACGTGGTGTTGTTATCCGGCGAGGGGCCATTCTTTTGGGGCGCAATACGTAGCGGCGGCGGCGGTGGCGCGGAATGTGGTCGGGGGCAGGCAGAATGTCGCTCCAGCAGGCGCTTTGCCGGTGCCCTGGTGGCCGGGGAACGCAAACGCGACCGCTGCGTCTCCTCCGCGAATCCCCGCCCTGCAACAAAAAGCGTCATCGCCGGCACACAGACTCGTAATTTTCACAATATCCCCCACCAGCCCGGTGCGCACGCCGTGCAGGATATTTAATCTGCCCCTCATGTATGCACCTTGCCAACTCCGACTCGATGCATAGACGACTGCTGCGCCGAGCGGAGCTTCATCTGCGCCAACATCAACACAGGCAATGCTGGCAACACCCCTGGCATTCCTGCGCACACTGAGCGCATCCTGTCTCACATGTGACATTGGTGCGTGGCCGGCACCTCGGCTAGGGCAGTTCTGCACAATGCCCTCGGCCCCTGAACGTCTACATTCACGGCCAGCGGAGAGACTCTCGGTGCACGGCTCGCCAGCACCATTATCGGATTCCTGCTTCGTCAAATGTCCGCCGTGCTTCATGCTTCCCCATTGTGTGCCCCAAAACGGTGCCTTGCTCTGCGTCGGCGCGCATACCCCAATCGTGCAACATCGCCAGAATACCCGCCCTGCTTGGGTGCGAGTCGCTTGCTGCAACCGTATCTCACCACCTAGTTACCTAAAATCCGCTCGTAAAGCCTCGTAAACTCCCGTCAGCGGGGCTCGCTCTCCGTGCTGGGCATGTACGACTGGTCAAAGCGGCCCATGCGTTTGTCCCACCACTTCTTGCGGTGGTCCTTCTTGCTGATCTCCTCCATGAACAACTCGTTGTCGTCGTCATCCTCCTCTTGCTCCAGGCGCGTCATCTCAAGCACGTACTTGCCGTCGCGCTGGGCAACGTCGTAGGTGGAGCCAAGCGTCAAGTCTTTCATCACAACCTCGCGCGTGCGGCCCAACGACTCGATCGCAGCCACGCGCTCGACAGTTTCCTCCAACAACTCGTCAAAGTGCGGCTGCGCCGCAATTTCGTGGAACGCCCGCATCATGGGGACGGAGTCCGCCCGCACGCGCAGGTCAGAGTCCACCGTGAAGATGTTGAGGTTGTCGTACTGCTGGATGTAGTCGGGCCGCGTCATGATCTGGCGCGAACGCCAGAGCGGCAACTCGGGGAGGTGGTGGTCCTTGCAGACGTCCTTCTGGTCGGGCAGCCGCTGCGAGATCAACGTGTTCATGTGCTGCCGGTCCATCTCCACAAATGCGCGCATGAGGAGCATCGCACTGGTCGAAAACTTGCCAAACTCCATCACATCGTCGTCCATCTCCTCGCCGAGGAGCCCGCACTGGTTCAAGAACCACGTCTTCTCCCGGTCGATGATCTCATTGCACGCCTTGAGCACGTCTTTGTGCCGTGCAACCTGGCTGATGTGCTGGGGCCGCCCGCCGATCAAGTCGTAGATCTTGTGGCACATCTGCTCCCCAAACATAAGGTCCGGGTACTTGGCAGGCGGGAAGAACTTGCCGCGAATGAAACGCAACACGTTCACCGTCTCTTCACGGTTAAAGTCCCGCACGTTGATCAATTCGAGCCGCGTGCCGAGACGCTTCAATTTTTCGTAAACCCAGTAGTCGTCGCTGTTGAACACCATGGTCACCAACTCGCTGCCGCTCAAGCTTTCTGCCTTCTGCTGCAAGAGCTCCAAGAGCTTGATGCCCTCCTCGTTCTCTTTGATAAGGTGCGAGTTGTTGATGATGATCACCAACGACCGGTCGCTCTCACCGCTCATCTTTCGTTTGATCGCCAAGTCCTCTAATTTGTTGAACGCGCGCTCAATGTCTAGCAATGCTGTAGTGTCTCTGGGGCCGCGGATGCTGAACAACGACCCAATGTAATCCTCATTGTAGGCGAAGTTCAACGCCCGCCCTAAGCGTATGCGAAAGATCTCCGGGTCCGCATGCGCATCGAAAATAGTGACGTTGCTGCCATCGATTTTCTTCATCGCCTCCATGATCAAGGTCGTCTTACCGGTGCCTTTTTCTCCCACCACCAAAAAGTACCGCCCACGGATCTTGCCGCTCACGATGTCATCTAATTGCTTTTGCTGGGGCCTCTCCACCCAAAAGCGCGACAAGTCTTCCAATGCGTTTTCCTCTCCATCTTCATATACATTTTCTGGCTCCTCAGGGTCTTCACTCCTTTTGTTCGTCTTCTTGTGAATCGCAAGCTGATATGCTGGGTCTCCTTTGTGGAATGCAGTGTCCATCTTGTCAAGTACATGTTTGTTGTAAAATTTGTGGTATAAGTATCCAGATAAACCAAGCACTCCCACAGAACTTAACGTTATGCCAATTGTTTCCAAACATTTGAATAGAAACTTGCCGAACCGGTCCAAAGCTTCCTTCAACCTTGACGGCTCTTCCTCCTCCATGGGATCCTCCTCGTCAATCGGCTCCTCTTCTTCTTCCCGCTTTTTGTTGTTCTCGTCATCTATGTCGTTGTTCTTATTGGGTGGGCTCCCTCCACCATCCCCGCTCCCTCCGCCACCAACAGCACCACTCTCGGAACCATTGACATCGTTTGGCTTCTTTTCAACCGTTGATGCAAGTCCAATCTGCTCTACTTCGGTAGTGACGCGGTTTTGAAGATTGGCACTGTCCGCGTCGTTATCATCTTTATGACGCTCATCTTCGAGCTTCTTCTTGATGACTTTCTTTTGATGCAATAACTTTTTCTTCTGCTTCTCCAATTTATCCTTTTTGTCTTCAGTTTCTTCGTTTTCGACAAGTTCTTCTAACACGTCAAAGGGAAGGAAAGGATTGATCATTCGCCTATTCGAGACCTGAAGGCCCCTCACAAAGCATAATCTTACCGATTGCAGTGGGAATCTGCATCGGAGTAGTGACATGACGGCGTCAATTACTGAAGGAGCGTTTCATCTTAAATTGTTGCCCAGATTGCTCCAATGCATAGCCTCACCATGTGCAGGACAACAAGCGAGATCACGATAAATCAAACCCTGAGTTGGAGCTGATGGAATAAAGAAGCTTCTCTCGCATAAGCTTCTTATTTTGGTAGTCCGGGAGCTTGAGAAGATTCACACAAGTAGATGCGGTTGGCAAACGATGCGAGGACCCGCTGTTGGTGATTCCAAAGTTAGGGACAAGTGCCCCGAACCCAAGAAGTGGGGCTCTTGAAACCGACGTGACAAACTTGACCAAACCACAGCGCTCTTCCGGTGACATTTCTTCAACAACTTCCCAAAAGAGCGTTACTGTCACATCATCGTCAAAGTAGCCTCCGTATTGCACGTTTTGTTTCCAGTCGTCAATGTCAATATCATTGCCCCCGCTTATCAACATCTGTAGCTCAAACGAATCGAACAAATTGAGCCAGCGTTCATTGATCAACTCAAACAAGCCCTCAAGAAAATATTTGGACTGGATACGGAGCGATTGGTTCAACTTGAAGTTCGATACTTGATGGATGTAGTTCAACCGATTGGTGGTTGTAACCAGCGTCAGTTCACCATTCGGTGGAAGTAGATCGTATGTGAGAGTCCGATCTCCCACTTGTTCATTGACCGTAAAGTTGATGTCCAAAGCCTCTATTTCAGCAGCAGACATCTCCAATAGTTTCATCAAGTTTCTGTAAAGATCTCTGTCCAAATAGCCCAACTCATTTACCGAATTCTTGGTTGATCGTTGGTTACCTTTCCATTTTGCCAAAAAGAAGGGCGCAAAGCTCGCGTCGATCAACACACTTTCATAAAGACACTTGCCGATGATCATGCCAAGGAACTTAATGTACATCAATCGATGCTGCTGCTCGGTAAGATCGATGCGCTTGGAAATCTTTAGCGAAATCTCTTCACTGGGATACAATTCATGTTTGTACGTCTCTTTGAACAAGCCGGTACGCGGATCAAAGCCTTCTCTGGCAACAAGTGTGAGAAACTCCTTTGTCAAGCCTCCTCCGTCGATTCCTGCTTCCTCTCCGTACTCATTCAAAAAGGTAACTTTGAGCTTGCTTTTGAAATTGGGTCCACTTTTATGAAAATTTTCAAAAGCGTCTTGAAGTACAGCTTCTCGGTGAATCTCAGCAGAGAGCCTGTGCGAGTCTGAGACCATATTGAAGAACGAGGCCTCAGACCGGGAGTCTAATTTCTCTTGATCATGGTTGATGAGCGCTTGGAACACCTTCACGCGATCTTTGAACTCCACAAAGAAAGGGACCTTGCTCAAAACTTCAAGTTTCGCAACAATATCCTGGGTTCTGAGCTGCTGTCTAGATTTAGGGACAGCCATCGCGTCATCATCCGAAGAGTCATCCTGGGTCCTGTAATATTCCTCATCTTCGAGAATCATCAGACTCATGCCACTGATGTCGAACTTCAACAGTTTGAGTTTCCAGAACGTGGCCCCGAGGAAATGTAAACGCAAATTTTTCATGTAGAGCTGGTTCAATAGCACAATGGAAATGTCCTTAAGGCGAGTGATCTTGATATTCTGCAACGAGCGAGTGTCACCGCCTCTGAAGATGAGCGTGAGACAAAAGATCTTCAAAAAATGAGTAAATTCCACAATGTGGTCTAGCGTGAACTTGTCTTGCTGAAAGCCCTCCGAGTCATTTGACACAATAAGCCAATATGAGAGCACCTGCTCATAGGAGTACATCAAGTCCCAAAACACTTCGGAGTGCGTGCCGTTGAGCATGCCGATCTGGTCCAGGGTGAGAAGATCCGCCGTCTGCTCTGCGTTCTTGAAGTACTGGAATATGGAATGCGTGGACAAGTGCGCATAGAGCCACTGCGGAAGACCGGGAGTAATGACGAGCATCATACACAATCTTGTTTTGCACTCCGGCAACAAGTTCATAAGCAGGCAAACATACTGGACAGCGACCACCGATACTGCGGCTCCCCCCATAAGTTGGCCGCACGCATGCGAGATGTAATTTGTGGAATAGAGAACTTGTAGCTTTGCGCCCGCCTCGCGCGAGATGTGGATAACCTTCTGCGAGCTGTACTCTTCATCAGCCTTACTTTCTTGCACAAGGCTGTTTTCATCATCCTCCGATTGAATCTTGAGGGAAAAATTCATCACCAGGATAACGTTGGCATGCACGAGGTAGTCTGCGGGCATGAAATTGTCGCTTCTCATGGAAAGGATGTTGATCAACAACGAGATTTTCTCCGTGTCTGAGAGCATAGCAATGACCAGCAGTGCCGAGGATGTCGACAAGCACGCCTCAACAACCTGAACCCGCAGTTTTGAGTGGGAGAGCTGCTCCGGCTTCGCTTTCGCTAGGAAAGCCACGAAGTCATGCAAGGAATCGGCGGAATTGACCCAGAAAATTAGATCCACAGCTTCCTGAGTATTCTCGGACCCGACAAGAGCCATAAGCCGAGAGATCGTTCCTCGAAGCGCTTTCGGGTACCGCCTGGGCACAGTGGGGTAGCAGATCAATATCTGCACTAAGCATTGCACAACCAAAGGAGGGAAGGCCAGCCGAGACAATGCCAAGTTGAGCGTCCGAATCAAGACTGCCACAGAATACTCGTCAAGACAGCCTTCCAGAGCTCGAACGCCCTCCGCTATGAGTGGCACTAGCTCGTTGAGTGCAGCCCTTGGGCCGAAACGGACAATAAACGAGACCTGGTAGCACCACAAGGCCCACAGTTGGGGCGAGCTTATTCGCGGGAGTTGCCATTCGCTCCGTAGCTCGACAGCTTTCTGGTGAAGCTCCAAGTAATGTTTAACATGCACTTGGGTTATCGCAGCATTTCGTTCCCGTTTTCGACTTTCCTCGCGTTGTTGGAGTTCTATTTTGGCTTGTTCTAGATAGGAGCCTTTAGCCTTAGGCTTTCGATGCTCCGAGAGGTTGACCACTCTCTTCCTAGTGGAGCCGGTGAAGTTGAGCATGTAGTCGATTAGTGCGACTGTGGAGTAGTGCGACAGTGCTACTCATACAGACAATTGACGATTTGCAATCAGCACAAACTGATAATTTATTGCCCCACCTTCTCTATTGGCAGCGCAAGACGTTTGCTCTAGTTGGCCCGGAAGGTCTAATTTGGTCTATCTATGAGATCTATTTAAGGGACCGGCGCCTCGTAGTTCGGACTCTCTCTGATCCCAGAATACTTCTCGGCATCAATGTATACAAGTCGTGGCAACGCTCGCTCAACTTGACTTGCGTCACACATGACTTGCGTAACACATGACTTGCGTCACACTTGGATCCGTCGTTTCTGAAGGCGGCGGCGTGACTAGGCCAGCGCCATCAAGTCGTACAAGTGCCCCAACGACTCCACGTAGAAGTGCGGCTCGAGCGACTCGTCCTTCAAACATGTCAAGTCACGCTGAGTGGTCCCTCCGCTGAGCACAAGAAGTGTGCCGCCATTCTCTCCGCCGAGCTGGCCGTCTTTGCCGAACTTGATATCCGTGTACAACGTGTCGCCCACCATCAACGTCCTTTCACGGTCAAACTGCTGCAGCGCCAAAACAGCGTCGAGAAACACCGAGCTGGGCTTGCCCACATCGACAAACTCTCGGTCGCAGGTGTACTTCATGTAGTACACCACAGACCCGCCAGCAGGAAGAATACGGCCCTTGGGGCCGGGGTACGTTCTGTCGATGTTGGTGCCGATGAACGGAAGCGACTTGTCGTGGGCCAACAAGTACTGAACTGTTGCTGCAATACGCGTGTAGTTGATCTTTTTGGTCAGACCCACCACCACAGCTTTGACGTCGGGGTCCACCTCGAGCAGCTGGTGATTAGGGTCCCACTCGGCGTCGAGACTCTCATCAGATCCTCCAACAGGGATGTATCCACATTCACGAAGCTCCTCTTCGATTCCCTCGTCTCCCAAGACCCAAACCTTGGAGCCCACTGGAATGTCCAACTGTTCGCGAAGCACTAGCGCAGCAGAGTAGCATGTGGGGTAGATGATATCTTTGGTGATGTCCTTGAAGCCCAACTGGGCAAACTTATGAACGTAGTTGTCCCGCGAGCGAGAGGAGTTGTTGGTGACAAAGGCAAATGTCTTCTTCTTGAGTTTGAGTTGGTGAATAAACTCCACGACCCCGGGAATCACGTCCGAGTCGAGCCAAATGACTCCATCACAATCAAAGAGAAAGTGGTCGTAGGCGTCGATAAGTTGCAGCGCTTGTTCCGCCGTGGTGATCTTGATAGTCATGACTCAACTAGTAACTTCGCGAATCTATTTTGACTGCAAAATGGAACACAGGTCGGACACAGATACAGGTCTACAGATATTACGACAAAAATTGAGTCTTACTGCTCTTACTTGTATTGTATTTGATCCTTATTCGCCCATGGCCATGAGCATCGAGCCCAAGTATATCGTTTGCCAGTACTCGTTCAACCAGTGAAGCCCTTCTTCGACATTATCATCCTCCACGGCCTCACGGAAGCCCGGAAGCGATTGCCCCGCATACCCAGTGTACCGCCCGGACGCAAAGATGCTATGTTTGAACCAGGGCCGATAGTTCAAACCCTTGCTGTTCAAAAACACCTGTTCTAAGAGGCCAAGCTTCAAGTTCAACAACTGAAGCTCGTAGAACGCCTTAGAGCGCTTCACGAAACCCTTGCTTGCGTACAAAGCTTTCTGCAAGTTCGCTTTGTGCTCGTCAACTTTGAGAGCATTCTTTTGAAAAGCTTCGATGGCCCTCTTCGTAAGTCGCACCGCATCCGTGAAGTCTTTGACTGGTGAGAAACTCTCGTGAATTGCTGGCAAGCGGTGACCAAGATTTTTCTCAGAAGCCCAGTTCGCCCATAAGCCTTCAAGGTTTACCTCTGAATTCTTGGCGCGGTAATGATACCATTCTTTAGGCACGTCCTTGAGGGCATCACTGAAGTAGCCCTCAATATCCTTGGCATAGTCGAGAGGCGAAAACGAGAGCGTTTCCACGCCGCCAATCTGCATGATCACCTTGCCCAAGTACTTACTCATCACGTTGTGATAAATGAACCCGGGGTCAGTGAAAGTCTCCATCCAGTAGAAAGAATCGTAGTTCAGATGGTATTGGTAGATGGGATCAGTTTCAGGGTTGCATCCAAAGCCCAAGTCGAACGAAGGTATGCCCAAGTGCTCGAGGAAGACGGTGTAGTCAGACCCGCTTCCTAAAATCGAGATGTCTCCCTTCAAGGGCCCTTTCATGAAGTGCTCATACAACGTGCCTCCTTGTGGGTGCTGTACTTCCTTCGCCACATCGAGCAAAACCTTCTTCAATACCGGTGACGATTCGAGGATGAGAGTGTGCCCGGTGACTGCACTGTCAAGATTCAAATAGGCAACGACGTTTTTCTTGATCCAACCGGCGTGGTCTTCAGCCCATTCCGTCGATCCCAAGAGACCAGGTTCTTCGCCGTCCCAGGACGCAAACACTAGCGTTCTGTAGGGCTTGAAACCCTTTTTCATGGCAACTTGAAGCGCACGAAGAATCTCCAACATTACAGCAGACCCCGAGTTGGGATCGCCGGCCCCACCTCGAATCCATGCATCGCGATGGTTACCAATGATTACCACTTCGTTTTCATTGATGCCTTTGATGGTTCCAAAAACATTGTGAATGGGCACGATTCCATAGCTCTGGTTGTTGTAGAGATTGAGATTGGGCGAGCTGACCTTCTTTTTGGGGTGAAGCCCAACGCTGTAGTCATAGCCTTGGAGCTTGCCGACCCAGTCAGAGCCCAATTTGGATCCACGAAGCCCCAAACCATTCAATTCGACCAAGATTGGTAACACATCACGGTAGCTGACGGGCAAGCTGGGGATCTCTGGGATAGTTGCGTGAGGGTCGACACGGGAGACTCCCTTCTTGGAGGCATATCCCGGCGTGGTGGGGTCTCCGGGACCGTAAGACAAGTACATGACAGAGCCACGCTGTACGCTCGCCTCGTTCCGCGCGGGTCCCTTCGGGTATTGCTCGTAGCCATTCTGGGGAATGAACTCTCCGTCGTCACCAGGATCGGAGTACATCACAACACCAACAGCACCCACTTCCTGAGCAAACTTCACCTTGAGGCCACGATAGATCTCGCCGTATCTCACAATGGCAATTTTGCCCTTCATGTCTACTCCAGCATCGGCCAACACCTGAAAGTCCTGCTTTCTTCCATAGTTGGCGTAAAAGTACGTGGCTGTCACGTTGCCACTGGCTGAGTATCCGTGAAAGGTAGGTACGGTGTCATTGACCGATGTTGGGTCCTCGATCAAGGCGTCTTCCTGCAAAGATGCAGCGTAATACACCTTTCCAGCCTTGTCAACCAACTGCAATGCGTGGTCAACAGGCGTATTGAGGTACACATGGTACGTCTCGACCTTCGTGTCCTTCAACCCATATTCAGCGAACTTCTTCTTTGTCCAGTCCACCAAGCCCTTGTTTTGGCCCAGAAGATGCTGTTCCTGGGTATACTGATAAGACCAGTTTCTGGCGTAGTTGGACAGCGACAACACGTCTTCAAAGATTGATTCCGCTTCAACAACGGAAATTTTCAGAGGCGACTTGCCATGGAGTACATAGGAGTACCAAAAGCCTGAGGCAGTAATGTAGGCACCAACGAAGACGAAGTACAGAAGAATCGAGCCTATGATGGCGAGTATGAGAAAGCGAAACTTCCAATGCTTCCTAGCGGACGAGGTTTTCCCAACATAGACGGCGTTATCAACGTTCGGAGTGTTTTCCAAGTCTGGAATGAGCCTTTGTGTCTCAGACATGCCGTTGACGTTGGGTGATGCGATCTACTTGTAGTTCGCGCATCTGCGATAACCACCATAGTAGATAAGGATCAACGTGCCAAAGCCAAAACGAAGATGCAATTTACTCTTTGAAGTGAGAATTAGAAGGGTCAAGCGGTGGCTCAAACACTGAGGAGATGCAATTAAGGATTAGTACTTGTCTTGTAAATACGCTACATCAGCAATTGTCAATTCGGAAGAGGTATTGTCAAGTCTGGCAAGCAGTTTGCAGTTCGATCATTCGTAAGTCATAAGCTATTTACTTGTCGCATTGACCTCAAGACGACACTTTCATATCTTTGACTCTTTGTGGACTTGAACATCTTCAATCGCGAGAAGTGACAGCGAAGTAGACAAAGCACCACAAAAGTGCAACAAAAGGTGCCAAAAAAGCGCCAGAAAAGGGATAGAGTCAGGGGCAGAAGGTGGCAACAAGCGAAGCCAATACTGGACCGTGCCTTTTGTAGCCTTCGTTGAACAGGCGAGCCACCTCCACAAGTCATCGCTCCTGCACATCTCAAACCTCATCACCATGACAGACGTGAAGCTAGATGTGGACGAAACCACAAAGCAGGTAGAGGAGCTCAGCTTGGAAAAGAAACCCAAGCAAAGAAAACAGCAAACCGACGAAGAATTCGCCGAGCAAAAGCAGCAGTTTCTCCGACAGGGCCCCAGGATAAACACCTCGGACTGGCTCTTTGACGACTCCACCTTGGACGAGCTAGATAACACCAAGAAGACAGACCGAGTACACGTGCTCCATGCCTGTGAGCGTGCGTACTTTCTCCGTGACTACGAAAAGTGCCTCTCGCTTATTTCACGCGGAGAAAGGATCTTTGGAGTCCAATTGGAAGACGAGGACGTCAACGAGGGCATAAAACACGACTTTGCGAATGCGGGGCGCAAGACAAAGAAAAGCTCCAAGGTCGAAAGGCATGTCGTGGAGTTGTTGCATATCAAGGAAGCTTGCCTCAAGAAACTCGCTGAGAAGTCATCTGAATAGGCCGCTCAGTATTTTCAGCGTGCGTCATAATCAATAAAAGGAATTGGGAATTCATTCACGACCGTGATAGGATCAGTATGACAGTAGAACACAGACCACGGTGCTATGTATCCAAGTGAGATGCGTAGATCGATGCCCGATGAATGATGCCCGATGCATGTAGTGTCGTCGGATCAGGCCGATTTCTGCTTCAACCAAACCTTCACCTCCACACACCCAACGCTCCTCCCTCGGAGTTCACTCTCGTCGTCGCTTTCGTCGTCTTTGGTCTCGTATTTCTTCTGCTTCACCTCGTCCACAACGTTGATGGTCTCAGTGTATACGTCGACCTTGTGCTCTCTCTGCTGGTAATGGACGCCCACAGAAAGCACCTTTTCGATGGCTTTACCCATTCCTTTCACTCGCACGTATTTGATTTTCTTGTACTCTCCGCCTTGGAACTTCTTGCGAGGATGGGACTTTTCGAACTTCTCGAGGATCTTATCAATTCGTTTGAGGGCAGAAACATACGGCGTGGCGGTCTTTATGAACACCGTAGTTTCTTTTTCTGCCTGGGGGAGGATCTGTGTGTTGGAGCTGTGCCTGGTAATCTTCATTGAAGTAGATGAGATGGGTGCGAATTATGCCTGGAAGATGAGATAACACTATGCACACAAATGACGAGGAACACAGACCAACTCCGTGAAATCGTTGGTTTCAACGTCTTCAATCATTCCAAAGTAGAACTACAAAGCCTAGTACACAGTCGGAAGCAGCATATTGGGACATCGAGAGCAGTTCGGGAGCAGCATCGGGAGTAGACCTCGGGAGCACAGCTTTTGGAGGAGACATGAGCAGTCAGTCGCACCCAACGCACGAGTCGCTTCGTAAACTCAGTAACGTCACTCAAAACAAATTAAAAATGCTTACTTTACAAGTTCGGACTGACTAGCCTCAGCGAAGACGTGTATCCCCGCGAAACGCGAAACTTCAAATCTCGATAGACGTTGCTCCACTACACGATGTCCTCCGACTGGTCAGTTTCTTCGAAAAAGAGATCCCGGGATGAAGATCTGCTATCACTCAAGAGAAGTCAGTATAACCAGATCCATTCTGATGCTCACCACGCCACAGTACGCATGATGATGGAGGCACTGCGACAGCAGAGCGAGTTTCCAAAGATAGTGGAGACGGAAGAGGTTGAGGAGAAGTTGGTGCTGCGGCAAAAGCCGTTCTGGCCGCTTCTCTCGCGCGTACGGACCAGAGAATAGCGCTCTATGGAGGGTACATCCAGAGATACATATCAGCTACATCAGAAAGCTACACCAGCAAGCTACATTAAGATATCCAGAGTGCTACTTCAGATCTCACGAGAACCATCTCATTTAAGCGATTTCACGAGAGCCATCTCAGACTCGAAAGCAATTCGGTGCTTCGCTTCGATAACATGACCTTGCAGCCACGCCCATCGCAAGAGAATCGCTTGGACACCAGGTATGGAAGTACGTCCCAACTAGGACTAGTACAAATGTGAAATGTGGGGCTCTGGAAATACATCGGGAATACATCGGCTATACCTCGCAGCGCCTGCTGCACTTGTTGAAACGTATGTAATGCTGACTCGCGGTCTAATAGTATACAATGCACGGCGGCCATCACGCACGCACCTTTCTCTTGGCCTTCAACACCACCTTCTGCTTCACGGCCTCGGCCTCGGACTCGGACTCGGACTCGGACTCCACGTCCATCATGTCGTCGTCGCTCGCGGCGGCGCTCTGCTTGGCGCTCTTCTTCCGCAACTCCACGTCCCTCATTCTCAACAACTCGGGGTTCTCCGTCACCAACTTGCGGTCCGCGGCCAACTGTCTCTCCTTGTTGCCTCTCATTCTGTTTCTGTAGAAGGCCTTCTCTCTCTTGAGCCTGATCTCCTCGATTCTGGACATGGCCTTCAACGTGGTGGCCACCAACTCTCTGTTGTAACGCACAGGCACGTTTCTTCTGGCGGCGAACGTCAACGTGGAGTCGACCACCAACTCCTTGCCCGCGGCCTTTCTGAACGCCTTGGTCCATCTCAACTTTCTGGGGTTTCTTCTCTGCTTGAACGCCTTGTGGCACTTGGACCGGCAGAAGCGGAACTCCTTGGCGTCGTTCCTCACGAACATGATGCCCTTACTGGGATACACCGGCGAGGAACAGAAATGGCACGAGTAGATTCTCATGGTGATGTGGTGATGAGATGATGAGTGCGATGCGATGAGGGAAAAACCGCCTCCTGGTGTACGGATGCACTCCACCCGGGGCCAGTTTCCGGCGCCAAAACGGGCAAAATAATGGGGCCGAAGGCGGGCCAAGGCGCCAAAGCGACATTTGTGCCTGGCCCAGCGGGGCGGGCCGCCGGGCCCGGCGTGGCGGCGGAGGCGGTGTTCACGTGACCTCGCTCACACAAAATTTTCGAGCCTTCACACCTGCAACCAAGATGGAAGTCCCCAAGCTCAACATACCGGGCGAGGCCCAGCAGGCCGCGGCGCAGCCGGCGTACACCGGCCACTTGCAGAAGAAGCAGGCGCCCGAGGGCTCGGCCGAGTGGTACTTTGACCGCACGTGTGACTGGATGGGCGAGCACCCATGGTTGACCGGGGCCGGCGCCTTGGGCGTGGCTTACTTTGCAGCAGGCTTTGTGAAGTCCAGGCAGCCCGGGCTCAACGGCAAGGCGTTCGTGAAGGGCACGTTCGGGCAGAAGATGAGCGCCAAGGAGGCGTTGCTCATCCTCAACTTGAAGGAGTCCACGTTGTCCAAGGCCAAGCTAAAGGACCAGCACCGGCGGCTCATGATGGCGAACCACCCGGACAAGGGCGGGTCGGCGTTCTTGGCCACCAAGGTGAACGAGGCCAAGGACTTCTTGGAGAAGCGGGGCGGCATGAAGGACAAGTAAATGTACATAGAATCACATATCGATAGCCATACGATCCACATAGTCCCATAAGCCATACCCATACCCATACAGCCATACCCATACAGCTATGCACATAGCTATACGGATATACAGATAGCCATACGGATAGCCATTCAGATACAGATAACAGATACAGATAGCCATACCGATATACAGATAGCCATACAAGCCATACAGACACAAGCCATGCAGATACCCATTCAGATATTCAGGTAGCCATACAGATACAGACAGCCATAGATTTAGTCACACAGAAATCAGATAGCCATACGGATGGCCATTCAGATAATTTAGGTAGCCATACAGATACAGATAGCCGCACAGAAATACAGATAGCCACACAGACATACAGACAGCCTTACCGATGCTATACAGATAGCCATATATGGCCATACAGATAGCCATACAAGCCTAGGTATACAGAAAGCATAACAGATAGCCATACAGAGGCATATAGCCGTCTTCGTCCTAGACGTAGGCACGTACTGACCTTGCACCTTCAACGAGCAGACCACATGCATACCTTATCGACCCATCCTCGAATAGTCTAACGCCTCATTGGAGATCTTCTTCCGCACATGAATGTAGTTTCAAGGGGAAAGTTCTACAATTAATGCATGGGGCATTGTTCAGGCTCTTAGTATGGGTCTATGCAGCAGTTGCAACTTCGCACTGCCTCGACGGCCCGGCCGACTGACCTTAGGCCCGGGCAACCGGCTCGAGCCATTGACCGGCGAAACTCTCGAGATAAGCTTTAACGGCTCAGACAATTCCAATTTCAAGTGAACGAACCTCTCCCTACGAGTTATTCAACTACTCATAGGGTGTCTAAATATAGTGACTAGATATAGTGAGCTATGCCATCTCTGTACTCCAGCCACCTACTCAAGCAAATCTCGAAGTAGACAAGGACGAGAGACAGCAGAGCTGATCCCCACATTGTCCTCGTAGCCGCTCTCCCCAGCCTTCTGTATGCCCCTGGGCTATCTACCTTGTAGCCGGCAGTTGTGCAGTACATGCAAAAATAACAACCACCCCATGACCACCTACGAGAAGATCGTCAAGGGCGCCACCAAGCTCAAGTTGGCGGCTCCCAAGCCCAAGTACATCGAGCCCATCCTCATGGCCACGCTGATGAACCACCAGGTGGCGCACGAGAACTTCTCCACCATCATGCGGACGTTGAACCTCCGCCTCCAGGACCTGCTGTGGCTGGTGGTGTACAAGGCGCTCATCGTCATCCACATCATGATCCGCGAGGGCGACCGCGACGTGACGCTCGAGTACATCAGCACAAAGGCCCCGGGCATGCTCAACTTGTCGCGGGCCACCATCGCCAAGAACTCCTCCTTCAACAGCGACGTGCGCTACATCATGAAGTACAGCCGCTACCTCCACACGCGCGTCAAGCACTACGCCGAGACGGGCACCGACTACGTGCGCGACGAGCGCGTGAACAACTCCACGTCGCAGGGCGGCGGCCGCTTGCGCACGCTCACGGTGGAGAAGGGCTTGCTCCGCGAGTGCGAGAGCGTGCAGAAGCAGATCGACGCGCTCCTCAAGAACTCGTTCTTGGAGGGCGAGATCAAGAACGACGTGATTCTCACCGCGTTCCGCCTCCTCGTGAACGACCTCTTGGCGCTCTTCCAGGAGCTCAACGAGGGCGTGATCAACCTCTTGGAGCACTACTTCGAGATGTTCCGCGCGGACGCCGAGCGCGCGTTGGCGGTGTACATGAAGTTCGTGGACCAGACCAAGTACGTGATTGACTACTTGCGCGTGGCCAAGCACCTCGAGTACGCGACCAAGTTGCATGTGCCCACGATAAAGCACGCGCCCACGGCGTTGACCTCGCTGTTGGAGGAGTACTTGAACGACCCGAACTTCGAGGACCACCGCGCGCAGTACTTGGCCGACAAGGCGGGCAAGAGCAAGTCGCCGGCGCAGCCGCAAGCCCCGGCCCAGACGCAAGCGCAGGCGCCGGCCCAGGCTCCGGCCGCCCAGCCGGACTTGCAGCGAAATAACTCCCTCTTGGTGCTGCAGGCCACGTTCAACCCGTGGGGCAACGTGGTTCCGGCGTCGTTCCATGCGCCCATCGCCGCCTCGTTCACGGGTGCGGGTTTTGGCGGCTACGGCCAGCAAGACCAGCAGCAGCAGAATCTCGAACAGCAACAACTTCAGCAACAGCAACTTCAACAACAACAGCTTCAGCAGCAACAGCTTCAGCAGCAACAGCTTCAACAACAACAGCTCCAGCAGCAACAGCTCCAGCAGCAACAGCTTCAGCAGCAACAGCTTCAACAGCAACAGCTTCAACAAGCGCAACTCCAACAGCAACAGCTTCAGCAACAGCAAGCTCAACAAGCGCAACAGCAGCAGCTTCAGCAGCGGGGCGTTGCCCAGCAGCTGACGGGAACGAACCCGTTTTTGCTGGGCGCCATTCCCCAGTACACAGGCTTCCAGAACGGCTACACCTCTCCCCCACAAGCATCGCCAGGGTTGCAGCGCTCCAACACGAACCCGTTTGCTTCCATGCAGACAACAGGAACAACTGTGAACTCCTCCAACCCGTTCGGTAACACCCGGTTTGCCCAGCCCTCCACCACTGCATTCTCCTTCCGTCCAGATCCCATCCCGGAGAAGGTGTCTGTCACAGCCACGGGCAGCAACCCATTCAAGGTGTCTGAAACTACCACCAACGTGTTCAACTCTGCTGCGCAGAGCCAACAACAACAATTGAAGCCGCAGCCCACCGCTGGCGGCTTGGAAAACTTGCCCACGGTCGCGGTGTTTCCTCAGACGCAGCAAGACGAGCTGAGGAACCAGAGCCTTAATAATGCGAGAGCAACCTTGACAGGGCAATTCCAGCACCAGCAGACGTGGCAGCAGCAACAGCAGTGGCAGCAGTACAACGAGCCCAGTTTGATATAAAGCATAGAACGATAAAGGTGCAGAAAAGAAGTGCATACGGCAATCTACCGATACATGCTGGAAGTAGAGACAATCAATGTATACTTCTCTACCTATCTATTCCCAAAGGTCCGGCTGGAAGCCCTCCGTCACGCTCTCGTCGCGGCCATACTTTTTCTGCCAGCTAGTAAAGCCGCCCTTCAACACCCACACATTGAGGTCGTCGAACTGCCTCCGCTCTTCCTCGGGCAAATCTTTGAGTGTCCTCAAAAATAGAAGCGTAGACTTTGGCCCGCGCACCTGCGACAACGCACAGTGGAACACGACATCGTCAATCTCTTCGTCGAGAAGCCTCTTGCGAAGCTCAGGAAGCAGCTCATGAATGTTCCCTGCCGGGTAGTGGTAGCAGCCTTTAATATGTCCGCCCACGAAGTCGGAATCACGAACGTCCACTACGGCGAACTTTCCAGCTCCACTGGGCGACTTGGACGAGAACCACGTTCTGAGCGTCGAGGGCGACACGAAACGAAGGTCTGACAAGGAGTACGCTTTCATGATAGGAACGTGGACTTTGGTTAGTAGACTATGGCGGAGATTCAGATCTCAATTGTGGAGAGGCCAATGTGCAGAGTGATGAGCACCGAAGCAAAGGCACCGATTCGTGGGCCCATACGAGCCAATTGCCCACAAAATTCTCAAATTAATGAAACCCCAAGAACGAGAGGCACCTGCTATTTATCTCGACAATGTTGCTCAAGAACATACTACACGGCCTCAGCACTTTTCGCAAAAGCAGCTGCCCACAACAGAAGAACGAGCCAAGCCACCACTACTGACGACGCTCATGCAAACAGGCTAATCTTGCATCGAAGCACGGGGCCGCAAGCCTGGCATGGCTGCTCGTCACTACATTCAACAGCAAGAATGGAGTGCAAGGTCCTGCACGTGTCTATCGCAAAATCACAAGGTACTATACTTGTTCCCCATGGCGAAGCAAGAGGAGTTGAACACGGGCTCGCCTCTCACACGCACGCTTTCCGTGGAGGTGATTGGCCCCAAATTGACGTCGCTCTTTCGCAAGCGGAAGAGAGACGACTCTGCGGCGTCCACACCCACAGTCGGCTCTCCTGCCGTATCAGGTGACGAGAGCAGTGACGAGGAGGCGCTGGCCAAGCGCAGAAAAGTGAAGACCGAGGAGGAGGAGGCGTTCGAGGCCAACGAGCGCAAGTTGGACGAGGAGCTTCCCGAGGAGTATCGCCGCTTCCGCCCCAGAGGCTTCCGCTTCAACATACCGCCAACGGACCGGCCCATTCGCATCTACGCCGACGGCGTATTTGACCTCTTCCACCTTGGCCACATGCGGCAGTTAGAGCAGGCCAAGAAATCGTTTCCAAACGTGGAATTGGTTTGTGGAATACCCTCGGACAAGGAGACGCACAAACGCAAGGGCTTGACTGTGCTCACAGACAAGCAGCGCGTGGACACGTTGAAGCACTGCCGGTGGGTGGACGAGGTGATCCCCAATGCGCCGTGGTGCGTCACCACGGACTTTTTGGCCGAGCACCGCATCGACTACGTGGCCCACGACGACTTGCCGTATGCTTCGGCCGGGTCGGACGACATCTACATGCCCATCAAAAAGAATGGCCAGTTCCTCACCACGCAGCGCACGGAGGGCATCTCGACGAGTGATATCATCACCAAGGTGATCCGCGACTACGACAAGTACTTGATGCGCAACTTTGCGCGCGGAGCCACGCGCAAGGAGTTGAATGTGTCGTGGTTGAAGAAGAACGAGTTGGAGTTCAAAAAGCATGTGAGCGACTTCCGCACGTACTGGATGCGCAACAAGATCAATTTCAACAACGTCTCGAAGGACTTGTACTTTGAGGTGCGTGAGTACTTGCGCGGCCGCAAGTCGGACAACCTCCTCACCAACCCAAACTTGGCGTCCGACCTGGACGACGCCTCGCGGCCCACCAGTCCTGTGACGGACTTTGCCTCGCGGTACATTGCGAACAAAAACGAGAAGCCGTTGAAGCTGATCTTCGGCAACTTCCGCGACTGGATCGGCATTGACGACTCGCACGACGAGGACTCGCCGGAGGAGCCTGCGCGCGTGACACGGTCCATGACGTCGCCCAAGAAAGAAACCCCAAGGAAGATCAAGAAGCCTCGCCGCAGACGCGAGTATTGAATACACGAGTAACCGGGAGAAGAAATGCCATCGCCTACATCGTAGATCGTGCTGGCTTGAACTGAGGCTTGGTAAATGACATTACTCCACAGCCCCAGTAGTACGCAGCCTCAGTGTGCCATGTATGCAACAGTTGAGACACCAATGTTAAGAGACGACAATTTCAAAAGAAGTGCGTGGCACTAGATAAAGAAGTCAATTGATTCATTATCAATTGTTACGAAGTGTAATCAATATTGAAGCGTCAGTTATACTTACAACATCGATGCTTGCCTGATGAGATGATTCGGTCCTTCACATAGGCCCCACACTATCGCCTTCACAACTTCTACTGTCAACTTCTAACACATATCTTTTAGAGATGCCCCATCTGGACATTCTGAAAACGTGGGAGCAGCCGCAATTCGTGGCGCCGCCTCCAACCTACGGGTCGAGCTTCACCCAGGGCCTAATATGCGGGCAGCTAAGCGTCGTGGTGGTGCTCTTGGTGTTCATCAAGTTCTTCGTGTTTTCCGAGGCACCAACGTCGTCTGCGGTCAAGGCACCCAAAAGAGACCTGGCCGGCGTGCTTGTCAAGCGCGAGAAGCTGGAGAACGGCGAGGGCGAGACGTCGAGCAGCACGCTCGCAACGATCCTCGAGAAAACGTACTACGACGTCAACAACCACAACCCCGAGACTCTCGACTGGTTCAACGTGCTCATCGCACAGACCATCACGCAATTCCGCACCGAGGCGCTCCTCTCAGACAACATCTATCACCTGCTCAACGAGTTTTTGGAGAAGCTGGACCTCCCCGACTACTTGGACAAGGTCACGTTGACGGAGATTGACATTGGCGACGACTTCCCCATCTTCTCCAACTGCCGCATCAAGCACCGCGAGGACGAGTCCGGCCGGCTCGAGGCCAAGATCGACGTCGACCTCTCCGACACCTTGACGCTCGGCATCGAGACACGGCTTCTTTTGAACAAGCCCAGACCGCTCACCGCGGTGTTGCCCGTGGAGCTCACGGTGTCCATGGTGCGGTTCTCGGGCTGCTTGACCGTGGCGTTGGTGAACACGAACGAAACGGAATTCGTGGACAACACCGAGCCCAAGGACGACGCCGCGGGCGGCACCGCGCTCATGTTCTCGTTTGCGCCCGACTACCGGCTCGAGTTCTCGGTCAAGTCGCTCATTGGCTCGCGAACGAAGCTCCAGGACGTTCCCAAGATCTCCGAGCTCATCGAGAACAAGCTCCGCCTGTGGTTCACGGACCGGTGCATCGAGCCACGCTTCCAGGTGGTGAAGCTTCCGTCCATGTGGCCGCGCAGCAAGAACACGCGCGAACCGGCGCACTTGAGTCCCGGGGACAAGGCAGACCAATGTACATAACTGCTCATGCTTCGCTATGCGTACCACTCTACCAGACCCTGACTGCTCATTGCCTCTATCTTGCACGGCACTATCTCTTCTACTGTCTACCATTTGCATCACATCCATTGGCTCACGTCTACTGTCTCACTTCTTCCATTGACTAACTTCATTGCCTCGCTTCTACCATTGCCTCGCCTTCCACGCCTCACCTTCTACCATTGCCTCTCTCACCGTCCATTGCTTCGCTCTACCGTTGGCCAATATTCTGAAATTGGCCAGATTCTAACATTGGCCCAGATTAGTTGGCTCGCTTCTGCTCAGCTTTCAACTTCTCAGCCTCGTCTCTACTGCTTGTGCTGCCTACGTCATCGCTCTGTCTTCTGATCCATTCTATTCGGCCCATACCTGTGCCTCCCTGACTGCTGTCAGATTCTAACAACCGCTCTGCCTCGTCTCACGCTCATCCCAACATGGACCGCTTCCGGCCTCTCATGCGCACATCCTCCAACTTCCGCATCGTCTCCTTGTACTTGTTCTTGCCGCCCTTGGATCCATACTCCCCCGCGTGCACCTCCTCGTATCCTCGAAGAAGCCACTCGTTGTACTTGTCTGCGTAGTCGCAGTGCGTGCTCAACACCGCCCGCTCCAACACATACAAGTCCACGGCCTTGTCCTCAGCTAAGTTGGAGTAGGACGAGAGGCCAAAGTCGATGAGGAAGCTGTCATCGCCTTGGAGCAAGATGTTGGACGATGTCAAATCGCCGTGGATCATGTCGTTCATATGCAACTTGCCAATCACCTGGCCCGTCTTGCGGCACACACTCTGCACGTCGTCACTCAAGCAGTCGCTGCCGCTTTTCTCAAGATGCCAAAGGTGGTTCTTCAACAGCGAAACGTTGCCGTCGCCAAGCACATCGCCCACACTTTCCATGATGATGACGCCGTTGGCAGCGTCCAACAGCACCAACTTCGGTGCTGGCACCCCCACCTTGGCGAGCTTGACCATGAACTTGGCCTCGCCCACCGTACGCGACCGTGTGATGAGGGTATCGATCTTGGGGTGCCGATACGGTTTCCGGGGCCGGAACTTCACAATGTACTTGCCCTCTTTCGGGTAGTACGGATGCACGTGGGTCGAGAGCACGAGTGCCTCTGCGCCCTGAGATACTGGCGTTAGCGGGATGTTGGGGACTGCGGCGTACACCTGAGAGAGAATGGCATCGGTCATCAGAGTTGAAAATCGCGATACGCTCACCATGTAGACCGACCGAAACCAGCCCGCACTCGGAAAAAGTGCAATTGGCCCGTGATCGCAGAGTAAGAGCGGATATCTTCATATTGACGGTGGTGATTCAGTAAACCGGCCCGCTCGGCCAGACGGTGCGATAGGCCGTACTTACCCAAGAGACCAGTGCCAGACCCAGTAACAGAACCTGTTCGACTCAGCACTAGAACGACTCAACGAAGCGAGGAGTCAATGTAAGAGCCGAACCGCATCAGAATGATTCGCTACATGTATACTTCATATTTTTCTGAGTCTGAGTTGTGTCTGAGGCTGTTGTGTCAGGTTTGGCCCGTACAGTCTTGTGGCTACCCCAGTCGCACCTGCACCAACTACATCACCATGTCCGACGACTTGGTCTACATCATCCCGCCGTACCTCCTCCACACATGCGTCGGACTTGAGCTTCACCGCGAGCTCACCAGGCTCGATCCCGAATTGGGCGCCCGCAACTTCTTCTCGCCCGAGTCCGCGTACATTCGCCAGCCCACCCACCTTCCGTCCCGGTCCAACACCTTCTGCGACGATCCGGCTGTCAACGCCATCATTCGCGACAAGCTCAAAGACAAATTCGCCGTGTTGGGCATCTTAGGCGACGTGCCGTCAGACGACGTGCCCGACGACTACCTCTACGAGCTCTATGAGATCTTCAAGTACCGCTTGAGCCTAGGCGCCAGCCACCTGGACTCTGATCTGGCCTCCGTAGCCCACACCCCGCGCTTGCTGGCCACCGCAAAGGAACCCGCAAAGTCCAAGCGCTCCGTGTTCGAGCTTCCCAAGCTCGGCGAGTTCGTGAATGGCCCCGGCTTCAAGAAGTCGCAGCTCTCAACGCTCGCCAACTGCTCGCTTGACACGCTCATGGCGTGGGCTCGCGACAGCGATGAGCACAAGTACTCGTTCTTCCCGTACTTGATGGTCGACGGCAAAAAGTCCTTTCTCTCGCCGTTGCCTATGTACTGGACCCCCCTCTCAGTGGACAAGCACTTGGAGCTTTTGGACAAGACATTGGGCATGGAGGTGGCGTTCGAGAACGGCTACTCGGTGCTTAAGTTTCGCCTACAGCGCGGCGAGCCCGGCGACGACACCCCACGCAAGAAACGCTTCTACAACTTCATTTCCAACAACGAGGTTGAGGAGAAGATGGGCATTTTCTACTACGAGGTGCTGGTGGAGCAGACCGCGACCCAGAGCACGGACTTCCGGCCCATCATCCACGCCAACGACTCGTCGCTCTCCTCCACGTCGTCCCTCTTTTTCAGCATGGGCTACACCAAACGCAATGTGCGCTTTGACAGATTGCCCTCCGGAACGGGCTCCGCCACTTCCAATGTACAGAGCGTGGACTTGAAGGCCATCCAGAGCGACTTGTTGTTTTACGACCAGGAGGCGTACGGCTCCAAAATAGACAGCGACACGCTCACGTTCTTGGGCGCCGAGCCAGGCATCTCTTTCGAAGGCAGCCTCGCTGTAAGCTTCAACAACTCGTGCTCCTACGCATCCATCAAGAATAACGACAACAACTACCGCACTTCTGCCCTCAGCATGAACAGAAGGTTCTCGCAGTTGAACAGGCAGGCTCCTGGCGACCAAGAGACAAGCAAGTTGGACATTGAGGTACCCTTCAACATGCATTCCCTCTTCCACGACCACGACATCAGTGTCTCTCGCACGGACACTGTTGGCTTTGGGGTTAATTTCATAGAGCAAACGTTGTTTGTTACCCTCAATGGGATTTTGGTGAAAACAATCACCAACAAGGAGATTGTGTCGTCAAACAAGTACAAAGACTCCATTTTTGACCTGAATAGCAAGATGGGCTCGTTGTACCCCATGATTGGCTTCCAGCTTAGTGATCTTCCCAGCGAGTTGGGTGCTGGAGTGCCGCCTGAATCTAAGATCATCACAAACTTTGGCATAAAAGAGTTCAAGTTCAACATCAACAACTATGTGAAGAATCTCAAGGCCAGGCAGGACTTGCAGTTGCAGGCTGCTGTTGAAGAGGAGCTCCGGAACACGCCGGCGTCAGATTCTGCGGAAGACGCCGAATTGGTTCAGTTTGAAAAGTCAGTGCGCAACATCAAGGATGATCCGTCGATGCTCACGGAATTAATCAAGGGTTACTTAATTCAGGAGGGCTATTTGGAGACTTTAGGCGCATTTGAAACAGATCTTGTTGATTTAGCCAAGAATACGCTGTTGAATGGAGACGCAAGCGACCAAGGAAGTACAATCGAGTCGTTGGTGAGTCGGTCGCATGGCGAAAATCGAGCAAAGCTCCGTTCACTAGTCATGAAGCGCCAGTTTCTCGACGCGTTGGACTTTTTGAAATTGAACTACCCGAAGTTGGAGCGATACAGTGAGTGTGCGTTCGAACTCAAGCTCATGTACTACATTGACCTTCTAGAGCAATTTGTTGCGCTTAAGTTCAAAGACGAGCCCGCTGCGAAATCCTCTGGCCCGAGCCAGGAAGAAATCTTTGAGAAGGCAGTCAACACGGGGAGGGACCTACTCGAAGCCACCAAGCTGAAGCCAGAAATACAGCACGCGCTTGGCGAGCTTTCTAGCGTGCTACTCATGAACTCAATTGAAGAGCTCAACGAGCTTCCCATGGCCAAAAGATACATTGAGAGTCTTCCTCGCGAGGTAGCGAACCTCGCCAATCATCTCAATGTGGCCATCCTCGAGGCCAACAACTTTGAGAGGGAGTCGAGGTTGGAGAGCATGGTGCACAGCGTTGGAAGGAACATCAGCGACCTATGCGGGGAGAACGACGACGAATTCAAGTTGATCAACTACGAACGGGACTACATAGATGTATAGGTCGATCCACTCACACTCATACACTGTCCCCACATACAATAACTCTAGCAAGCAGAGCTATTCGCTCTGACTTGTTTATTCACGGTTCGTTATTCGCTTTTTACTTTTCTGCGCTTCGTTGCGGCTCCACTCTCTGATGTCCGTCTGCTCGTCTTTTTCGTCTCGTCCGTCTCTGTACCCTTCCCAGTCTTTTTCTCGATCTTGGGCTTTTTCTCGACCTTGGGCTTTTTCTCGATCTTGGGCGGCAAAAACTTTGCAGCTTCGCTCAAGTGGGCGAGTTCGTCTTCCTCGATCTCGAAGGGAAGCTTTATATCCGCCAATTTGTCGATGCGGTAGATGTGATACATCTTGAGCGACCACGCACACTTCTCGAGCGCCACCATCGACGAGCCATTCGCTGCTATGTAGTTGAACAAAATAGGAATGAACTCCTCCACGTACTCCTTCACATTGTACTTGATGGGCTGGCCCGGGCGGAGCGAGTCCCGCACAACGTACATGAACGCTTCATCACTGAAGAACGGCGGGGCAAGCTGCGTGCGCTGGGCCAATAGGGACAAAATAAGACTTCCTGTGGCCGGCCCGACGCCCTTAAGCTCGCAGAGCTTCTTCAAGGCCGCCTTGGTTGCAGCCTGATACTCATCTAGGGTGACATCGGCCCATGATTTGTTCACGGCAAAGTCCATGAACATGGACAAACCGGCGCTCGTGGTGCTCCTCACGGTATCTTCATCGTTGGACTTAATAAGTTTCGGGAGCGTAGGCCGGAACTTGCCTTTAGCTAGCTTCCAGTCCATGAGCAACACCAACTCGTCCTTCGAGAGATGGAAGTCTTCTCTTTCGGCAAGAAGCCCGGGAAGCGTCGATTGCCTCCATTTGTCGAGGTCCAGCAACGACCACTCGTCGGAGTTGTACTTTTTGGGCGATTGGGCCGCCAATTCCTCGGTGATCAATGGGTAGAGCGCATCAGCTTGAAGAAGAGACATGCGCACTCAATACCCCACATAATCGTATCAATACCAAAGACGCCACTTCTACGAGTTCACCTATCTACTAGTCATCCCTATATACTAGTCACCCTACGTATTAATCACCTCTATGTACTAGTCGCCTCTACGAACTTGACACTAAGTAGTAGTCACCTCTATGTGCTAGTCACCTCTATGCGCTAGTCACCTCTATGTGCTAGTCACCTCTAGTAACTAGTCATTTACCTCTAGTAGCCAATCACCTCTACGTACAAGCTATCTCTAGTAGTAGTCACCTAAACGTAGTAGTTACCTCAATGTGCTCACCTCTATGTGCTCACCTCTATGTGCTCACCTCTATGTGCTCACCTCTATGTGCTCACCTCTATGTGCTAGTCACCTAGTAGTCATGTCTAGTGGTCACCTTACGTAGTAGTCACCACTACGTGCCAGTAGCATCTACGAAGTCACTTCTAGTACTCTGTCTAGTACGTGAGTCTATGCATTAGTCTAGAGAGAAACCGAGTCAGTTGTCGGTCTATGTACAGAAGGTGTCACATGGACGTCCACGGCCGCCGGCGCCGTCAGCGGAGTGTGTGCCACGCGGCGGTTGGGCGTGTAGGCCACGGGAAGCACCACGTCGAGCACCACGTTCTGCACGAGCGAGAACACCTGCGAGCTGAGCCAGTAGAGCGTGAGCGCCGTGGGCGCGTGCACGGACACCGCCATGAGGAACACCACCGCCATGCGCGACACGTTGGCCACCAGGTCCGTGAGCGTGGGCCGGAGCACCGTCCGGCGCGCCGGGCGCATCACGTCGAACGTCTTGACCGTCCACTCGACGTTGGTGAGCGCCACGGCCCCCAACGCGAGCGGGAACACGTGGAGCGGGTCCGCCGCGGCCAAGTCGCCGAACCACGCAAGGCCCTCCGTGTGGAGCGACGCGTCAAGCGGCCGCGCCGCGTCCCACGCGTGCCACCCGCTCAAGTTGCGGATCGCAAGCGACATGCACACCCAGAGCGGCACCTGCGCGGCCGGGAGGAGGAAGTTCTTGTAGAGCTGCACGCCGTGCGCGGCAAAGAGCCGCTTCTGGCGCCGCCGCGTCTCCTTGGCGGCCAACACCATGATCTCTTCGTAGCGCATCTTGCGGAGCGGCGACACCATCGCGGCGACGGAGCCGTCGGCGGCGGCGGCGGCGCCCAGCGCCTTCTTGGCCAAGTTGAGGCGCAACACGGGGCCCGTGGCGGCCACGATCGGGCGGAGGCTGTTCTGGCGGCGCATGCGGAGCCGCTGCAACACCGCGAGCGGGAACGTGCCCACCGCGCGGAGCGCAAACGTGGAGAGGGGGATGAGCGCCCACCACGGGAGCCCGGAGTGCACGTGCACGGCCTCGACGGTGTCGGCGAGCGCCGACACGAGCGGGTCGAGCGAGAAGTGCCGTCTCCCTGCAGCGCTTCCAAGGCTTCTCGGGAGCACACGCGGGGCTCTTGTTAGCCCAAGTCGTAGCATCCTATACTAGTAGTCCTATGTGGTCCTTTGTGGAGGTGTGTCCTTGTGGAGATATAGGTGTACTTGGTGGTAGTTGGTAGTGAGATGGTGATGTGCAGCGATATGCAGGCCAGCCATCAGACTCTAGATCAGGAAGCTGAAGGGTGACGGAGGGGCGAAAAGGGGCATTGTAAGAGAAAGGTGTAAGAGTGAGGTGTAAGAGTGAGGAGTGGGGAGTGGGGAGTGGGGGTGGAAGTGTGTGAGGAGAGAGTGTGGAGGAGAGATGGTGGTGGGCAGTAGTCTGGTGTGCATGCGCACTCAAGTCAACTACATGTCTTCAAAAACCGAACGGGCGTGCATGCTCTGCGGCATCATCCAGCCGTACAGACGCTTTCTCGAGCAGGGCTGCCCCAACTGCGAGTCCGTGTTGCACTACGCCGACAACGAGGACGGGCAGATCCAGGACTGCACGTCGCCGTCGTTCGAAGGGTTGGTGGCTCTCGGCGACGACAACAAGGCGTCGTGGGTGGCGCGCTGGCTCCGCATCGACTCGTTTGTCACGGGCTTGTACGCGGTCAAGGTGAACGGCAAGTTGCCGCCGCACATCATCACCGAGTTGGAGGAGCAGAACATCAGCTACCGGCCGCGCGACGGCAGTGCCGAGGACTAGTGTAACATACTTGTACTTTAGACTATATACGGAGGTGCGCCGTCACCTGTGCCAACTTCTCGACTGTAGGCCGCTTGTCCCACTCGTTGCGGTCCTCCCAGATGACCTCCATGAGCCGCGCGACAACGTACTCCAACTTCTCCACCGTGAACCCGCTGGTGGCCTCCACCATGCGCTCCTCGAAGAGCGCCTTGGTGCCTGCGGGCACCACGAGCTCGCGCGCGGTGTCGACGCTGAAGTCCTCCGCCTCCGACTCGCTCGCCTCACCAGCCACTGCCACTTCTGCCTCCTCTGGTGCAACTTCTGGTGCTTCTGGTGCTTCTGGCGCTTCTGGTGCTTCTGGTGCCGGGGCAGTCTCCGTTGCAGCCCCTATCGGTGTAGCCTCGTTAGTCGCAGTCTTCGATGGTGTCTCGTGCTTGGCTTCGCTGGGTGCGGTCCCGTTAGGCGGCACGGTGTCCTCGTCGAGCATCGCCACGAACTCATTCCCAGTGTGCCCCGGGCCGTGAAGAAGCACTGGCACGTCTCCGTGGCCGTTGAGAAGCGTCTCGCCCTCCACCTTCAGGAGAAGCTCCTCCTGCTTCTTCGCAAACTGCACCTTGAGCTTGTCATAGTCCTGCAACAACTTCTGCTGCTTGGCAACCTCGCGCTCGCGCAACTCCTTGCACGCCTTCGCAAACTCGTGGTTGTTGAAGTCGTCCACGCCAAACTGCGCGTTGGTCAACATCTCGTTGGCCTTCAAGATACGCTCACGGTCTCCGGAGGTAATGGAGTCCTTGACGATCATCCGTATGTCCTTCATGAACTGCTTAACCTCGGAATAGAACCCGTTCCAGATCCGTTCTTCAATGGTGTCCAAGTCCATGTTGTAAAAATACTTCCCGGTCGCAAGCTCTTTGATCATGTTGAAATGCTCTGGATCGTCTGCCTTCACGTAGGCAACTTCGTATGGCGCCGTCGGGTTCTCCAAAATTGACGGTTCAAAGAGGTGGTGGAGGAACATATCGTCAATGATTGGTTTCTTGAATCTCTTGTATCTGTTTTTGAACAAGTCAATTATCCCGGCAAGCTTCAACTTTAAAATGTTCTTCAACTTCGTATCTGCGTACTCCTGCTGCTTCTGCTTTCTTCTGGAGAGCGTCGAGTTTGATTCGGTATCCGGGACGACGACTTTGAGCTGCTTCAACTTCCGCTTGGGTCGGTTCTTCAAATCGTTCAAGAACTCGAAAGGCTTCATCAAAAGTGCCTTCTCCACAGAAACGAAGAAGTTTCTTCTCGCTTCAACCGATGGTAGCTGTAAACCAACGTTATTCGCTTCGCTCAGGAATCCAAGCATCAACTTGACCTCGGTATCAAGCTCCTCGTAAGGTCTTTCTGCGATTCCCAAAAGCAAAATCTTCTCGTTGCTACGAAGATTGCGAAGAAGGCCCGAAAGCGTTGCCTTGGCGCTGTGTGGCATCACGTCGTACCAGGTGTCAATGTTGGGAATGAATATTATGGACGGTTGGTGTCTTCTTGCCTCGATAAAGGCTTGCACTATCGCCAGTTCTGGGGTCCGCGTAACGTCCCCGAACATGGATGCCAAATCAAGGTTTTGCACTTGAAAGCCTTCAAGAAGGTTGAGGATGGCAGCTCCGATGTACTGTTGGCCAGAGCCGCGTTCTCCACATACAAGCAAGTGGGGTTTGCAGACGCGAGAGCTTTCCAAGTTTCGGAGAAGCTCATGCTTGGAAAAGCCACCATCCTCGTCATTGATGGTTGGGTCGAGATACAACGCTTCTTCGAGACTAGACAACTGTTTACCGCCTATTCCCACGGAGCCGGGTAATAGGTCATTGAGCTTCGTGACCACTTGATCAAGCGACTCCTGAAGAAGAGGTTGAAGCCTGTCTGGAAGCGGCGCAGATCCTGTCGAGGTCGACCGGGCGCTCGAAGGAACGATTTTTTCGATTGCACGCATGAAGTCCTTGGCAATGACTGTCACCTTTGAAGGTTGAACCTGCAACTTTTCTGTGGACAGATAAATCTGGGGATATTTTCTCTGGATGGAGTTCAACGCAGCCTCTGTACACAAAGCCCTCAAATCGGCACCTCCGTAGCCTTTAGTTAAACCGGCGATTTTTTCTAAGAAGTCAGGCGACAAAGGTGGAGTCCATTTTTTCGTGTTGATGGCCAAGATCTGTTTCCTGGCACTCATGTCGGGGAGCCCAAAGTAAAACTCCCTGTCAAAACGGCCGGGACGTCTCAACGCAGGGTCGACCGAATCGGGCCTATTGGTAGCACCAATCACAATAACCTGGCCTCTATTGTCCATACCATCCATGAGGGCCAATAATGTAGACACAATACTGGCATGAATTTGCTCTTGCTTGGACGAACGAACAGGGGCCAAACCGTCGATCTCATCAAAGAAGATGATGGACGGTTGCTGATTTTTTGCCTCTTCGAACAAAAGCCTCAATTGCCGTTCAGCTTCACCCACCCACTTGCTCAAGCAGTCCGCACCTTTTCTCATGAAGAAGGTGATTTTGCGAGTTGGCGTCGAGCAGCTCGCAGCAAGTGCTCTGGCCATCAAAGTTTTACCTGTTCCAGGTGGTCCGTGAAACAATACTCCCCGAGGGGGAGTGATGGAGAAGTTTTGGTAGAGCTCAGGGTACAACAATGGAAGGGCAACCATTTCTTTGAGCAGGTCGATGTATGTGTCCAAACCGCCCACTGCAGAGAAATCAATGTTCATATCCACACCTAACGGATCCGTGTCACTCAAATTGTTCTTTTTCTTGTCCGACAGCGCTCCAATGATCTTGGTGTGGTTGACGAGGTTATTCGCAAGCCCGCCCAATTTCGCTGCTGCTTCAGCACTGACCTGAATCTCGTCGTCGGAGGAGTCAGAGTCGTTGCCCATGGCCATGGATGCAGCGGGTCCCGTCATTCCAGGAATAGGAATGCCACCAGGAGGTATGTTTTGGCCCAAGAGAGAAACAACGTCACTGCCTCCAAAGGGGCCCGCAGTAGGGAAGAGAAGCTTGCGAAACTCCGACTTCTTTGATGCGGTTCTTCTTGCGTTCGTTCGCACCTGCGACCTATAAAGCTCGCCTTCGTTCTCATTGGTAATGGGCGGAGGGATCGTGTAGTCAATCTTTTCTCTCTCCCGGAGCTTGTGTTTGACAGGGCTCTCGTCTGCTGAAGAGTCATAGAGGTCACGGATTTCCTGTTGAATGTTTTCATCTTCCTCGTCTGCTTCGTCCATCTCGGCGGTGTCGTCAGCAGCTCTGGTGAGTCGTTTTCTGGGACGAGGCTCAACTGAGCGGGACCTGGACTTCCTTGGCCGCCTCTTGTACCCGTATTCATTGTTGTTGTCGTCGTCGTCGGAAGCCACAAATTGCTTTTCTCGTAGCTTCTCGATAAAATCATCTTCCTCCGTGAACTCAGAGTCCCCGCCGGACGAGGCTGCATTGAAATCCGAGTCATCAGAGTTGCGCTGTCGCGTTTCTCTCTTCCTGCGCTTTTTTGTTGGCATCACTTCCTCCTCTGACAGCTCATAGTTGAAGTCCGGCTCAGGGTCCTCTTCTTCTTTTTTTCCATTTGCGGAGACAGCTTCCTCATTGCCTTCCGACTCTTCCTCATTGTAAGACACCTGCTTGCGAGCTCTTCGCGAACTTTGGCCTTCATCATCGCTGGAGGAGATGCGCCTTCGACTGCTTCGGGCCATCTGGTCGGGATCGTAGTATAAGGTGACGGGGTATGAAATTGTGAACACACAGGCTATTGATGCCGGAAGCAAGTGAAGGTGTGATGTAGCGCAGTTGTCTAATCACTGGAAAACAATATGCTGGTAATTGAGACGATTGTTGTCTGTCGACCTGCAGGTCACGTGACCCGCTCTGGCGGCCCACCTGCTCCGCCAAAAAGTAGTAAGATAAAGTGGTGATGATTTCCAGGATTGTTCGCTGCTGGGAGCCCTGTAAAAGATGTCTGGCCAAACTTGTTTTGCACCGACTTGATTTCCCTTTTGAGGCCGTCAGCCCCGGCCTAGATGGGCCGCGAAAACGGAGCTTCTTGGCAGCTCCGTGCAAGTGACGGGAAGCAAAGATACATCATCTATTGAGCTTGGGCTCCTTGGTTTCGCCCCTATGAATAATGCTCTATTGTGTCCCAATGGAGTCGGATTTCGACTCGAGCCGAATAAGGCGAACACTTCGTTTCTTGCTGCTCTATCTATCTAAACAGCGTCAGAGAAAAATTATCAGTTTGCTTGAGCAAAGCATGTACCATCTTCGTATCACCGATGGTTAGCTGGGTGTCGAAGTGACCGGCGTTGTGTTATATACAGGACACCATATTTGGCCTGCGGAAGCGGAGACTGCGGTACAATTTGGTAGACCTGAGTGTGAATTCTATGTACATGATCTATTTGCTGTATCGTATGTGACTTTGGTATGAGCATCACTTGGGTACTTTGAGTATCTCCATCGGGCTCTTGAGTGTCTTCATTTGCGTCTTTTGAGAATGATCTTGTCCTCCACTTCGTTCGTTCCAATAGCATAGTCAGGATCTGCTCCAAAAGCTGCAAACTGGCCACTCCTTCTCTCGCTTCCGACTTGTAGCACATCAAGGGCCTTGTTAGACAACTCCGGCATGAATGGTATCAGGCAGAGAGAGGCAACACGCATGGCCTCTATTGTGAGGAAGACGATATACTTCTGAACGAGCTCTGTTTCCTCTGCAGCCGTCTTGTCAGCCTCCAACTCTGAGACCCTGCTGGAATAAATCCACGGCTGGCAGAATTGAAACCAGCCATTGGCTGTTTCAACTAACTTCCACCACAGGTTCAACGCCAAGGGCTGTCTGAAATCAGACATGCTGCTGTTCATGTCCTCAAAGAGAGAGTTCATCTCTGATACCAATTCTTCTCTCTTGCTGTTGACTTCCGCAGGCAGAGTAAGCGCGTACTTGGCGATCAACAGTTCTATATTGTTGAATTGGCCCGTCCTGAAAGCATTCACGCTTTCATCGACGTTGAATTTCGCCCCGCAGCAACGCGAAATCAAGTTGGCCCACTTGTTGATCAACATGTTCCTGTAGTTCTGCAACGCACTTTCGCTGAACTTGCAGTCATGCTCGAGATTGGCATTCTGCATGAGAAAGATACGCACCGGGTCAACCTCGTACGTTTCCACGAGTTCCAAGGGATCCACAACGTTGCCCAAAGACTTGCTCATCTTGACGCCGTCGTTGAGCCAGTGCGTGTGGACAACCACCTGCTTAGGAAGCTCCACACCCGCAGCAATAAGAAATATGGGCCAGTAAATGCAATGGAATCGGACAATATCCTTTCCAACCACATGTGTATCTGCCGGCCATATCGTGTCCTTGGGAAGCCTAGGGTACCCTCCGGTTGTCAAGTAGTTGATGAGAGCATCAAACCAAACGTAAATCGTCTGGGAGGCATCATTCGGAACAGGAATTCCCCACTGGAGCCTTGAAGAAGGACGCGAGACCGACAAGTCGGCCAACTCTTCTGTCTCCAAGCTCTGCACGAGCTCTTTGTGCCTTGAACTGGGCTGGACAAAGGTCGGGTTGCTCTTCAAGTGTTCAAGTAACGGCTCGCGGAAACGTGAGAGGCGGAAAAAGTAGTTTTCCTCCTCGTGGTAGAACACCTCACTGTTGGTTTCGATCGAAACCTTCTTGTCCGTGCCCTCAACTTCCACGATCTGGGCATCTGTGTAGAAGGCCTCATCCGTCACACTATACCAACCTTTGTGAGCGCCTTTGTAGAGATAGCCCTTCTCCATCATAGTGTTCCAAAAGGCCCGGACAGCGTCCACGTGGTCCTTGTCTGTCGTTCTCATGAATCTGTCGTAGTCAATAGAGCATGTGTCGGCTAGCTCTGTAAAGTTCCTTGAGACTTGGTCCACAAATTCTCTCGTAGACACGCCTGCCTTCTCTGCCGCGGTCTGCACTTTAATCCCATGTTCGTCTGTCCCGGTAAGCATGAAAGCTTCTGCGCCTTTGAGCCTCTCCCATCTGACTCTGGTGTCCACCAAAATCATGGAATAAAGATGTCCTAAGTGCGGTTTGGCGTTGACATAGAAAATTGGCGTAGTGGCATAGTAGGGCTTGGTGCTTTTGAAGCGACAAAACGCTCGTAGCGACCTTACCGTCATTGGTGATGGTCGAAACATGAGACCACTAACAATGTTGGTACTGCATGAGACTGAAAACCTTCTGTGGGTACAAGCTACTGATACAAGCTGCTGATACAAGCTACGTCGTTTCGAAGATGGAATGTCGTTGCGATTAATGCGCAATAGCCATATAGTTCCCCCAATTTTCGTGCTTCGTAGTTCAACTGCATCTGGCTCAGGTGGATTGTCTGCACTATTATTTACACCACTAGGAAGCACTGCCTGCCCTCGCCTAAGGGCCTACACGCCAACAGACTTGTTCTCCACAAAGATTGCCATCAAGGCAAACACAAAGTAGAAAAGTCCCAATGGGTACGCAATCAATGGGCGCGCATTATGAAGTTTCATCACGGTGACGAACAACCCGGAAGCAGAGTACGTGCACCACGACACTGCCAAGCCACTCAAGGTGTATCCGAACATGGAATCCAACGACATAACCAACCCCAACGCGCAGATAAACACCAATGGGAGTAAGCAGTAGCCGATGATGGAGGCTGATCTCGTCAAGTCGATCTGGACTTCGTTGCTCATGAGCTTGAAGAGGTAATGCAATGAGAGAATGCCAAACAAGCCAACTCCGTAGATGTACCCGAACTGGACCTTGCCCGATAATAGTAGCAAGGTGCCGAAAAGTAGCACGAACAAAATGGGTCCAGCCAAGTCGGAGTCTGTCATGATGTCTGGGTTGATATCTCTCTGGAGAGGGTTCAACACCATCAACGTCTTGCCCTTGATATGCTGAAAGTTGATGCCAAGCTCCTCCAACAAAGGAGGCTCGCCGGCGTATCCCGAAGTGCCGAAAGCGGCAAGTAGGCCAGGCTTCAACTCTCCTCCGCCCATGTCACCAGAGACATCAAAGTTTGCACCGAAACCGGGATTCATGGAGCCCATGTTGCCACTATCCATTTCTGGCTGCTGATATGTGTTGCCATAGCTCGATTGATAGAACTGCAAGTTCGGATCTTGCTGGTAGTACGCCATTGTGTGGTTGCTTCGATGCTTGACGTATTTCGTTGATCGCGTTCTGCGCACGTGACTCGGTGCCTCCGCCGTTCACACTGCCATGACCGTAATTAGTGAAGAAAGTCCCGAAATTTATAATCTTGTATTGTTATACAGTTGGCTCTACTGGAAGACGAAATAGCGTGGACCTCCCGATGAGCTAGCTGCCGCAAGTTGGTTTTACTTTAGTCTTACATTGATAAATTTCGCGTATAGTGTGATCTTGCTACATAATCAGTTCACCCTCAAAATTATGAACGGCTCGGAACAGTCGCTATAGAATGCTACTCGTATTGACAATTACACCCAAGTATAGATGGAAACCATGTACCACAATTCGATATTATACAATCGAATTAAATAGAAACATCATTAGAGTACTATCATCAAAGCGAGCCCCAATACAATTCAGTGAGTTTTTGTCAGCGTCTTAAGGAGGGCAGTTCAAGAGAGAGAGCGGTCGTTTCTGTGGTTTCCGACGTCGGCCCATAAGTCCTTCCGTTTTCATAATTCTGCGTTGTAGCACCTTATTGAGCTTGTCAGATACCACAAGAGTTTCAAAGTAGGCTTGGGCAAACCAGTAATCAAGATACAGCACGAAGCAAATTTCCACCCAATACGTTTCCCGTCGTTTCATTTACGTAGAGCTAGCAAAGGTACTCCGCTTCGAATTCTGTTCAATGTGTTGGTCTCATTGAATTCTGGGAAGTCCCGACCAGTCGTATTCAGGCGACAACCGAAAATACTAGATGTATTGTATCTTGTTCTCAAGAAACCCGGCCTCGATGACTTCCGTATGTGGTACGGCTAGGTAAACGTCCGTTTCTTTCCGGGAACTACCGTTTACTTCACATAGGCGAAGATGACTGGAATTATAGCAGAGCGGCCAAGTAAGCGCATCTTTTTGAATAATGAGGCATGTTCTCGCTTTTGTACAACAAATCTCGATTGGCGGCATTAGCTGTTGCTGTACATATTCCCACATTGTTCTTGCAGAGTTTCTTGCAGCCAGTTTCATGCAGCCTGAGAGTAGCACTGAATATACGATTGACGCACATAAATATACTGTGTCACTGATGAGACTGGAGCTTGTATCGAATTTCGAAGCTACCGAAGGAAAGTCGGGACCTCCACAACAAGAGCCTATCTCTATCAAAGGTGAGTCAACCTGAAATTCACAGTTACATCCGTGTTAATAGGAGTGAATCAAGAATATGAACCAGAATCATATTTTTGAAGTGGATTCAGAACATTGGTTGATAACTCAAAAATTGAAGTCGTTCTAGTTTGGGTAGGCATTTTATGAGCCCCGACGCATGCCGATGTGCCCCTTATTCGTGCAGGACGAATTCGTAAGCGACCATCCAGCGAGCTGAATTACAAGTGGGGAGTATCAAGCAAGTCTCGAGACTACGCAGCAGCTAAGCAGCTAAATCGTAAACTAATTTAGGATTTTTGATTTCAACTCCGGTCTCGGTATTGTCATAAATTTTACTAAAAAGCTGACAAGATTATTGCAAGAATCAGGATAAATACACCTGGGAATACGCGACCAACCGAGTCTGAGCTCAGCGACGAATCCAGAGAGGTGGTCTGAGACTGGGAGGTGGTTTGAGAACCTGGGCTCAGCGACGAATCCAGAGTGGTAGTTTGGGGCCTAAAAGTAGTTGGAGAGCGAGTGTTGCCAGTTGTTCTTCCGGCTGATGCAGTCATATCCAGGGAACCAGTTAGACTAGTTTGACTCACAACCAGAGACGCAGCGGAGATCGAGCTGCCAGTTCCATTGCTGAAGCGACCTGGAATCTCTTCAACTATGTTCAGCTCGTCAGTAATAACAAGTGGAGCAAAGTAGTTTTCCTCTTCATCGTTGTCGAAAACGAGGTACGTTTCGGATAGGACATACGTGCCCAACACTGGGTACGTTTGTCCATAAATTCCTAGCATACAGGCGCCGTCTCTTTCTTCAATCAACCTGGAAAGAGGAACCGAAATAGTTCCGCCATCTTCGAAATTAAGGGAAACGATGCGATCGTCGTTCTGGTAGGAGCAGTCTACCTCCGGGAACCCCAAGTCGTTTTCTGTAGCGTTGAACTCAAGCATTATCTCATCATAAACCGCGTACGGGACGCTTGAATAATAATAGTAGGGCGAAAAAGTGAACAGATCCCCAACAGATATTTCCAAGTCCCCAAAGGTTAGGGTATCGACGGTGGCTCCATAAGTGGCATCTATCACGTTCAAAGAACCCAGATACTTGGCAGTATCAACTCCCCCTAACACGAGCTCTCCTCCCTCTCCTTCGAAGTCGTTGAAGTAGATCGAGTAAAATTCACCACCTATATGGCCAGCCTCACTCAAGACAGTGAGGATGCTTGGATACAGATAATCGTAGATGGAGATTCCCAATCCCAACACGCCTCCTGGAAGGGTGGTGGGTAAATCCTCAAGGATACCAAAAGTGAAGTTTTCAAGACTGATACCACCCACGACTACCGAGTCTTGAGCGTAGTATCCCGTGTTGCTAAAGTATTCAAACACGTCATTGCTCTCTTCAAATGTGTCAGAGCTGCCTGTTTCGAATCCAACCGCTGAACAGCGCGTGGCCCCCAAAGTTGTGTAGTAGCCATCCGAGTCTAAGGAAACACCTATGCATTCGTTGTTGCTTACCCAAGTATCTCCTTTATCTGTATTAATCTCGAGCAGAATTGGACTTTGCTGTGATCCAAAGCGGCCCTCAACATGGAAAGAAGTACCATTGACAAAGACATCGGCAAGAATGGCGTCTCTTTTCGCAATGGCGGGGCCAGGCTTGAGCTCGAGCTTAACATAAGCAAGAACAATCGGAACGATCAATAACACCCCGAGAAGTTGCATCGTTGAGATTGGTAGGCATCAGTGGTGTATTATCGTATTTATATCTAAATATCACAGCGCAACTCTTGGCATGCGTTTACCGACATGCACTTCATGTAAAGTCAGTCGGCCACACTTAACTGAGCCTTGGAGTCAGGTAGCGAGCGTGATCACAGCATGGAGGTAGACTTAACCACATGCATGAACTCCAGAAAATGACCGTAGTAGTTTGGGTACCTAAAGTTGGAAGTAGAACCTGCTGAATATGATGAGCTTCGTTCCCTTGTCCTCAACTTACCCCAGATAATTCATAACCTCAATTGCTCACTCGTGGTACATGGTCCAATTTGTAACTACAAGCAGTCAAGATTCATGGTTATCTTCGTAAGATTCATCAACATACTTTTGACGAAACTCAGGAGATCATGCAAATGCGCTGGGGGTAAAGGGCTCAGTTCGAATTCATCATGACTGAGTGGACGCGCAGTAAGAGACAGGATTATCCATCCGAATAGGTGACATACTACGAGCCCCGAAGCAATTACGAGCTATTTATTTTCAGCCGCATCAAATCTTGCCAAGCCTCGTTTGCTCAGAAAGCGGCTTTTCGCTCAACCGGCTAGGGTTCAACTTCGACTACATGCAGAGGGCAGGACCGCATGCGAATGACTGGTCAGTAGCATATTTTCACCTTTGTGGGGCTACATTTACGAATTTAAGCTTCTTCGCCGAAGAACACAATGAAGGCTCGGCTGTGCCAATAGACGCCACTGTAGTATTTTGTTCAATTCTGTGACATTCTATTCAGTAGTGTTGAGAGCGTGGAGCGATGTTCGGCGAAATCGCTTACTGAGTAAGGTCGTGTATTTTTAGCGACCATACATGGAGGGGAGAGGTCCTAAGACTTAAGGGTGAATTTGGACGTCCTAAAGTTTGCGAAAGATTTATCATGAGAAGACTATTATTGTGAGCCTGACATGTCCTGACATGTCCCCAGATATTGTGCGGCTTTCGTTGTGGAAGCGCTCCAATTCTGAGAACATGAGTGAATTATTCTGAAGACCCTTAGAAATTGGTTACAGTGGCCGAGTGGTTAAGGCGACACCCTGCTATTTGCAGTCTAGGTGTTGGGCATTGCCTGCGCAGGTTCGAATCCTGTCTGTGACGTCAATTTTTTTTTTTGCAGATCCCATACACTTCCCTGTCTTGGAATCCTCTCAACGAAGTACGAAGTACGAAGTTACTGGAACGAATACGGGTTCTCCGCAATAGTGGGCCATTCTTCAAATGAACTTACGTTCATGCCATATCGCAGTGCTTTCGCTAAATCTATCTCGGGGCCAGTGCACAAACTGCAGGATACAGATCATCAAAATTAGTTAGTTTGGTGAGCTAGTCTTCAGCGATGTCCCAGTCTCTCATCATCTTCGAGCCATCTGGCAGAGTGGTCTACCAGAATAACAATAAGATCACTCCATTCAACCACTTAATATACTCGATCGTGGACGAGTCTCACATAGAATTGGACGTCAACTTTTACACTACGAGTGGAAGTTCAGCGCAAAAGAGGTTTTATGCTTTTCAGAAGGATGGGTTGTGGGCTGCGATCTACTTTGACATTGTCACCACGATAGATAGCGAGCGGATCAAGCTGACTCTCGCTGACGTGTTGAAGATCTACTCAAAGGTTCATGAAGATGACAGCAAAATGTCGACATTGATCGACTACCAGTTCACCAACTTGATTAGGCTAAAATCTGACGACTCCAAGCCCGGTGTGCAACCGGAAAGTGCCACAGCACAGCAAGAAGCGGTTTCTACGCCCGTGAAGAAGAAAATACAGGGGAAGAAAATGAGAAAGTGGGTCAACGGTGAGCTAGTTGACGCCGAGATCAATGACGACACTTTGGACTACTCCGAGACGAAGGAAGGCACTGTGGCTGCAACTGACAATTTGCTTGTGGACAAGTTCGCTTTCAAGAAGCAAGACGATTTGGTTCTTGTCAACGAGCTCAATGACATCTTAAACGACGGAGAGGACGAAAGCGACGACGACGACGAGGCGGCTAATGCAGGAGGGTTCTTCTCGAAGATTTCGTCTTATTTCGGTTCGTCTGGAGACATCAACGAGATTTCAAAGAAGTTCTACGACCAACTCATTTCCAAGAACATTGCTCCGCCCACCGCAAGTGCGATTCTCGACAAGATCAAGACTCGTCTCGCGAACAAAAGCGTCACTCTTCCTGTTTTCAAGCAAGCGTTGACGGAAGAACTTACGAAAGTGTTGACACCCAACGTCTCCACAGACTTGCTCTACGATATCAAAAGAAGCAAGGCTCAGAAGACCAGACCCTACGTGATATCTGTGGTGGGAGTCAACGGTGTAGGAAAGTCGACTAACTTGGCCAAACTAGCCTACTGGTTCCTCCAAAACAATATGAACGTTCTCATTTGCGCATGTGATACCTTCAGATCGGGAGCAGTGGAGCAGTTGAAGGTCCACGTGAACAACTTGCAGCGACTCACGGACAACTCGGACACGCAGTCGCGCATCGATCTCTTCGAAAAGGGCTATGGTGGAGGCGACCATGTGGTGAATACTGCAAAGCTGGCGATTCAGCACGCCGAGGCCGAGAACTACGATATTGTGTTGATTGACACTGCGGGCAGGACGCATTCGAATGCAAAGTTGATGGCTCCGTTGAAGAAATTTGGCGACGCTGCAAACCCAGATAAGATTATCATGGTGGGCGAAGCTCTTGTGGGCACAGACTCCGTGGAGCAAGCAATCAACTTCAACAATGCATTCGGAAACAGAAGAAGCCTCGATTTCTTCATCATTTCCAAGGTCGACACGGTAGGCGACCTCGTCGGTGCAATGATTAATATGGTGATGGCTACCAGAGTGCCAATCTTGTTCGTTGGAACGGGCCAGACTTACACCGACATAAAGAAGTTGAGTGTTAAGAGAGTTGTTGACATGCTCACTTCATAATTGCTTAGAAATATGTGGAATTGACTTCGGGGAGTGCTCGACGTGCAATTAGATGTAGAACTTTCGCTCCATTTTGGGTAATGATGTCGGTACTCGGTATGCCCCAGATGCACACTGCGGGAGAGGCTGAGGCGCACCTACTACAACTGTTTGACCATGAGAATCCGCAAGAAGGTCTCGACGCCGCTATATTTGAAGGTGAATGCCTTCAGAGCGGCGGACTTATTTCTTCCGGACTCGAACTCCAAGGTGAAGACCATCAATGCCGCTTTGGTTGTGGAACTCAACTCGTTCAAGAAGCGTACTCGGCGGAAGCTCAACAGCTCCAACCCCACGTGGGACGACCACTTTTTGATACCCTTAACCTTTGGTGACTACTCCCAAGTTATAGTTTTGGCAGTTTGGAGCAGGAGCCCCCGCAATACGTACTTGGGTGAGTTGCGTCTCAAAGTTCTGGATTTGTTCTCCGAGCCCTCGACGAACCAGACGAGCCCTACTTGGTATAAACTCTATCTGAGTGAGAATCGTCATGGCTACGTTACGGGTTCTGTTTTGCTTCTGTTTGAGCTCGTCAAGGGCAAAGATGGGGAGAAGATCGACAAGATTGAGAAGCCTCAAGTTGCGAATGACATGCCTAAACTTCAAGTACATCCACCCACGGAACTGTTTGATAGCCTTCAGCTTCTGGACAACCCTGTACGGGCCTTGCTTGATAAATGGTTGGATTCCCTTCTTTGTCCCGAAGACCAAGAAAAGGTCGATCCAGATGACCAGGGCTTTTATGGCGACTTTCCCGAGGCCATGTCCCATGTAGGCTACAGCGACTTTTCGGACATGGAATCAGTTGACGAGAAGAAGCCGCTGGACCAGAAGAGATTGCATAGAAAATCGTCAGGGTCTACCCCCCTGAAGATCCTTCAGAACTTACAGGGCCAAGCTCTTCAGAATGATCTCAAATGGGGTCTGCTTGAGCCTTTCTCCGAGGACGAATCCAGAAGCGATTACTCATCCAACTCAGACATGCTGTCAATCAATTCCCAAAGTGATGGTCGCCTCTACTCTAGCGATACAACAGAGCCAGAGAAAATCAAGAGAAAGAGATTCAAGCACCGCAGGCAGCCTGTTGAGGGCAAGTATGAAGTTCGCAACCGCAAAGTTATGGGCGTCTTGTTCTTGGAAATTGTGCTGTGCTCGGATTTGCCCCCGCTTCGGAATTTCACGAGAACTAGCTTTGACATGGATCCTTTTGTTGTCGTCACTTTTGGCAAGAAAACCTTCAGAACTAGTTGGAAAAGGCATACATTGAATCCTATCTACAATGAGAGATTGGCATTCGAGGTGTTGGAGCACGAGCGCAACTATAATATCCAGTTCAGTGTACTTGACAAAGACCACTTCTCTTTCCACGACCAAGTCGCGGACATTTCTCTCGCGGTTAACGAGGTGATTGACATTGCCAAGCGAAGTGAGGAGGAGAATGAAAAGTCGACGAGCGCTAGTACCACGGGGCCAAGCAGTGGTTTGAGCAGCTTGCTACAATCTAACAACAATGTTTCTACATCATCAGTCTCTGAGTTATCAAATGCATCTTTATCAAATCCGGCGATCAGGTTTGCTGAAGATGGGAATATGGTCAAGACTAGAAGAAAGAAATTTATAAGAAGAAGAACTACTGTTCTGTTTGTTGATACGTCTTTATTCAAGACGTTGAACCTCTCCCTCAATCTTCACAAAGAGAAGTTGGCCAGGAAACATCCTTCCTCGTTGAAGATTAGAGCACGCTATCTCACTTACGAAACCCTACGCAAGGATTTCTGGCGCATATTGCTCGAGCAATTCGACGTAGGAGAGACACCGGGTGTCATGGACTATATTGAGTTGATCTCATTCTTTGATGCCTTGGGCTCGCCGAATGGTGACGAAATCGTGGGCGACATATTCAACAAACTTGGAAGATCTAACTGGGGTGGTGACACTGTTAGTTTCGAAGAAATTGTGCATTGCTTGGAAGACTACGTCACAAGCGGCAATCAGACCCACGAGGAGAAGATTTTTGAAATTGATAGATGTCCGATCTGCGCTCAGAAGAGGTTCGCAGGCAAGGAAGATATCGACATCGTGACTCACGTCGCAATTTGCGCCTCCAAAGACTGGAGTATTGTCAACAAATTACTAGTGTCGTCATATGTGACCCCAGAGTTAGCATCTAGACGGTGGTATTCCAAGGTTTTGATCAAGCTCACATATGGTAAGTACAAGTTGGGCGGAAACTCGGCCAACATCCTTGTCCAGGACCGTTCTACTGGCATTGTTATGGAGGAAAAGATGAGTGTGACGGTCAGATTGGGAATTCGCTTACTTTACAAGGGACTTGATAAAGCCAAAAGCAAGAGAGTTAGAACACTTTTGAAGAAGCTTAGTATCAAACAAGGTATCAAGTTCGACCACCCGCTGCTGGTGAAAGACATCGATTCCTTCATTCGTTTCCATAAGTTGGATATGAGCGAGTGTCTTATCACGGACCCCAAGAAATTCACTACATTCAACGAATTTTTCTATAGAAAATTGCGGGCCGACGCACGGCCCGTGGAGGCACCTGATGAGGAGAGGATCGCGGTGTCTCCCGCTGATTGCAGATGTACTACTTTCCTCACTGTGGACGATGCCACCAAACTTTGGATAAAGGGCCGCAACTTTTCATTGGCGAAGTTATTCAACGGGAACTTCAACAATTTGGAGAACTCGGATTTGTACAAGCCCGGAAATTGCACGGTGGGCATTTTTCGATTGGCTCCTCAAGACTATCATCGTTTCCATTCGCCCGTTAGCGGCGTCATAGGAAAGATGAAGTATATCGAGGGCGAATACTACACTGTCAACCCCATGGCTATTAGATCGGACTTGGATGTTTACGGAGAGAATGTGCGGGTTATTGTTCCTATCGAAACTGAACATTTTGGCACTGTGATTTTTGTGGGGGTTGGAGCGATGATGGTGGGGTCTACGATCATGACTGTGAAGGAGGGCCAGACGGTGAAACGGGGAGATGAACTTGGATATTTCAAGTTTGGAGGCTCGACAGTTCTCCTTTTATTCGAAACGAGTAAATTTGCGTTTGACTCAGATCTCGTTGATAATTCGAAGCTGTGTGTCGAGACTTTGGTCAGAGTTGGACAGAGTGTTGGCCATACTCCTGATGTCGCCGAGTACAAGAGAGAGCATATTGATTTCAGCAAGCAGCCAAAGGACTTCAAGTTGAACTTGATCCGTGCCATCACGGGCGGAGACATCGGCAACGCTGCCGAGCTCGATTCCTGGGAATCCAAGAACTTACGCATTTCGTCAGACGACGTGGAGTTTGTGAAAGAGGACGATTACGATGTTGAGGCCGAATTGGCGGGATCAGACGAGGAGGGTCTGATCGAGAGCGAGTAGCGACAACTATGCCAGCGCTATCATTAAAAGCATATATTATTCATACCAAAGTTATGTCCTTATGATCAATACCGACCCTGATAGTAGCTTGTGGGCACGTAGAGGGCATCGCCAGTAATGCCCTTCTTCTCCTCCAAAAGTCTTATGTGCCATCCCACGTAATCCATGTCGTACTTGATAGAATCAATCTCATCGAAGCGTGACTGGATGAAATATGGCTGAAAAATTAGGGCAGTGAGAAGTGGAGGCACAGCCAGTCCAGCAACGAACGCTAACACTTGGCGAGCTGCTGACATGTTTGTTTACAATTAAAAGCCAATTGTTGCCTCCTTATACTTACCCCGGAGTTTTGCACATAACCGTGTCAGTCTACCCCGGTCAACCATACCGGACCTTCTCGGCACGGACCCTTGACCAAAAGTTAAAACTCTCACTATGAAAGCCAGAGACTCGAAGTGTAGTTATAAATAACTCCCCGGAGTGAATGTTTCTGGAGGTCAAAATGTGGGGTCAGTCTACGACATACTATGGTCTTCTTCTGTATTAATTGGTCTATCACAAATTTATCATTCCTCATTTCTGCTGCTTGCCGCCGTACAACGCCTTCCACTCGTCAATCTTCTTCTCGTCGATCCTCTTGAACAAGTACTGGGCCTTGCCAATGTTGTGGCCAGGTTCCAACACCAACTCGAACTTGTCAGTAATGGACAATGGGGGAGCGTTCAAGATCTCGCAAATCTGGTCCCTCGTTTCTGGCATAAACGGAGAGATCACAGACGACACCAAGTAGACCAAGTTCAAGCCCACGGCAACCACGGCGTCAGAAACGTCGGGAGAGCCGGAGAAGAGCGTGTTGTCCAACTTGTTATCCTGCAAGAACTGGTTGCCACGGGAGGAAATGTTCATGGCAATCTCCAAGCCACGTCTCAAGTTGACGGCCTCCATGTTCTCGATGTACGAGGCCAACAAGTCGTTGACGTCCTTCTCGAACGTACTGTAGTTGGGGATCTTGGAGGTGTCAAACTTAGGCACAACGCCGTGATACTTGGCAATAGCAAACTTGACGATTCTGTTGACAAAGTTACCCAAGTTCGCCAAGAGCTCGGAGTTGTTTTTCGTGACAAACTCCTTCCACGAGAAGTGCGAGTCAGAGCTCTCGGGGCGAACCGACGACAAGTAATATCTCCACACAGACACGGGCACGCCAGTGGCCTCGGCGTTGTTACCGAAAACACCCACACCTCTAGACTTTGAGAACTTACCGGACTCGTACTGCAAGTACTCGGTGGTGTTCAAATGGTGCAATTTCGTCCACACATCCTTGGTACCGATCTGGGTCGCGGGGAACACGACAGTGTGGAAGGGCACGTTGTCCTTGCCCATGAATTGGTACAATTGAACATGCTCGGGGTTCTTCCACCACAGCTTCCACGCATCGTCGCCCTTGAAGTAGTTGGCGGTGATGGACACGTAACCGATGGTGGCATCGAACCACACGTACAAGACCTTGTCCTTGAACTTCTCCAAAGGCACAGGAGTGCCCCACACCAAATCACGCGTGATGCCTCTGGGCTCCAAGCCCTGCTTCAACCATGCGTTCGTGATGGTTCTGGAGTTCTTGGACCAGGCGCCCTCCTCGGCCGCCTTTTCCACCCACTCCTTCAACTCGGGCTCCAACTCGTTCAACTTGAGGTAGATGTGCGTGGAGTTGCGAGGCACGGGCTTGGCGTTGTCAAGCTTGCACCGGGGGTCAATCAACTCCAATGGGTTCAACAAGTTTGCGCACTTGTCACACTGGTCACCTCTGGCGTCGTCGTAGCCACACTTAGGACACGTGCCCTCGACGAAGCGGTCGGCCAAGAACGCCAGGTGCTTCTCGCAGTACAACTGCTGGGTGGTCTGCTCCTCCAAGTAGCCGTTGTCGTACAACTTCATGAAGATGTCCTGGGCGATTTCCGTCTGCAACGGCGTGGTTGTTCTGCCGAAGTAGTCGAAGCCGATGTCGAACCAGTCGTAAACCTCCTTGTGCAACTTGTGGTACTTGTCGCACAACTCCTGGGGAGTCACCTTCTCCTCCAAGGCCTTGGTCTCGGTGGCCGTTCCGTACTCGTCGGTGCCGCACACGAACAACGTGTTGTAGTTTCTGTTCTTAGCGTAGCGGGCGTAGATGTCGGCCGACAAGACGGACCCGATGATGTTTCCGAGGTGCGGCACGTTGTTCACGTAGGGCAACGCCGACGTGATCAAGATGTTTCTCTCGTTCTCCTTGGGCTTGATGCTGTCTTCCTGCTTCTTGACCAAAAAGCCCTCCTTGACATGCAGCGAGCCGTCGCCCTTGGGCAACACTCTCTCCACCGTGGTGACGCTCGTGGCGGTGGAAATACCGGCAGACACCTCTGGCACCTTCGCAAAGTCGCTTACCCACGAGCCGAAGGACACTTCCTTCGCAAAAGGGTACGCAGCGGCAAAGAGCACGATGTTGCTGGCGGAAAGCTTGACATCGTGCGGGGAAGCGATGGAGTTCAACGCAGCGACGGCCTTGGCCGAGTCGCCGGCTCTCAACGCTTGGTAGACGTCGTTTTCCTCGGTGGAGAAGACGCTGGACTCGGCAAAGTCGCCAGATAAGTACTTGACGATGGCGTTGGGCTCCACAAGTTCGAAGCCAGACTTCTTGTCAGCCAAGCTGAGCGGCGAGTCTGCGGGCGCAGCTTCTGTTTTGGGCGAAAACGCAGCGGCAGCAATGGCCACCTTGAGGTTGTTGACCAAGGCAAGGGTGGTTTTGCCCTTGTCGGTGGAAATACTGAGAGACATGGTTGTGCTGACTCACTGACAATTTTTCCGGCCTGTACCTATGATGTGCGGCTCCACAGTTGGACCGACTCTGCGCGTTTCAGCTCTTCAATTCCGGCCAGTCTAATCGTGCTTGAGATTTCGTTCTTGACTTTCTTGAGATTTCGTTGAGATACCGTTTTTGACTTGTTTCGAGTTTTGGTTCTTGGCTTCGTTCTTGAGGATCGTTCTTGAGCTTCTTGAGGCCTACTGTCTATGGCTCGACCCGCCCTACGGCTTTTCCAGGCCTACAGAGATCCCTACAACTGCTTGGTTCTGGCCAGAACGCACCCGCTACCAGCATCTCATGGTCCTCTCAGCAACACAACCTTTGTCGCGAAGGACAACTTCGCTACTACGCTCGAGCCCACTACGTGTGGGTCAAAGATGCTTCAGAATTACGTCAGCCCATTCACAGCCACGGCCGTGAAGCTTCTAGAAGCTGCGGGCCTGGTGATGGTCGGCAAGGCCAACATGGACGAGTTTGGAATGGGCTCGTCGACCACGTTTTCGGCGTCCGGCGCCACGTTAAACCCGAGATTTGCACAGCCGCACATTGCGGGAGGCTCGTCCGGCGGCTCGGCCGCTGCCGTTGCGGCAGGGCTCGCAGACTTCTCATTGGGTACCGATACCGGAGGTTCAGTTCGTTTGCCGGCCAGCTACTGCGGCATTGTTGGCTTCAAGCCCTCATACGGCAGAATCTCTCGCTATGGAGTCGTCGCATACGGGCAGGGATTCGACTGTGTGGGCATCATGGCCAAGGATGTAGCCACAACCAGCAAAGTGTTCTCGGTGTTGGACCAACACGACCCGAAGGACATCACGGCGATGCCCGTGGAGATACGTCAAAGCATAGATGCAGAGCAGGAAAAGAGAAAGGAGGAAGAGAGAAAGGGGTCGCTCAGGATCGGAGTCCCCCAGGAGCTCATTCTCCGAGAGTTGAAGCCCGAGGCGATGGTGCAGTTTCAAAAGACCGTGGCCAGACTCATGGACATGGGCCACACGGTGCATGCGGTGTCGGTGCCCGCAATATTCAAGCTGTTGGCCGCATACTACACGTTGGCGCCTGCGGAGGCGGCGTCCAACCTTTCGCGGTTTGACGGCATCCGCTATGGCCACTGCGGTGAAGCTGCGAGCGGAGACAAGCTCATTGTCAAGAACCGCAGCGAGGGACTCGGAACAGAGGTGCAGCGCCGAATCATCTTGGGCAACTACACGCTCTCGTCCGAGTCCGGCGACAACTACTTCCGTGCGACCAAGCTCCGCGAGATGCTCGTGGCCGAGTTGAACGACGTGTTTGCAATGCCCAACCACATTGTGGGAACTGGCGGTGCGGCTGGCGGGTGCGACGTGCTTTTAGCCCCGACGGCGTTTGGCCAGGCGCCGTCGTTCGAGCAGTACGAGAAGGAGCGCGACGAGACGTTCTTGAACGAGTACCTCAACGACGTGTTGACCGTGGCGGCGTCGATGGCGGGTCTTCCGGCCATCTCTGTGCCTTGTGAGGACGAGGACTACGGGGTGCAGATCATGGGGCAGCTTGGCGACGACAAGTTGGTGTTGGAGGTGGCTGCAATGGCACATACATAGACAGACTAGCCACATGGATTCTGAAATTCCGGGACATAAATATATCTGGGGAATATCTGATAGAATGTATATGTGGGAGAAGATGAAAGAATTATATGGATGGACATCTGATGAATAAGTAACTGATAGATATATAGTAGAATATACTTCTGATGGAAATATGTAGAGCATATATAAGTATCTGGTAGCATATCTGATGGAATATTATATGTATCTGGTAGCATATGTGGTAGCATTTCAGATAGAATATCAGATAGAATATATATGTATCTGGCAACATATCAGATGAATATCAGATCGAATATACATATGTACCTGGCAGCATATTGGATAGAATACAAGATAGATTATATATATGTATGATGTGATATTTGATAGGATATCTAACAGATATGTGAGAGAATATATGTATCTGATACGTATATGGTAGAATGCGTGTATCTATCTGATGGATGTATGATATAGCATATATCTGTATCTGATAGGGCGAGGATCAAGGCATGCACCGAACCGAGCCACATTGTTTACGCCCATACTGGAGGCAGAGAAACGTGGATGCCCTGAGAGCATTGATACGCCATTTTAGAAGTACAGAGTGACGTAGCGAAGCGCCGCGAAGCGCCGCGAAACAGATCGGCGCACAAGCACCATACGTTGTCTATAGAAATGAAATATGAGATGAATCATGAATCGTGGAGGTTGAATCGGAGGTTGAATCGGAGGCTGAATCGGAGGTTGAATCGGAGGCTGAATCGTGGAGTCCGTCGAAGGTTGAGCTCAACGGCGCCCCAAAAGCGTCAAGAACTCGTCGCGAGTCTTCTGCTGCACGCGGAAGCACCCGAGCATGCAGCTGGTGGTGGTCAGCGAGCCCGTCTTCTGCACGCCGCGGCTCACCATGCACATGTGGGTGGCCTCGATCACCACCGCCACGCCGCGCGGCCTCAAGATCTCCAGAAGCGCCATGGCGATCTGCTTCGTCAACCGCTCTTGCACCTGGAACCGGCGGGCGTACATCTCCGCCAACCGCGCCAACTTGGAGAGCCCCACCACCCGCTTGTTGGGAATGTACGCAATGTGCGCCTTGCCAAAGAACGGCACGAGGTGGTGCTCGCACAACGAGTAGATCTCGATGTCCCGCACAATCACCATCTCGTCGTGGTCCTCCTCAAACACCGCGCGCTTGATCACGTCGCGGATGTTGTCCTCGTACCCTTTGGTGAAGTAGAGCATGGCCCGGGCGTACCGCTCGGGCGTCTCCAAAAGACCCTCCCGGTCGGTGTCCTCGCCCAATTCGGTCAAAATGGTCTTCACGGCGCCCGCGATGCGCTCCTCGCGAGCCTTGGCCTCCTCCGGCGTCTGCTCGATGCGGGCCCGGGCGCCACGCGAGGGCCACGACAACCCGTCGGAGTCGATGGGCGGGTTGAGTGTGCAGGGCGACGCCGCCCGGGTCTGGAGCGGCGTGCCGAATTCTCTCACGACAAACTCACCTGTGGGCGACAACTTGGACTTTTTCGACCCCAATACCGGCTTGGGGTGGGTCATGCCGTTGGGAGCGTCAGACATGGTGGTGAGAATTTTGAGGCTGTACGAAGGACGCCATCTCCATCGCGCACTCCCCACACTTTACTCAGGCACCCGCGCACTCCACCGTCTGTCGCGCCATCGGCCGCCGCGCATCTACACGTTGCAAACTGTATTATATTAGTATCATAGCTCGTGAAGCTTCTTGGAAGCTAGCGCTCTCACGCATGCAATTAGCCTTCTGCAAAAGGATTCAACGCCCGCACGGTCAAGCACGGCAACGCCATGCCGATCTCCGCGCGCAACAAGACTGGCACTTGCTTCAACTCCCGGATCTCCTGGATGCACGAGCTGCCCTCGACCCTGGTGATCACGGGCTGGAGGTACGGCGCCAACCCGCTGTCGTCGCCGGGCGCGGGCGATGTCCGGCTCGTGGGCGTGGTGAACTGGGGCGCGCTGATGTCCAACTGCGCCAACTTGGTGAGAATGCTGCTTGGCGCAATGGTGTCCTCCTCCTTCATGGTCTTGCTCTGGATCTTGGCGGCCTGCAACGCCGACGTGCGGTACTTGTTCTTGATCGACGACCGGTAGCTCAACGACGACCGCTCGTCTGGGGGAATGTACGTGGCGGAGTCCACGCCCTTCTCCCAGTACAACTCGAGGATGCGTTCGGTCTTGTCAAACTCGGCCTTGACCAAGGGCAACTGGTCGCCGTGCACTCTCTTCTCAATGCCAAACTGGGGGATGACAACGTCAAATGACGACTCGTACACCTGGATGACAGTGCCCATGACGAGCAACTGGCCGGCATGTTCGCTCATTTCGTTGATCGTCTGCGACAACAACAAGTGGATGGCCTGCTCTTGCGCATTGGCGGCGCAGTCCTTCTTGAAATTGCAGTAGTCCGCAATGGCTTTCAAGGAGTCTAAATCGGACGAGCCGTCGGATGGCTGCCCAGTGATAACCGACTTCACTTGTCTGTGAACGACAAGATCAGCGAATCTGCGCAATGGTGCCGTGAAGTGAGTGTAAAGCGGCATGTTCAAGTAAAAGTGGCCGTAACTGTCTGCATCCTGTTTCCCCGCAATGTAGTACTTGGCAGCAGGCATGCACTTGTATAATAATGTTTCAATGCATTGCCTCTTCAATGGATCCTCAATGGCCAAGATGGACAACTGCAACGACGACGACGTACTGGTGTCGATCTTGTAACCCAAGTTGGCCGCCTTTCTGGAGAATGCCTCCATTTTTTGCACCGTAGGCAATGCATGGCGACGCAAGAATGCCTCCTCGCCCAAGCTTGCATGGACCTTGGCTGCAATCGTGCTGTTCACCTTGTGGCTGATTTCAGAAACAACCAAAAGCGCATTGCTCTTCTCAAATATGTTCAAGTGTAATCTCACCTTCCCGTCGTCGAGCTGATCCATCAACGTCATGCTGGGGCTGAGACCGAGACCGCGGTCGTTGAGTCGTTGGCGACGGAACTCCTTGGCGATCAAGGCAAATGTCTTTATGTAGTCCGACGTAGCCGACAGAATGCCGTCCACTGGTATATTGTTCAAGATGGAATCAACCGCGTCATACGTAACCAACGACTTAGGTAAGACGACGGATTCCTGGATGTGGATGTTTTCAACTTCGAAACTTGACGTGTCGATTTCAAACACAACCGAAAGGGCCAAGCTCTTTTCATTTTCCTTGAAAGAGAGTGTAGAGTTGAGCTGGGTGGGGTACAAGTGAGAAGCCTTTTCGGGCAAGAAGACCGATGACGATCTCTTCTTGGCCTTGCGCTCCAAAGCAGACCCTGGCTGGATATAATAGGAGATATCGACGCAGTGGAAACCCAATTCAATGCGAGTGTTGCTGAGACGCTTAACGTGCAACGCGTGATCAGCAAACTGCTTGTTCTGCGTGAATGCAATGACGTAGTCGTTGAGATACTGCAGCCTCGTTGCCTGGTCTGCTTCTATGCTGGGAAGAGGTCCAAAGCACGAGTTGATGTAGCCCTCATCCATCTCGTTTTCCGATGGATATTCATCGCACAAGAAATTATTGTCGCGCAAAATGGAGTCAACTTCGATGCGGGGGTCATCAAGCTTGCCCAACTTGGTCACCAAGGTACCGAACGGGTGCAAGGATGTGATGGGCCAACGCTTGATGGATGCGATGAAGAGCAGATCAGCGTATTTTTCGTGATTCTCCACAAAGTCGCGTGGGGTTTGCTCGGTAGGGATTGCAATTAATGGCACACGCTTATCTGTGGGCTTGAACCACACAATTTTGGGCGCCTTGGGCGTGTGCACGGAGGATTCCTTGCCGTGTTTTTTGTCCATGGCTGCCTGCGCAGCCTGCGCAGGACGCAAGAGACCCAACGTGCCTGCGAAGATCTGGCCGGGGATACGGTCAACCACGGCAACGACGTGGCCGGCATACAAAGGCTTGACCTCATCGTTGATCTCTTCCTCCTCCACCAAGAGAAGGGCCTGACCCTCAACCTCCACGTCGTCGTTCTTCTTCATGGTGGGGCGCTGCTTCAACGAGCCACGACGTCCCAATTCGCTTTCGGGCTTGTCGTCGGAGGTCAGAGTGGAGGTTGCGTCGTTGTGGATGTCGTCGCTCAACACAGACGCGGCGGTTGGTTTAGTGGAGATGTTGTCCTTGCGGCGCTTCTTCTCCTCCTTCTCCTTCTTGGACTCCCACACTTCGTCCACAACGAGAAGCTCCACCGCCACAAGGTCGCCTTCCAAGGCACGATTGCGGTCCTTCAGGCCACAGATGAAGATGTCGGCATCCAAAAGCCCGTCCGTGGACACGTACGCATCGGAACGGTTCTTTTTGTTGACGCGCAAGATGCCCGTCACCAACCGCCCGTCGCCAATTAACTCGGGGAGCGATGACTGTGGAAGGTAGGGCGCAAAGAGCGACTTGCGGCCAGAGGTGTTGGCGGCAGGCATCATCTGGGAGAGCGAGGTGATGGAGTTGACCGAGCTGCTCTTGTTCTTGTGCCCGGGCACGAACACCGGGGGCTCCAAGCGGCCCTGCTGGGAGCGCCAGTTGGAGTTGATGGAGTCGTTGCTGCCGGCGTTGCGGTCAAAGTTTCTGTCGTTGAAGCCGTTGTTACGGTCGTAGTTGCGCGAGTTGGTGCGCACGTGCGAGCCGCGGCGCTGGTGGCCGCGTTCCGGAGACTGGGCCTGGCCGAAGCTGGGCACGGGAGGGAGAAGCGAGTTGTTCTCCGGCGGGAACTTGAAGCTCTGCTGGCCGTACGCCAACAGGCGCGAGCGAGAGTGGCCCGGGGACAGCTCGCGGTCCAGATCGGGCGTGTTGGGGAAGCGGAAGCCGCTGGGGCCGTCCTGGGCGCCCAACACGGGGCTGGCGGCCAGGTGCACGGGCAGCGAGTCGCTGTGGGGGCCCAGCGCGGGCTGCGCGCCCAACGACGCCAAGTTCAGCTGGCGCTGGGTGGCCGCGGCCTTGATGGCCTCGTTGAGCCCCAATGAGTGGCGGCGCGCGTGGCCCTGCGGCGGGTTGCCGGAGGAGCCGGGGCGCGGGGCCGTGGAGTTGGGCCCGTTGTACGAGGGCGAGCGCGAGTGGCCCTTGCTGTCCTGCTGCTGTAGCAAGAGCTTCTGCTGCGACTGCACCGCCTCCAACTGCCGCTGGAGGTTGTACTGCTCCACCATGAGCGTGGTGAGCTCGGAGGGCGAGCGGCGGTGGGCAATGTACAAGTTTTTGGGCGGCTTGCGCGAGCGCTGGAAGCCGTCGTTGGGGGTGTCAGACATGACGGCGAGGGGCGATCGATTGCGGGGCGGAGGGGGTTCCGGGGTGGTGGCGTGGTGGTGTTGGTGTAGAAGCGCAGGGCCAGGGACTCTGATTGTGCTTCCTTCGGGCGACGCGTGGCCGCAATTGATGACGTGGTAAGAGGACGCAGGCAGATGCCGAGGTGAGCGACTCAAGGAGCGTGGGCGAAGGAGCAAAAAGCAACAAAGAGTTGGCGGCGGACGAGCAGTTCCCCTGACCTTTTTTTTCTCCCGCACTGGCACTTTACGCACTCCTCCGTAGCGCAGACGACGTGGTTCTGCAGCTACCACTCGACCTTCTACAGGGCGCCCTGTTGCCGTATTCGTGCTATTAATAGCCAATGGCTCGCGCCCGGCGTGCTGAGAGGTTGTTGGCGCCGCGAGCAGTTCGGCGTCGCCGCTTGCTGCTGCGGGAGGCGGGGGTCCAAGCCACAACGAGGCGCACTGCACAGGGTCACCATTCGCTGTAACTTCGCATATCATCGTTGGGAGCCTGGCTTCGCTAATTTCGCTGCAAAGGCCGTCTTGCACCCAACGTGCCGCTGGGTGCGGCGGGCCAGGCCCAGCCAATTGGCCGAGGGCCATTCGCTGTTGCGGCCATGCATCCGGGCGACGATCTGCCGCCCATTGTTCGCTCGTAGTAAGCTTTAGTGAGCAGATCCTCCGCGCGGGCCCGGCTGCAACGCCCTGCACCACCACCTAGGCGTGGGAGCCACGGCCAATGAAACCGCAACACGCGACGCGGAACATTGCACGATCGTGCACGGAGGTGCAGCGGTGCGCAACGGCGGTGCACATGCGGCAAGTAGTGCGAATCAGGCACCAAAGTCGGCCACCTTCACCTCGCGCGTGCGCGTGTTCACCATCATCACCTTGCCCGTGTCGTGGAAGCTGGGCACGCACACCAACGTCACGGGCCCACACTTGAGCGGCGTCTCGCGGTGGCCCGCCTCGCGCTGGTTGCCCACCACGTACAAGTGCGGCGTCTCGTCCAACGTGAACGGGTCCCAGTCGTCGTAGGGGTAGCAGTAGAGGGTGTCGGGCGCGGTGGGCGCCACGTTCTGCCATCGGAGCGTGCGCGACATGGCGTTGAGCACGTCGTCTGCGGAGCCGTCCGTGAGGTCGTACTTGAGCATGTCGCCAATGTTCTGGCCCGACGTGGCCAACGTGCGGAGCCCGTCGAGCTCGAGCCATGTCGGGTTGGTGGCGGCGTACACAGCCAGGCCCACCACCGGCGCGCTGGCGCCGAAGAGCGACCGGTGCATGGGCTGCTGCGGCAAGCACATCTCGACCGGGTCCGTCTCGCCGGGCATCACCACCACGGGCACCAGCGCCAGCACGTCCGCGAGCCAGCGGCCAAACAATTCCACCAGCTCCAGCAGGAAGTGCAGCACGTTCTTCAGGCCAAAATTGTTGGTGGTGGTGAAGTCCGCGTTGGGCGCGGCCGCGATCTCGGCCACGCTGCCGCCCATCACCACCACCTGCGACACACGCTGGGCCGCGTGCTCGTCGGCGGCGCCGCCAAGCTCGCCCAGAAGCCACTGCAGAAGCAAGAGCGCGCGGAGATCCACGGCGGTCTCGCGGTCAAAGCGAAGCCCCGACACGAACGCGACCCAGCGGTCCTCGACCGCGGGCACGAGCGCGTTCTGCGGCGCCGGGACCGGGTACGCGAGCTCCATCACCTCGAATACGCCGGCCTGGATCTCGATGCCGAGCACGCCCACAAAGCAGCCGGTGACGAGGCCCGCGCGTTGCAAGAGCTCCTCGTTGTGCAAGATGGCGCGCCCGCTGTCGTCCTCGAGCATCAACACGGCCTCCTCGCCGGGCGCCACGTACCGCTCGGGCGGCGTGGGCAACACGTCGTCGGTGCCCTTCTCCACGTCGCTGAAGATGTTGAGCTTGTGCTTCATGTCGGCGAAAACCGTGCCCAGCGCCCAGCACAACTCGCCAGACACAATGTCCAAGATCTTCTCCTTGTGCTGGATCATCTGCCCGTTCACGCGACGCGTGTTGTGGCCCCACTTGCGCTTGGCTTCTCTGTCCACGCGCGGCTTCAACATCGCGAGCCGATGCTGGTACATGGAGAAGTACTGGCGCGAGTACTTGCGGTCCTTGTCCGCGAGGGAGAACGTGTTCTGTTTCTCGAAGGAAGGAGCAAGCGAGGGAGCGACTCGCGTCACCTCGGTCTCGGGTGCTAGGTCCTGGTTTAGGTGGTCCATGATTCGTGATGTAGTTGATGCAGGCATGTTTCTCACTCCACGTAGGTGGTATCCCAGTTGTCTTCACTGCCAATGTGAAATCACTTAGCCCAGACTAAATTGGTTTCCTTTGCTGTTCGACGCTTTAGACGAATTCCCAAACAGTCTGGTTCTGTAGTGACAAGTTGGGTCGGCCTTACGGGGACGCGTGTGCAGGCGGGCATCATGACCAAGCTCCAGGTCGAGCCTGAGTGTCTTGCGCTCTACTACCCGCGAGCCACGCCTGCGGCGCCGGCCAAGCTCCGCGTGGTGGCCCAGGTCGATTGCTACGACCACGTGCACGCGCTCCTCCTCCTCCGCCGCGTGCCCAACATGCGCCAGCTTCACACGTACATCGCGCTCGACGACGCGTCTCTCGACGCGGAGCCACTCTCGGTGGACGTGTCGCATGTGATGGAAACGCTTACGGCGGCGCACACGGCGGTCGGCGCGGTGGTGAGTGTGTTGGGTTTCTTCGACGGGCGGACGGTGGTGGCCGTGGAGTGCTTTGTCGTGGATGCGCAGGCGTTGCTTGACGGCGGCGCAGATGTTGTTGGCGAAATGGCCTCCCTTCGCGACTTATAGTGGTAGAGTTGAGTGAGAGTTGGCAATCGAGTGGTCGAGCTGATTGAGAGTGGAGTGTTGACAATTAATGGTAGAGTTGACACGAGAGTTGTGGAGGACGATCGAGAGAGTGGGTTGTGTTGACAATTGAGAGTGGTATACTTCGGTATTGGGTGTGCCTCGTGGGATGGTCTATATTGTAATGAATGGTGGATGTGTGGTGGTAGTTGAGGTGTAGTGTTTTGATGAGGTGAGGTGTGGGGCTGCGGGTTTATGACAATCTGGTGGCATTGTGGCCCGGTGGAGGTCAGTTCACCAAGTCCTCCACCTTGAGCATGTCCTCCTTCACCAAGCTCAACGTGTTCGGAACGGCGAAAAACTGGTCCCAGATCGACTCGGTGGGCACCAGCTGGAGAAGCTCAAACACCCGCTCGCCGTCCTTGGCTGGCACCTTGGGCGTGCTGTCGTCAAGCAAGCTGAAGCCCGAGTCCATGGGCTCGCGAACAGACGATACTGGCGATAGCGCAGCCACCTCTGTGAAGAAGTCGTCGAGCGCGCCGCCAAACGGCGTGCCCAAGTCGTTGATGTCGTCCCGCTCGTCGCCGCCATTGATGTTGCCGCGGTGGCCGCCATTATGGCTGTTCCCATTGTTGGCGCTGCTGTTACCGTTGTTGGCGCCACTGTTCCCATTTTCCCCGTTGCTGCCGCTCCCATTTTCCGTGCCGGTGTTGCGGTCTGTGCCGTTGTAGTCGCTGGGCGTGTCGCTGCCAGACAGACTGCTCTTGCCCTCCCAGTGGGAACGCGGCAGGAACGCTGGGAAGTCCTCCGGGCTCTCCTTGGCCAAGCCCTCGACCAAGTTGGCCAAGTTGCCGTTGGTGCGGTGCTCAAGCAGCAGCTTGACCGCGCGCGGCGGCTCCACGGGCCCGAGGTTGGTGGTGTCGACAACCTCATTGTAGCGCAACTGGAGCACCGCCGCCGTAAGCAACGCGAACGAGTCGGCGCAGCTCTTCGCCGCGTCGCACGACGCGATCAACAGGAGGAGCACGGTGTGGCACTCCTGGGTGATGTCCTTCACCGCCGCCACCTCGTAGCGAGCACGCACCTCGGGCGAGTTGTACACGGCAAAGAGAAACGACGTGCCAGCCATAAATAAGTTGTGCACCGCTGCCCACGTATAGTTGATGGCTTTCTGCGCGTGGAGCTTGGTGTAGCATGCGATGAGGTTCTTCAGCGCATCGGCGACGATGCGATATGCGCTGCGCAGAAGCTTGAACGTCTTGGGCGAGAGCCCGTATATCAGAAGGAGCGTGTGGTTGTAGTTGAGCGTGAAGTACTCGGTGTTGAAGTCGCAGTCCATCTCCTGCTGCGTGCGTGGCGCCAGCTCGTGCCACTGCTCGAGGCGGTGCACAATGTGCTCGCGCCAGTGGTGGAGGTTGTCGAAGCGCCGTGGGAGCTCGGCGTTCAGGTGGAGCACCCGAAGCACCTCCAGCTGGATGATGCGGATTTCAAACGACGCAATCACCACGGCCTTGTACGACGGGAGCCCGGACACCTCGGAGAAATCGTCTGTGTTGGCGTCCTCGACGATGAAGGCGTCGTCTAGTGTGGAGGGGAACCGCGAGGTTATATTCTCTTCGGGGATGCCGAGCGGGCGGTCCAAGTAGAAGCTGATCTGCCGGTCAAGCAGGTACGTGCTCCAAAAAAGCCTCCGGCGCCGGTCTTTCGTGTAGGCGTCGAACTTGTTCCGCAGGTCCTCCTTGTGAAGCCGGAGGTCCACGCATGTGCGGAGAGCCGTGCCAAGCACGTACCACACCCCAGGCACCAGCGGACGCATGAGAGAGAACACCGTAAGAAGAAGCACGGCCTCGAGCAGGTCAAGTGGGTCTGCTGCGCTGTACGTCGAGTCGATGTACTTGAGTGCGGCCATGTTGAACTGGTCCGAGATGGAACTTGGGTACTGTAAGTGGTTGACACTGGCTGCGAGCGCAAAGACTATGTTGAGCACGAAAAGCGGGCGGTGGAACTGCGCGGGCGCCACGATGCCGCTCGACACGGCCGTTGCATCTCCGCCTTCGGCGAGCCGCTTCGCCAAGATGCGCTGGTACTGCCGGAACCACGTCTCCTCCTCGGGCACATGGCACGGAGGCGCAGAGTAGCGCGCGAGGGGCACGCGCTCGTCCCACGCGCCGTACACTGGCTCGAACACCGTGCGCAAAAACGTCTCGCGGTGCAAGAGCGGCAACTGGGTGTTGCTCTGGGCGAAGTAGATGCGGATGAACTCCTGCGCCGTGGCCACGGGCGGGAGCACCGCAGGCGGCGCGGTCGTGGGCGGCACCAGCGTCAGCTCCAGCGGGTCCAGCCGGAGCGGCAGCGCGTGCATCTTCACGGCGGTGGTCATGAGGCGTGCAAACGAGATGCCTGCGCTGTTGGCGCTCGGGAGCGACCTCGAGCCGAGGTCGGAGCCAGGAAAGTCGGAGCCGGAGTAGTCGGCGCGCGACTCGACCGATACGGACGACGGCAAGATGGGGATGCCCTTCATCTCCACGCTGGTGGTGGGGTTGTCCACATCTGCGTCGATACCGTGCATCTTCAACTTCTCTTCGAGGAAGAGCACCTTCTCCTCAAGATGATGTACGTACAGCCGCGGCACCTCGCGGCCGGTGGCAGGGTCGATGCCCACGCACTCGAGCCCGGCCTTGGCGCACTTGGTGCACTTCGGGTAGCTCTGGTCGCACTTGATTTTCTTCAGGCGACACCTCTGGCACGCGGCAATGGACCGCGACACCATCACGTTCTCCGCGAGCTTGCGCCGCTTGTGCTCGCCGTCGTCAGCCATAGACGTGTGTGGTGGTTGGTGATGTTGAAGTTTACCGATAAGGTGTGTGCAGGCGCCCTATTGGAGACGATAAGCGAATGCGGCTCACGATATCGCCAGGCACGACGGGTCAAGAAGAATTTTTGGTGCTGAGGCAATATTTGGGCACTTGCGATGTTCTGGGTCTCCTCGGATGCGACTGTGGGTCAAGCAGCTGACACTCGTATCTTATCTCTTGCCTACTTGGGATCTGCAATTCCCATTGTCCGCCCTGAGCTCAGGGCAGAGGGGAAAACGATAGAGCAATCTCTGCATCCATGGTGACTTCAATGTCGGTTCGCTTGCTTAAAATGATTCGCTTTCATGCATTCGCCGAGTCGTTGTAAGGTGCCTACTTTGCAACCTTAAATTGTTCTCTCTGCAACATGCAAACCAGGAGATGCAGTGAGGCTCCTGCATCTCTCGTAAAGGGACCGGATTGTTGCCGTTCGATATGATGCATATGTAAATGCACGTGGCATCAGAGGAAGAGAAAGTGGTAAGTGTTGAGAGTCGGTGTGTAGGACAGGTCGGTGGTGTCCTGGAATTGAGCCTGGTTCAATGTCTGTGAATAAAAATACATATTAGACGAGGTGCTTGATCTCCGTCTTCTCCAACTCGTATTTGCCCTGCAAGTCAGGGATCATCACCTCGTATGAGGCTGTGGTGCTCTCCGGGTCGTTTGAGCCCGCCTCAACGTGCAAAGTCGCAACAAGAGACTCGTTCAAAATCGGGTACTTGACATACCTGTCGGACACCTTGTGGTCGGCCTTATCGTGGTCAAACAACGAGCTGGGGAACTTGGACCCGCCCACCTTCTTGTGGTACAACGGAGACTGCTTCACCAAAACAAGATCACTCCAGTTACGCTTGTTCAAGAACTGGTGGTTCTCCCTCGCAGACCCGTCCGGGTTGTACGTGAAGAGGGGGACAATGTCCTCATCAGTATACCTGTCGTAGTGGTGAATGCCCGAGCGCTTGTTGAGTAAACCAGCCATGGCGTCGGGGGGAGGTGCATTGATGATTGCAGACGACGTCACGTTGAACATCAAGCGAGGATCGTACTCGGGGTTCTCGGTCACATCTTTGTTCTGCTCAATCTTCTCGTCCACACTGAGCAAGTGGCCGTGAGGGTGGTGGTGGAACTTTGTCTTCATGCGCCCAAAACAGCACAAGTGAACGTCTCCCGACAAGATGGTGATTCTCACGCCGTTCTTGGCGCCAAATTCCATCAAGGACTTGACCAACTTGTTGCGCTCGCGCTTGTGGTTGGCCGAGCACCAGTGGTCGTTTAAGTCGTCCAAAACCTCGACCGCACCATCGAACTGGTTCACCATGCCCTTGGCCATAATGCCACGAGTGGCCAACCCACGGATGGGCTTCAACAAGGCCGAGGTGAAGATGCGCTCGAGCCACACGAGACGCGGGTACAAGATGGGCACGCCCAACATCACCAAAAGGTGCTTTGTTTCTGGAGCTTGGTCAATCTCCGCTTGCAAGCGCAGGAAGATGAGGCTGTAGGTGCTGTCCAGAACAATTTGAGCGAGACGCCGCTCGGTACGACAGTCGATGCCCAACAAACTGATCTCACTGCCCAAGCGCATGAAAACCGAGTGGCTCTGCTCCTTGATGAAGAGGCCCTTCTGCTTGGAGAGGATCCACAGCGGGTCGCTCAAGTACTCGGGCTCCTCCGTCAGCATCTGGTGCTGGAACAACATGTAGTACTTGTACGCGACAGCTCCAATGCTGACGAACACATCCAGCGCCATGGTGCGGTCCTTGTACGAGCCAAAGCCGTCGATTATGTCGTGGTCGTCGAAAATGTTCACGCAGGGGATCTGCGCCATGGCCAACGGGTACAACGTCTGCAACGTCAGGCCCTGCGTGCCGCGCCAGTAGCCTTTCCCGAACCACTCGAGGTACGAGCTGAGGTAGAAGTCCTCGAACTCGGCCAACATCTCGGGCGTGACCTTGACGTTTCTCTTCTGGTGCGCGGTGGTCAACTCGAGCCACGGCTTGAGCAACTTGCACCGCGCCTTGATGGAGTCGTTGTAGATCTGGTCGCCGCCGCCAAGCATCACGTGGTAGTGCTGTGTGGTGGCGTGCTTGCGCAACACATCGAGCCAAAGCGACAGCTTGAAGGTGGAGGTGTCGGTGGGCAAGGAAAAGCCATTGCACGAGTACGACACCACGTTCATCAGCTCGTGGAGCCCCGGGATGAAGAACTGGTGTGCAGGGTTCGCCAGCCCGTTGATGAAGTAGCGCACACGCTGCTCGTAGGCTGCAATGTCCAACAAGATGTTGAAGCGCCAGAACTGGAGCCCAGACGACGTTTCGTAGTACTGCTTGCCTGGAAACGAACCCGACGCAATGTCATCCGCCGCGTCGGAGTTCTGGACTGCCGGGCCAATCTTGTACGCGACCTCAGGCACAGCACCCTTGGTGACCAACATGATGGACGCCCTGTATTGCTTGGTGCCCTTCTCCAAAGTGCCTGCTAACCTAAGAATGGGGCCGCAGAACACCTGCAAGCCGTTGATGGCTCCGGAGTCAGGACACGAGTCGGGAGTCGGGTCGGTAATCTGCTTCTTGTTGAGTGCAATGAAGTCATCGATAGGCACAGGTGCATACCAGTCATCTATCGTCATTTTCAAAGGACGGAATTTGCTCTTCGTTCGATGTTAAGCGCCACAGAAAGGAATGTGGAAGCAAAAAGTCGGGCAGGAGAAAAAGAGCGGGCAGTGCAAATTCGGCCGCTCTCGTCCTGTGAAAGGGTGCGAAATGGTCAGCTCCAACGTCCTGCACAATGGACAGCAACATACCAGCTGGACTGCCTGTTTGGGGTAATCTTGCCGGGGGTGCAGTTGCCGTTTCACGACGAAGGCTATTTTTGGCCGAGCGCTGTCTATTTCCGCCACATAGACCCATGAGAATGCAGCGACTCGCCAAAACGGACAAGATCTTGGACGCTCTATTGTTCATGACGACATGGCTGGCGTCTGTGCAGGTCGCCATACGCTGCTGCACCAGTAAGCCGCGCCTACATCCGCGGTCTCGAAGCTTAGAGATTCATAGTGAGGCTCATAGTAACGATAGTTCACAATTTCAAGCAGTAGAGTAGCGTGTGCCCAGATTATTAGTTTCGGGCAAGAGTCGGCTAAGAAGCGGAGACTCGTTAATTGATCACGCCGTAACTGCAAATCTTCGCACCTATAACCGTGACCGTGGCATGCTCGCTGCAATCCAGTAAGTGCTCACTTCTATTTTGACTATGTTAGAGTTGTCTGGGTGTAGGTAGAGGTGTCTATCTCCTTCTTGGGCCTCTGGGCTTGGAAAACTTCAAGCTGCTGGAGGCCGATGGCGCTTGGACCTTCTGCTCCTCCAAGCGAGAAGTGTCGAGCTCGTCCAAGTCGCCAACCTCCAAGACCTGCTGAAGCTGGCCGCTGGTGAAAAAGTCGTTCTTCAAGTGCAGTATCAAGCCCTGCTTGTTCGCTGCGTACACCATGCGGGCCTTAACCTTGCACCCCGAAGGACACAGGTAGATAAACGCTGCTTTCTGCGGCGCATACCCAAACAAGGCGTACAATGGCGTGGGCTCGGCGTGCGACCCGTCCACGGCCCTCTGTGCCGACTCAACCAAGTTCAGCACCTGCACGTCCCCCACGTCAGCCGTCAACACCAACACCTCGGAGTTGGTGTCGATGTTCATCACCACCAACTTGTGGGTGAGGTCCCCCTTTAGCACCGCCGCAAGCGAGCTGTCGATCTGGAAAAACAACGACGTGTCCTTGTGCATGGAGGGCAACTGCGTGCTCTGCGATAACGTCAACGTCTCCAACGCATTGAGCTTATCCAAGTCTCTCTCCTTCTCTGTCCACAAAGACTTGTCCTCTGCGGCCAGCGTGGCACTCAAGAACGCCTCGTGCGTGAGCTCCTCGAGCTCCGTGAGTGCCAATGTGTAGTGCTTGGCGATCTTGGATCCAAATTGTTGGAGTAAGGTGTTCTTCGTAGAAGCAAAGAGCAACTTCTTCTTGATTGGAGCCAGGTCGGGGATGAAGCTGAGGAAGACAATGTCGCTCAGCAGGCCGTCCGACTTGGCGAATACCGCGTACCCGGGTTCCGGAAACGATGCAGAAAAGTGGTCGTGGAGAGACTCCAACACGGCCGGGGTGGACGAGGCCGAGGGCTGGGCGAAGGACTCGTCTTCTACCAATTGGGTGGCATCTTCGGAAAGAGTGATAACCAACGCCGGCGAGGAGAGCTTGTTGAAGGCGTCCACAAGCTCAGGCGACGCAGTGATTCCGGACTGGGTTGACATGGTGTTGATTCCACTATACAGGCAACCCCACCAAGACATACGTTGAGGAACCAATACAGCTGTAGCACAGGTTATAGTACAGGTTATGGTGCAGGCTATGGTACAGGCTCTACTTTTCGGGCATTGTAGGTGGTCGAAATGAAGTACAGCATGCAACGACGTTCATTTTGCGGATGGTTCAATTCGTACGGTTACATGTTTAGGTGAAGCTCGATAAGCAAAGCGCAGCATCTACTTCGTTCAATCAAGCGGAAGCATTGTAATTGTTTCGACGACACTAGTACTTGCTACACGTGGGAGGAAAGTGGGTGGAGGTGGTGGAAGTCAGGGTCCGTCAACATTGGTCCTACACATTTCGCACCCATTCCGATAAACGGATCTGGATGGGGCTCCTCGACTATTTCGGGACCACGGCGGCGACCAAAACCCCCACCTTCCGTTTCGGGCTGGACCGCGACTCCACGGACCTCCAGATCAGGTCGCTCCTCTACCTCTTCAAGCGGCTTCGCATCAACAAACTTGCATCCTTCACCGAAGAGGGCACCTTGAAGTACACAGACGGGAAGACACGCGAATCCTCCGTTCCAGACGACGCACACGTGGCCAAACTTGACCATCTCTATAATCTCCACGGGTTTGAGGCCACTTTGGTGGACGACGAGCACCGTGCGTTGGTTGACTGGTGCAAAAACAAATTTCGTGCCCTTTGCATCTTGTCCGAGCCTCCCAGCGCCAACCTCTCGCGCCCGCTGTCGCCGACAAAAGGTTCATCTGGCAATGACTTCGAGAACGGCTTGCCGGTTTTCAAGGACTACAAAGACAGAAAGGCCGTCGGGTTCTACTTCTCGATACTTCTGGTCGACACCGACATAATTGTGCGTGACTTGGCCAACTTTCTCGCCCACTCCTCGCTATATGCTGAACACCATTCGTACGTCTCCTTCTCTGTCCGTTTCCAGACGGCGATGGACGCCATAGCTCTGGTAGTTGGCGCAAGTGACGAGTCTGCGTGGGTGCGACTCACCGAAGACTTGAAGGCTCAGCTTATCCTCGACTACCTACGAAACATGGCATTCACGGTGCAGCTCATCAGAATATTCAAAGAGCATATGAAGCAGGATCTCCACTCGAAGTCAGCACATACTCCTGACTCTTCCCCTACCAGGTTGCGGTCGTCACGGTCGGTTTCTCAGCTTCCGCAGCTCAGACTGTACGCGTCTCCCGCTCTTACACCGACCCTGCCGTTATCGAGTCCTAAGAAGGCTAGCGAGCTGCCAACTCGCAGGCCCTACGGCGAAGAGAACCGCAAGAAGCCTACGGTCAGACTACCCAGAATGAAAGACGAGAGCCCGAAAAAGGAGCAGCGCACTTTGAAGCCCAAGGCGTCGATGTCGTCGCTTCACATCGCATCCAGCCAGGCCGCCTCACCGTCTTCCATGCGCCCTGGCATTTCTCCCTTGATGCCGAGCGACCAAGTGGATGTCAACTACGGCCGTGAGCTAAAGCCTGAGCTATGGGATAAGTGCCGTCTGTCCATTCGCGAGAGGATCTCGAGAGAAAAGAGGGCTATGAAGGGTGTATGATGCACCAACCACCGCCAGATCGAAGTTCGCGGACGGCCCACACAAGCTACACCCATATATTCACTTTCTTAATCAAAGCGTAGCTCTGGCCACCTTCCCGAACAATATACGTTTACCTCTTCGAATACTCTGGGCTTCGATTACTCTGGGCTACTTACCTTTAGTGGTGCTCTGTAATATGCACACCCACATCACAGCTCCACTCTACTCGATGTATCGCCTGTTGAGACTAAATTCGAGGGCATTTTCTGGGTCTGCGCTCCGCCTGAACCTTTTTGGGGGTGGAAAGGCACCCCAAATGGCTCCACCCCAAATGGCCCCAGGCAATAAGCTGGAAACGGTCAGCAATCCTGTCGACCTCTTGAAGAAGAATGACATCCTCATGTTTTCGCAGAAACCCATAAACTACATCGAGTCAATCAAGCCCAACGGGTTCCACTTGGCTAATAATATTCTCATAACATCTCCGGATACCGACGGCAATGAAATAGGGACTTTGCTCTTGGATACCGAAAGTTTTGAGGTGAACCTCTCTAACGGAGGGTACAAGATTATCAATGGATTTATTGTGGAGTTCAGTGCGGAACAAGTGCTACAAGTGTTCAGCAAAGTACACCCTAAACCGGAAATTGTCGTTGTTGGGCTCGGGAAAAAGTCAAGGATGCTCTCTGAGACTAATCGCAAGTACTTTTCGGATATGGGCATACAGCTAGAGGTGGGCGACTCTCGCCACGCCGCGCGAGTCTACGATTTGCTAGCTACTGAGCGGCCCGGCGTCATTGGCGCCTTGCTCTTACCTCCAAATGCGTAATGAAATGTTTGTAAATATTATGGATGATACATGATACTCTTGACTAGCGCCTTTTGCTCTTGCGGCCAGTCGCACCCTTCTTAGAGTTTCGGGGCTTAGTGTCCATCGCTTGCAGTAAAGGCGCCGTTTGGTGAGGGGCATAATTGATTGTTTGCATGTTGCTTGGAGAGTTCATTTGATGGTAAGGTTGTAGATGCTGGTAAAGATATTCCATCGGTTCCTTGTTCGACGGCGACATCTCTTCGGTGAATGCGTGCTGGTGTTGATGAAGAATGTTGTCGTGTTGAGGCGTGCTCATCACCATGTTCATCATCAATGGTTGGTGGTGAAGCTGCTGATCACTCCGGAGGGCTTGATGAGCCGCTTGTTGAAGCGTCAATGTCTTGGGTGGTGGTGGCATGAAATCCCTGTGGGGGTGGTGAGCCTGGACACCCTCTTGGCGCTGTGTGTCGGTGTTTTTGACTTGCATGTGCATGGGATATGCTTGGCCCTGGCGCACCGTGTTGGGGGAGTTTCGATCAAACAGCGTATCGAGCACGTACTTGCCGGGGGTGGACATTGGGCCGCCATGCATAAGCTCAAATGAAGAGTGTTCCGTGGAATTGAGGTTGGTGTGGGTGGTGTTGACCGTGGAATTATTGGCCAACATGCTGAACTCCCGCGATGAATTCATCGAGGTGTTGAAATCTTGCGAAGCAGATAACGATGAGGAAGAGTGCTGAAAGGTAGACAATGCATGGGGTTGATGATGAGACATTTGCGCTTCATATTGTAGAGGGGGAGATTGGTGAGCTCCGAGTTTGTTCTGGCTCTTCTTCTTCTCCACCTTCTTGTCCAGCTTGTCTGAGGAATTCGCGGCGCCTCCCTTCTTCTTCTTGTTGTTCATCAAAGTGTGCACATCTGTAAAGACAATCTGGAATCGGGTGATTCCTGACTGTTGCTTCTTGGACGGTTTCCTTGCGTTTGCAACGGCTTGCTTGTCCGGCTGCAGTTTTGTTTTGCTCTCGGAGAAGATGCCCATGATGGGCTCCACCGTGTCTCTGTTCAGAGTGTCCTTGTTCGGCGTCGGGCTGGGTGGGACAAGCAGCTTGTCGTTCTTTTGCACGACAAGTTCTGGAGACTTCGTCGCGCTCGACATGATCACCGTAGAGGGCGACGAAACAGGATGCGCCTTTGCCGGGGTCTGGAATTTGGTCCTGTCGAGAACGGACGTCTTCAAGGGCGTTTTGTTCAACAAGTTTCCAGAAACTTCATTCAACACTTTCTTCTTCGACGGGGTGACGAAATTGTCGCGGTACGTGGCCAGGGGGTCGCCATCTTCGTCGGGGTCCGAGTCGGACGTGGCGTCGTCGTCGCCGCCGTCATGCTTCTTGAAGGGCTGCCTGGCCGGCGTGCCGATCAGGGTGATGGACCGCTTCAGCGAGAGCGGCGCCTTCAAGCGCGTCTCGTGCGCCCCCGGCTTTGCGTCGGGGAGGATGTTGAACTTTGACGGGGTGATGCTCTCCACCTTCAGCGGGGTCTGGCGGATGGGCGAGTCCATGAAGAAGTCTGTGAGATGCATCGACTTGTCGCAGAAGGGCGTGAAGTTGACGTTATTCGATAAGTTACCAGCACTGTTCGTATTATTCAAGAGGTTGAGGTTGTGAGTCAAGAACGGCGTCAAGTTCAACCCCGGGTAGTCGTACTCGGAGTGGATGGCGTTGTGCGTGCCCGAGCCGGGCCGGAACGACGGGAACATCTTGGAGCTCGGCGTCGAGTTGTACGAGATCATGTCGTTGGAGAAGGTGCGCGAGATTAGCGGCGTCCAGCCGGACATGTTCTGGCTCTGCTGGGTGGTGGAGTTGAGCAACTTGGACGCCGGCGGCAACACGCTGGATGCGCTTTTCTTGCGGTCGGCTTCTCCGTACGAGCTGATCAACGGATCGATGACCAGCCGGGATGGGGAGGACATGGCGGAGGCTGCCGGGGCTTGGGGAGATGAGTGGGACGGAGCGACTAGCACTACCACTGAGCCCAAGAGTGAGACCGGGACGACACGGAGCGGAGATCAGCGAGAGGACTCGATTGGCACGAGCGTTTGTTATTGGGTGTTTGCGGTGATCCGTACTTGTGGGTACAGTCTGGTTTGTTTGTTATTTGGAGCGGAAGTGTTTTGCTCTCCTGCACGTGCAGGGCGATTCGCGCTCGCTAGAATTCTTCCCTGCCTGCACGGCCTGTGCCTATGGCGTCGCTGCAAACCGTTTGACCCAGTAAGCTTAAACGTAGATCGCCTCCCATCTCAATCTTCTCGCTCATCTCACTCACAATTGCCTCGCTGTGATTTTCTGCTCTACGTCTGCTTCGTTTCGGAGTCTGTATCGCCGGGTTGTTTAGACTTCGGGCGGGAATGTTAGGATTGCCCATCGGCAGGTCCCTGCCGAGAATTGCTCGCCTGCTACGACTAGCGGTGCATTGTTGAGCTGCTCTATTATGTGTGCACCCCTCGGCGTTGCGGTGTCAACGGTGGCCGCCCGAAGTATAGCGCTTCTGCTCCGCGGCTGTCGGGCCGAATCAGGCTGTTTCCTAACCTAATGCGTCACGCCTGTGGCTGGAGAACGGCGCGGAGCTACGACGGGGTGACGCTTCCAGCTAGGTCGGTGCCTAGAGCGGTGGCCGCGACTCTTCGCAATGCTCGGTTTCGAGTTCACTGAACTCCGAGTTCTCGAGGAATGGCATGCAGCAAGCTTCTCGGGTGGCTCTGCTGAAATTAGGAAAACTGCTTGCAGTGCTAGCGGGGTTGCAACTCGCGTACTTGTATTCGTAGCAGCTTCCTCGCAATCCGACGTGCGCTTTGGTCGAGAATCGAATCCTCAAAGTGCCACAATGGAGAGGCTACAACGAATCGATCAATGGTCCACTCGCTCAAGACCGTGCACTGCTCCCCATCACTGTACTCTGGGACAACCTCCGCATCTGAAGAAGAAGATTCGCGCCGGGATAATGACTTGGCGGTACGATGTAGCTCGCACATTGTCACGACGATGCGATCGGAACGTCGATCGGTTAAGCAGAGTCGCAGACCAGTGACATACAGAAAGTTGGTGACGCAGTACAATGCATCCAGGTTTGCAGACTCTGGCGTCCTAGATCTAAGTTCAGTACGAACAGGTTCGAACATTTGTGGAGCTCCTGATTGAGATATGTACGGTAGTTGCGAACCGAACTCGACTCATAGATGGGACCTAAAGAATATATAGCAACCAAGTGCTTTTCAGCCCACTAAGAGTCAAATGGCTGCTTCTTGCTCCCCTGGCAAGAACAAAGATGTATGTATCTAGAAGGGATTCGCGAAGAACAAGGCATGTGGTTGCCAGCAAGACGAAGCCGACAATCTGGGGTAGTCGCATTAACGCAGAAGCACGCTTTATCTAAGAGGGTTCAAGGGACTTACGGCACAGGCCACCAAGTCTCTAAAACGAGGACAAAAGTAAGGGGTGTCTACTTCCTGTGAGAACTTTCAAGACAGACACGCAGTGCAACGTACCGCAAGGTAGCTCAACAGCTAGTTATTTAAACTCCGCGCAGAGTCTAGAGAAACCTAACACGTCTCTCGTTGTTACATCTGATTTTTGTTTAGAATGGACTAGTCGCTGGATTTTTCGATGGAGCAGTCGGATGGTTCAATGGCTGCAACATTGACGCACGCAGTCTAATTGACCGCGCGAGCTGGGAACGACTGTAGCGCTCGCACGAATCTGCAGTGAGCAATATATTTGAGAGATTACCCATGAGACACCCCAGTTAAGCTCACATAGAACCACAGAGGAACATACATCGACTTGAAGGGCCTGATAATGCAAGTGCAGCTTGGCCGATGATACAGTACTGCATGTGGAAATACCTTATATCCCATTGCAGTTACCACCCATCGAATGAACATCTCACTAGCACCATAGAACTCTGGCGCAGATATAAATCTGTAGCCATTGAGAAGGTCGCCTTGAAAGCAGTAATAAGAAGCTGAAGTTGAAGAAGTGATAAATGTATAGAAATAATACTCCGAATATGGTGCCGTTCCAGTCCAAGAGCAAAGATTGGAGTTCAAGGAGAGCGTGCAACTTGACGTGACGACCAGCGTTTCGAGGGAAGTGTCAAGTGTCACGATTGTTCCCACACCTTTAACATACCAGTATGTTATGCAAGAACTAGACGTAGGCAGCAGTCATAGTCGCAAATGAGAGGTTGGCCGCTCATACAGTGGTCGACCACCTCACAGGAAGTTCTTCCTCGCTCTTTAGCACTCAACCATTGCATTGAAAACTTTTGGTACGGATTGCCTCGATTTTCGAGTTTTGGAGTACCGCTACCTTAAAGTTTCCATTTTCACACATCCAAGGCACTGCGTGATAAAAACATGCCCTCTCTATGTATCGAGCTAACACACTTTGCGAAATCTACTCATTATCTAAATCAGTCAAATACGAACAGCTAAACAATGTGACGGGGTCCTGTCAATAAAAGTGGTGACACTTGTGGAGTGGTTCAAGCAAGGTCTTCCCTGGCTGCTGCGCTGTAGTTCCACAGCGAAAGCCAAACGAATGGACATGAGAACAAGAATCTGCAGCATATCTTCGACTATTGTTGCCTTCCAACATTGGGCCCGTATTCGTTTGCACTTTTGTGTGGATCCATAAGTCATGTTGCCCGCTTTGCGGCAAGTAGCAGTGAACAATTCTTCAGTCTGAACTATGTCATCGAGGATTATCGAGGAGTTACACTTCTCGCGGCTATCCCGAAAAGACTACGCAAGGGGACTTGAGTATTATGAAGTTCGCTAAACGGGACTTCGGGATTCCGAATCTTGCGCTTCTCGGCTACGTTGGGCGACTTTCCACGGTGGTGGTTAGGCTAGGCTTAAGATTCACCGCCGTCGACGAAGGGTCGGCTGTATATCAATGCATGCTTGAGTGAAGGACTACGTTGGCGCAGAGAACCAGAGGTGTTTCTCGAAGTGAGAGAAGCTACACGTTACGAGCCCGTACGGGTTGACAAACAATTTTGTTCCTTTTGCGGAAATAATGATACAACCAAGAGGCGCCACGCGCCCGGGTACCAAGCGGCGATTAGGTACCAAGAGTCGCTTAGGCGGCGACCTTGTGGTCCTCCTCCCACTGGCCCTCGGCAATCTTCATGTTCTCGGTCTCCTCGGCCAACTCGGCGTCGTCGTAGTCCTCCTCGTGGGCGGCAAACGACAAGGTGGGCTTGACCACGGCGGAGTCGAAGGTCCAGGTGGCCAAGGCGTTCTCCGCGTCGATGATGATCTGCTTGGAGGCCTCGTAGCCGTCGTAGGCGGGTCTAGTCTCACCAGGAGTGACAGGCGCCTCGTCCAACAACTCCAACAACGCCTTCCCGTAGCCAGCGATCAAGGCAATCTTCTCCGCGTGCTCGCGCATGGAGTCGAACTGGTAGTTGAACGCGGTCTTCAACTTCTCGCGCGTGATGTTGGACAACTGGGCCTCGGCCACCAAGGACTCGGCCTCGGCGCGCACCAACTCCTGCTCCAACACGTTGATCTTGGGCGACTGGGGGTCCTTGTACTTGAGGTAGGCAATCAGGTCGGTGATCTTCTGCTTTCTTTCGCGCGAGGGCTGCACGGAGCCCTCAATGTCTCTGATGGACTTCATGGTGATTCTGTACTGGTCGTATCTGTCGATGAACTGGTCCTCCAACTCACCAATCTCGTAGATCAACACACCCAACTTGTCGGTGATGTCGGAGATGTCGTCGTCGTTGGTCTCGCCCCACACGGACAACTGCTTGGCCACCTCCTTTCTCTCGCCCGCGGTGATTTCAATGGAGCGCATCAAGTTCTTCTCCATCTTGATCAATTGCGCCAACTTTCTCGCCATCTCGGGGCCCAACGCGCCAGCGGCGGACTTTCTGATGGAGTGGGAGATGGAGCTCTTGCCAAAGAACTTGGACTTGGTGGACGAGGGTGGGGGAGGAGGCGACTGCAACTGCGCCGCGGTGGGGGCTCTCTGGGATCTCAATGAGTAGGTTCTGTGCATTTTTGCTGGGGAGGAAAAGAGGGCGGAAATTGTATTAATATGTCCCCAGGGGGGAAGATTGGACGACGCCGCGCGGGTGCAGGACAGCCAGCCACCACCGCCCAATCTTGCTAGCGCGTCGCACTTGTCACTGCCGCGGCAGACAATGGGACGAGGCGATAGACGAAGGCCAAAGGCAAATAGGAGAAGGGGGCTGTGCTAGACGAGCGGCCGAGCCAGCCCTAGAATTATTTAGAACGGGCAATCATGGAGAGAGCGGTATGGCGGGCACTGATAGGCATGGAACGTTGGGGCAGGGGGAGAGGCAGGAAAGTGGCCGGAAAAAGTCGAGGCAGGAAGACGGAGGGAGCGCAAGAATAGCGCGGAGAATAGCGCGGTGAGAGTGAGTGCGCATGGGGTGAGCGAGAGTGAGTGCGAGACGGAAAGAGGGAAAGAGGAATGTTAAGAGTAGAATGTGTCCATTGGGTTCAGTGGATGGTGTTCACTGTGTGTTCAGTGTGTTCAGTGTGTTCGTGGGATGGGGGTGCTCGGCGAGATTAAGCATGCGGAGCCGACTGTGCCTTATTGGCCGGTGTGCATGCGGCCGGTTTCTGACGGACAAGCCAGGAAGATAGCGGAAGAGGGAAGGCAGAGATCCCGGCATACAGCGGCTCGGCAACCGGTACGTATAGAGAAACCGGAACTTCGCACCAACTGGTTCATGGTGTCCCGTGACCGTTGTACCAGTTGTTCGCACCGGGCCAAGCTTCGCGCGAGTAGATGCAAATGCTTGTGTGATGTCGTATCCATGTCGTGCACGATGTCGTGGCTAGTTCAGACGGCTCGAGACGAGCACCAGACATGACCAAGACGAACAACACATGAACCACATGAACAACAAGACATTAACGAGACACTGAGGCATGAACAACTTGACGAGGATACGAGTAACGTGATGAAAAGGGGATTTATGAGCGTCGACGCTCATTTGTATGTAACTTCTGTAACTGTACGGATAGCGTTGCCTGGTCAAAGCTTCCCTTGACGTGGCCGTATGGGTGTTGTGGCGGCGTGAGTTCGCCGTGCCTCACGTGCCGGTGTGGGGCCGATGGCAGGCGATAGCGAGATTTTCAACCGCGCGGACCTGCGAGTCCGATCGGTCTTCACCAAACCCACAGTCTTGCAAGTCCATACACGCCGTCTTGTGCTCCTCTTAGTGTCTGAGTGTCTGCGTATCTTTAGTTTGCGTTTGAGTGAGCATGGGAATCTTCGGCCGCTACAACCGGCTCCTCAAAGCCCACCCGTACAAGACCAACATGGTCGGGTGCGGTGTCTTCTTCGGCCTCGGCGACTTGCTAGCGCAGCGGCTCTATCCCCACCACGTCGACGACGACCTCGACAAGCCCACCGAGCTCCACGCGGACCGCACCGTGCGGGCCATGATCTACGGCACGTTTTTCTTCGCGCCGCTCTCAGTCAAGTGGCACACGAAAACGCTTCCCTTCTTGACCAGCCCGTTCCTCCTGGCCGCCCGCCGCGCCGCCATGCTGGCGCGCGCCGTGGGCGTGCACGACAACTTGTTCCGGCTCGCGCTCGATGCGTTGATCGTGCCGGGGCTCGTGTGGATCCCGTTGTACAACACGGTGATGAGCACGCTTGCGCTCCACGCGGACCCGTTGGCGGTGGCGCGCGAGAAGTTGCGCAACAACTGGTGGAAGGTGTTGAAGGCCAACTGGGCGGTGTGGACGCCGTTGCAGCTCTTCAACTTGTTCTGCATGCCCGTGCACCTCCGCGTGGTGGTGGCCAACTTCTGGCTGATTGGCTGGAACTGCTTCTTGAGCTTCGTGCACAACACCAAGGGGCACGGCCGCGGCAGCGGCAACAAGCTCGAGGAGCTTGTGGATATCGAGTCTGCGGACGAGGAGCAGACCATGGTGTATGCCTAGCCTACACCTCGAGCATCCATCGCATGACGGCACTGTCGACACCTATACGACGTGCAAGTTCGACACAACTATTCTACACATAGACATACATCTATACATATATTCTAATACATCTGAGTGAGAGGCAGTGAGTGCGTAGCGATTGGTATCTGAGGTCACTATGCATTCCACAAGCCGCACGTTATCGGAGCGCAACTGGATCAACCATATAGTGTCTACTTTTCGAACCACCCGCTTCTTCGAATTGCCCACTCATTTCCAGTTGCCCATTCACTGCATTGCCTCCTACACTACTGGCTCATTGCTCACTGGCCCATTGTCCACCATTGTTCTATCGCATTCACTGATCCACATCTCATTACACCTCTTTACACTGACCATTCCCATGTCCATCTTCCAAAGGTACTCGCAGCTCCTAGCCAGGCGCCCGCTCGTGACTAACGTCTTGTCCACAGGCTTCCTCTTTGGCGCCGGCGACGTGTTGGCCCAGCACATCGGCATCCACCACGAACCCAAGCTGTTCGACTGGGCCCGTGCCCAGCGCGCCGTGATCTACGGCGCCATCGTGTTTGCTCCGTTGGGCGACAAGTGGTACAAGCTCTTGGCGCGCGTCAATGTGGGCAGCAAGGCGTCCAGCACCGTGGCCCGCGTTGCGCTCGACCAATGCGTGTTTGCGCCCTTCATCGGCATCCCGTTGTACTACTCGGTGATGACGTACATGGAGGGCCACGCGGACGCGGCGCAGCACATCGAGACCAAGCTCCGCACCAACTGGTGGAAGACGTTGTCCACCAACTGGATGGTGTGGCCGGTGGTGCAGACGCTCAACTTCGGCTTCGTGCCGCTCAACCTCCGCCTCTTGGTGGTGAATGTGGTGAGCATCGGGTGGAACTGCTACTTGCTGATGGTGATGAACGACAAGGGGCACTTGGTGGAGGACGTGACCGAGGAGCAGGTGTTGATGTGACCTCCCCACACCTCCCAACTGTTCCCCTGCTCTTTCAACTACGTCCCAACCACGTCCCAGCTGCTTCCCAACTCGTCCCAGCTGCTCTTCTCCAACTCGTCCCAAGTGCTGTTCGGCCCAAGTGCTGCTCGGTCCTAACTGCTCTACTCGTACGAGTGCACTGCGCTTAGGCGCCTAAGACTGCGTTGGAGTGCCTCTAGTGCGCTTCTAGACCATGCACATGTGAGTCCACTACACCGACGCCAGCGCTGTCTGAGTCAAGACCCAGCACTTTCCACGGTTTCTGCATTACGTCTCTTGTGACCATTTCCGTGCAAGTCAGTCTGGACAGCAACCGCTTGCACCGCTACGGCTCACTGTGTGTAGGCAAGGTGACGCGCGGAGACACCCAAATAGACAACAGAACAGACAATACACCACACGTCACGTAAACTGCCGGGCCCGAGCATCGAGTTGCGCCGACCCGACTAGTCAAGCGTAGCCAGTACTACGAGACCAACTGCGCAACTCTACCAACGGCACCTCATAGTAACACCTGGCGTCTGTCCGGCATGTGCCTAGACCAGACTCTACGACCAACTCCGGCCGTCACGCCGGCCCTCACGCCGGCTCCCACAATTAAAGAACGTAGAATAACCGGAGTGGTCCAATGCGCCTCCGTAGCATATTTTGCGGCCCGGGCGTTTTGGCTGTGCCGGGCCAAAATGTCAGAATGTCGTCGTGCTCGCACCGTCGTGCATAGCCAAGGCGTGATTACCGTTACTCAGGGACAGACGTTGCTGGCCCAGGACACAAATCAACCTCCACACGGCACTTCGGCGCAATCCTCCCACTCTCTGTTCTTCGCTTCTGGCTGCCTGGCTTCGCATCCGCACAGCCCCTCCGTGTCCCCCCACCGCTACCCGGCTACATACACGGGCCCTGTCGTCCACCGCACGCAACAAAGCCACGAACCGGCCCCGAGCCCAGCACGCGTCCAATCTTCCCCCGCCGCGCCGTCCCGCCAAGATGATGAAAGGCTTCAAGAACCGGCTCACCCGCAACAAGGGCCAGTCGTCCAAGCGCACCGACAAGAAGGACCTAAAAGAGCCCAAAGAGAAGGACTCCAAGAAGGCCGCGCCCAAGCCCACGTCGTCGCCGTCGCCGGGCAAGTCCGTGTCGCCCAGCCCCTCGCGCAACGACTCGGCGTCGCTGCTGACCGACCTGCCCCACAAAAACACCCTGCCTGCTGCGCCGGCGCCCACGCCCGCCGAGCCCAAGGCCACCAACTCGGCCGCGGTGGCG
>JAJMDD010000030.1:0-120080 GCA_030573355.1 Helenozyma rhizophorensis
GACCGTGAGCGCGGGCGCGGCGCCGGCGCCCGAGCGGAGCGTGCTGTGGCGGCCGAGCTGGGTCTGCAGCTCGGAGAACATGGACTCGGTGTCGGTGTTCTCCACGTACGTGACGAAGTCCAGCTGGCTCACGTGGACGGGGATGGCCTCGCCGATCTCCGACGGGTTGTAGGACCCATGCGACGCCGTGGAGAGGTACAGCTCGCGGCTGGGGGTGAAGTTGCGGGTGGGCTTGGCCCATTCGAGCGACTCTTCGGGCGACTCGGTCATTTCACTGAGCACCGTGAGTTTGCTTCGTGATCGCTCTTCGTTGATGGAATGTAGTTGATGGAATGTCGTTGAACCTCTAGTTCGCTAGCTCTGATGGTGGCCTGACTTCGTCGCTGTTGAGTACTGTTGCCGGATTATTGATTGGATGCGGCTGTGCAAACTGACGAATGTGCTTGTCTAACCTCGTGCGATGTGGTTCCAGCCTCGGGGTTGTCGATTGTGCCTCGATCGTGGTTCAAGCAATGAGTACGAGTGGGCGGCTCAATTAACGGGGCGTCCAGGTTAGCAATAGGCTTTCAGATGGGGGCCTTTTGCGATCTGTTTTGATTGTGCCCAAACAGGAAGGCTAATGGCTCCTGCACAACCATGGGCTTCTTCTCCAGACAGCCGCTCAACGCCGAGCTGCTAGCCCGGCGCCGCGCCCAGTTCGACCGCTGGGCCGAGCACCCGCCGGCCGAGCTCGCGGACTACGTGCTCGCGGCGCGCACGCTCCAGCGCATCAACCGGCGCGCCAACGCAGACTGCCGCTTCGACCGCGACGCCTTGTTGGGCCTCCGCCTCAACGTGCCCAGCACGGCCGTCGAGAGCGACTTGTGGACGTTCGTGCGCCGCTACTGGCACCAGTGCGTGGCCAGCGGCGCCGTCACCCGTGCGTACGTGCTCACGGGCACCGTAGACCTTGCGCGGGGCCTTGAGTTGGTCACCGCCCACTACCGCCACAGCTTGCACCACAGTGCTCCGGATACGGGGGCCGTGGTGGCGCTTGCGCTGCGCTTGATGCGCCGCAACGACTACCACGGCTGCTTCAAGTTGGTGGACGCCACGCTTTGTAGTCGCCAGCACGCTGCGTGGGCGCGGGGCCGCCAGCGGTGGGCGGCAGGGCTCGGGGCGGGCGCATTTGCGGTGGCGGCGGTGGCGCAGGCGCTCGTGCTCCCGATGTGGGAGTGCGTGCCGATGGTGGCCATCGAGCTTGGCGCTGCCGGGGCCACCGTGTACGGCGTCGGGCGCATTTTCGCAGCCGACATGCCTCGGGTATCGTGGCGGCCCCACACCAGCCTCTTGCACCGGTGGCTGCGGCGCGGCGAGCTTGAGATGGCCAACCGCATCGTGACCCACTTCGAGGAGCACCGCGAGGTGAACGTGAAGAACTTCCACCTGGCACTAGTGCGGCCCGTGGCGAGCACCAGCACAGTGGACCAGTACGACTACGAGATGCAGCTCCCGCAAGGCGACGCGGACGAGGCAGGCACGCTCGCGCGGTATATCCGCGGCGAGCTCCATGGGCGCAAGATGCGGTGGAACGCGTTGCGCGAGGAGGAGGACTTCCTCGCGTTCTGGGTGTCGCACGGCGAGAGCTTCGAGTGGGTGGAGCCGGACCAGGACCCGGCCGAAATCGTGCACTTTGCAGGTACGAGTGAAGAGACGAACGCTCTAGTGCAGGCCCAAAGAGAGCCGAGGGTGCTGTTACGAGAGAATGACAGTCGCCTGAATGCAGCTTGACAGAAATGGTAGACAGCATGACAGAAGGCAGACAGCATGGCTCAATTGCAAACAACGTGGCTGAATGGCAGACAACATGAGTGAACTGACCAGACACCGAGAAGGACGTTTCCTCTAGCACGTTGGCAAGTCTACTGTGAGATGGGTCGCGATGTATGGGTCGCGATGTATGGGTCGCGATGTATGGGTCGCGATGTATGGGTCGCGATGTATGGGTCGCGATGTATGGTCGTGATGATACTGCATCAACATGGCCTACATCAGACTACCGACACCACCCAGCCGTCTCTCCAACGTCACGTTCTCGCCGCACGACGATGCGCTCCTTGTCTCCACATACGACTGCAACGCGCACCTCTACAGTTGCGAGGGCGCTCACGGTGTGCAACCGCGCCTCATGGCCGAGCTCCGCACCGCGTCCCCGGTGCTTGCAGTCACCCACACAGGATACAGGGCCACGTTCGCCGGGCTCGCAGACGGCACCGTGGCGCACGTCGACTATGAGAACTTGAAGACGGCCGCCGTGGTGGCCGGCGACCCGTCGGCGTCGGTGTCGCACGGCATCAACGGCCTCTGCTCCATCGACGGCCACCTCCTCGTGTCTAGCACCTACGGCGGCACGCTCACGTACTTCGACCCGCGCACGCGCGACGTGGCGCATCGCGAGGACACGGAGGCAAAGATCTTCGCCATGGACGCAACCGACAGGCACGTTGCCGTGGGCCAGAGCGGGCAGCAGGTGGCCATCTACGACGTGCGCAGCCTATCGCGGCCAGCTGAGACGCGGCCCACGGGCCTACGGTACCAGCTCGCGGCATTGAAGGCGTTTCCGGACGGCGAGGGCTACGCGGTAAGCAGCCTCGACGGGCGCGTGGCCGTGGAGTACTTTGGCGAGGCGGACCAGAGCCGCAAGTTCGCGTTCAAGTGCCACAGGCACAAGGACCCGCAGTCGAACGTGGACACCGTGTACCCCGTGACTAAGCTTGTCTTCCAAAGACCGCACGGCACGCTCTTCACGGCGGGCGGCGATGGGCATGTGTGCTTGTGGAGCATGGAGCGGCGCAAGCGCATCAAGCAGTTTGCCGCGGTGCAAGCCCCGAAAATGATCTCGCACATGGACATCAACCACGACGGCACGCTCTTGGTCGTGGGTACAGACGACGACAGCTATCTACGGAGAGGCGATTTCGACGCCTCGGGCGCATTGGCTAGCGCGGTGTACTTGCGGGTGTTGAACGAGCCTGAAAGCCGCCCCAAATCCACTTAATGTACAATAAATATTCGACTTTCTGCTCGAATTCATCATCACCTGTGTTTTCGCTTTATTTTTCGTTTCTACGTTCTATTCTTAGATGGTGGCCGTCTGGTCGTTAATGTAGGTGCCTGATCTTATCGCTGCCGGGGTTTGAATCGCATCGCGCGCTCGTCTAAATCTGTTCACAACCATGTTCGGACCGAAAACAGCAGCCTTTCTCGAATGGCTCACGCAACAAAATGTGGATATTTCGCCCAAAGTGAAAGTAGATGACCTTCGCAGCTCGGGACAAGGAAGAGCTCTCGTGGCGGTGGAAAATTTGGCGGAGGATGAAGAGCTTTTCAAGATCCCAAGAACTGTACTCCTAAGTGCCCACAACTGCTCGCTAGTGACCGACCATCCCGAAACAAAGGAACAATTACTTGACTTGAATCAATGGGAGGCTCTCCTGGTGGTTTTCTTGTATGAGTTGAACGTCAAAGGGCCCGAAAGTCCATGGTGGCCCTATCTCGAAGTTCTTCCCCTGAACGACACTGAAAGCTACACTTTCAACCAGTTGATGTTTTGGTCTGATGAGGAGATTTCCCAGCTTGAACCCTCCCTTGTTACCGGAAGGGTTGGGCGTGAATCAGCCAAGGAAATGTTTAACAAATTGAAGAGCTTGACAGACAAGTTCTTCTTGACTGACTTCACGATGGACGACTTCACAAAGGTGGCTACTGTCATCATGTCTTACTCATTCGATGTGGAAAACGAGAAAGCGGACGGAGACGACGAGGAAGACGAAGAAGACGACGATGAGCTGAGCGACGAAGACGAGCAGATTCGTGATGCCAACTACCTCAAATGCATGGTGCCGCTTGCCGACACTCTCAACGCAGACACAAAAAAGCACAATGCCAGCTTGATGTATACCTCGAAAGTTTTGGTCATGAAGAGTATCAAGCCCATCAACAAGGGCCAACAGATTTATAACACATACTCAGACCACCCAAACGGCGAGATATTGAGGAGATACGGCTACGTGGAAGCAGAGGGAAGTGCGCATGATTTCGGTGAGATTCCATTGAGTGTTATCACCAAGTACTTTGCGGAAAACACTAGTCTCTCCACTACAATCATAGAAGAAGTGTTGGCAGTTTTGAGAGAAGTTGAGCTGGAGGAAGGCGTCAGGTTTGTCCTTGACTCTTTTGACTTTTTCGTATCTGGAGACGTGCTTTTCGAGGCCACATTCCTCATCCAGTACCTTTGCATTATTGCTGCCATTAATGACCGCAAATCTTTCAGCTCTGCTTCCATGGAAGTCAAGGGCCGCGGTGCCCGCAGAGTGTACAAGAAATGCTACCAATTGCTCGAAATGAAGAAATTGACGTCGGACTTCTTCAAAAATTACTCGAACATAATCAAGTTGCGCCTCAATCAGTACCCCAAATCAGCATCTAAAGACTTCCCTCCCTTGTCTTCATCTCCGACAAGGCTGCAACTAGCTACAAGCGTTCTTGTCTCCGAATATAGGTCGTTGTTGCGCTGTCAAGATGTGGATAAAGTCTACAAAACTGGAAGCAACGCATATGAAGTCATCGACAGTGACAAAATTTTGCGCAACATTATGAAGAAGGATGTTTTTGAAGACTCTCAAAGCCTCCCCACCAAACGAAGGAAGACTGAATAATATTGAAATCCCTATTAATGTTCCTAATTAATACTTTCAACAAACGCTCACAAGATCTTATTAATGGAAGCACCGCTGTTCCTCGAAAGAAGATCTGTCGACGAAGGTTCTTTGCTGAAAGCTAGAGGCTTCACCACCAACGGACGTGGTCGGGAAACTTCAAACCCTTTTACAGGGGCAGGTCTCAATTTAGACCATAGAGAAGTAAGCGCGCCCTGATTTTTGTTGGCCTGGTCAGAGGCATCGCCGCCTTCTTTTGCATGCATCGGGGCTTCAGAGTTCCAGTCTCTCGATGCCCATAAATTCTTGATTTCAGGATCAATTTCCTCACCAGAAAAGAATTTTTGATATATTCTGTCGCCCTCTCTTGTAGTGTAATCATTCTTGGTTTGTCTGTGTTCGGCTTGCTGGTATGCAAGCAATCCTTCCTCAAAATCCACCGCACCGCTGCTCTCTCTTTGCGGTGGAGTAGCGTCCGCCACCCTGAGAAGGATTTTCTCGCTCTGACTGCGATAATAATTGACCTCATCTTCACGTTCAGCGGAAGTTTGAGGTGTGACCATATCCTTGAACAAGACAGAACTGCCCCTGAGCGAGTTCTGGGTTTTGACGATGGGCCGGTACTCAAATTGGTCGTTAAATATGTCTGCAATGCCATTAGATTCGCTTTGATGACGACTAGCGTTTCTTGTCTTCCTATTGCTGGCCATGAGTGCGGTAACCGTAAGGTATAAGCAGTAAAATAAATGACCGAGGAAGATCAATGCAATCAAAAAATGAAGAATTAGCTGAGTATAGGCAACATAAGTTCGAGATGCTTCCAGGACTTCGAGTGCACGAATGTACGGAATACACAACATGGAAGTCACAAATCTCGCTCCATGAATGATCGACGAAAGCGAGTACCACGAGTTCCGTACGTAAAACGGTTTGATCGCATTGATCAATATGAAATGAACGAACTCGATCACAATCATGCAAACAACTTGAACTGTGCCATTTTTTTGAAGCAAACCCACGACAATCAGATTGAGCACCATGGCGACAATCTCGACCAAAACAAAACGAACCTTGTCCGGTTGGTACAGGTTGTAATAATAAGACCATACAATGATGGACTTCACCGAAGTGTACAATCTGGAAACCCCAACGCCAAGCTTCAAATTTCCAACATGAATCGTAAACAAATACTTGAAGATGAAAAATAGGACCAAGCCAAGCCATAGTGTGAGGGCAATGACACCTTCAATAATGCTTGATTTGGGAATCAGAGATCCATTCTGAGGAGGTGGCGGACCTAAACCCTGTGAAGTCGAATTAGATGGGGTGATGTTGCGGAATCCACCAGGGACCAAAAAGTCGTATGGAATACTGGGATTAAACCCATACACACGAAGCATATTCTGATTGTAATAGACGCCGCTCTTGTTGTTCATCGTGCCTGCCGTGTACAACATAAAAAGGGTCAATACCAAGAAGGAATAACCAAAGGTTAACAAAAACTGCCTGAGGAAATTGCCAACGTGCGCCCAAGCGTTTTTCTTAAACGAATAGACAAAATTGTCGTGCTTTGCGTGCTCGGTGTCGGGCTCACTCGAGCCAAAAATCAGTCGAACCAATACATTTTGACATCTGATGGAGCGGAAGTTCTTGGTGAGCAACCTGAGACCAATGTAAACCTGGTAAACGACTATTGTGATTCCAATCCAAGATAAAAGACACACCATGAAGTTTGGCCAGCTGTAATGAATGAACCCATTCCAACTGTAAAGGGCCAACGATTTAAGCCCACCATACTGAAGCGTGATGTATACATCGTCATTTTGCATATTGGGGATGGAGGTATGCGTCTTCAAGAGATTGATGCCAAGAAGAGCACACCACCTAATCTGGCCAATAAAGGGCTGGTAAAATCCTGGGTACTGAAGATCGAGGCCACCCATGTAGAGAGCAAATTGCAAATAGCTCACAATTTTGGTGCTACCAGCATCAAGCTGCTTTAGAAGATTAGCATTGCAAATTGTGGACGCCTCAATGAGATAAGGATTAGAGGATTCTTGGTCGGGAGAAAACATCATAATGACGTAGTTAACAGCCGTTGCCGCCAAGAATATTGATAAAACACCATATGATAGGACACTGGAAAGAATGCGCGGCTGGAGGACCGGAGTGACGTAGCATTTTGCGCCGCCAATAACACTAGAGTCCGGCTGATTTGAAACGACAGTGAATGTGACTGTGTAGGAGCCCAAGCTCGAGTAGTGGTCACTGATATCCGCCTGGTAATAAAGCACGAGCGAATCGTTTTGATACAACGGACACTCGACCAAGTCGCCGGTGGAGTTGGAAAAAAGTTCCAGGATGCTGCTATTATCCTGAGCGAATGAGTAGGATGATTCTTGGAGACGGGGTATTACGAGCGACGAGTTTGCGTTCGGCTGGTTGAAGAATCGTCTCGAGATGGACGATCCGTTCAAACTCGGGTAGCCTAGATCGGTGCTGACCAGGCTGGATGTGGATGACGTGCTTTCTGGCCGCGACTTCGCCGTCGAGTTGTATCTGTACGTAGACTCGTACAGCGAGGTGTTCTTGACGGCAACCATGTCGCAAAATCGGAGGTTTTTCAGAATAAGCGTCTTGCCCATGAAGTCGATGTCGACGTGGAAGGTTGTGTAGCGATTTGTCTCCGTGTTGACGTCCGTGATCACTGGCATGCTTGAGTTTGCTTCAGGTAGCGAGTCGTTGTATGCCCTAGTGTTGACGAAGAACTTGAGAAGCTGGTTATCCGTATCGAGCGCAACATCGATGATGAACTTCTCGAGAACGTAGTTGGAGGTGCTCAACCCGCCAACGCTGTACGTCTCCACGAAGGCTGCCGAGGCTATTCGTAGAAGGACGGCCACGAGAAGTAGCGGGAGCATGGCCGGGGCACGCGGAAGAAAAGATTCAGAGAGCCCGCCGAACAGAGCAAAGTAAACAGAAGCGAATTGTTCACCCAGGGTGCCTTGGCCGTGATTGTGAGGAGATTGATGCAATAAAGTGGATGGTACGGAGGAGTAAATGTACAGGAGCCAAAACAGTAGTCGCCCGAGAAGCGATGCGAATGAGAAGAGCGATACTATAGATCGGGCAGCAGAAGCGAGGCGGGGCAATGCATAAAAGGTTTTAGGTTTATAGAGAAGATGGTAACTTAGAAGTGTCTTCCATTTAAGTACTGGGAAGTAGTGAACGGGCCCTTACTGAGTGTTATCGAAGTATCTAGGCACGGAAGGGCGAGTCGCGAGGGAGCCCAAAGTGGACCTGGACAAGAGCCCAAGGAACATTTCCGAGCAGGAAAAATGTGTGAAGTTCGTATGTGAGCCAGGCTGTGAGCAGCAAGAATAGGGGCGTAGAACCCTGCATTGGCATTGCAATGGCGCAGCTGTGGAGCGAGAAGTGGTTGCGGCATTCACGGAATAAATCGCCTTACTTTAATCTTCCCTTCACCGGAGTCACTGCGCTCTTTCGATAATAGAGGTGAAAGAAAGGGAACTCATGAGCCTCGGTTCCCTTTTGCAACTTTTTTTTTCGTAGAAGCGGTTTTAGCTCAGTTGGGAGAGCGTCAGACTGAAGATCTGGAGGTCCTGTGTTCGATCCACAGAAATCGCAATTTTTTTGCATTCTATTGCTTCTGGTTGTCAAATACGCTTTGAGACTCTTCCTGTTGCTGTCCTGGTTGTCTACTGACCTACTCTCTGTGGTTCCATGTCCTTGTCTCCATTAATGCTATGTACAGAAGGGTGTAACCCTCGTTTAGTCGTTGACTCTCCTGAACTTCGGATACAATCTTCCCGCGTGGTAGTTCATCGAGCTGGCCTGCTCCTTCTGTGGTTTGAACGTCTCCATGCAAGTCTTCAAGTCGTGCTCGAAGGCCGAGCACAGTGCGGAGCCTTCTCCGTTGGCTGCCCAGCAGTTCAAAAGAGACGACATCAACACGTAGCACTGGTTGGTGGACTTGTTGAGCGTAGGATTTCTGAGTCTCAACTTGGGCAATGGAGGCAACGCCTTCGTCTGCGCAACTTTCTTGTAGGCCATGGTGGTGAGTTGCAGTGGAAAAATTTCATGAGATATCGTCGCGCGTGTACTGCACACAAAGCGGGTGCCAATGGGTGTATTCTCTATATCCAAATCATCTTGGCCTGGATTAGGCGGCCCACGGCCAAGCGCTGCGACAGCCGCCGTCCGTTCTTGTAGTTTCGCTTGGGTGCAGCTCCGGGTGGCTTCAACCAGATGATGCGCAGGAAATTGAGCGAGCGGATGCGCTTGAACACCACTGCGTCAAAGTCCTGGGACATTTTCATGCGATGGAAATGGGCCTGGGGCAACATCTTCAGCTTGATCACGAGGTTGATCTGGCCGTAGAGCTTGCGGAGGAAGTTCTGGGCGTCGTCCGGCAGCTGGTACTTGATGCGCATGAGCACGTCGATGTGCTCGTCGAGGTTGATCAACAACACCTTGAACAAGTGCTTGTACAACAAGTTGTGGTGCTTGTAGGTGGACAAGAGGAAGCCGTAGACGGGCAACATGTCGAAGTGGCGGTAGTCGTACAGCCCCACGCGGCGGCGCATGAACGAGTAGTCGCGGGTCTTGGACACGAGCACGAACTCGCTCGTCTTGACCTTGCGCGCGCTGAACCCCACCAAGCTTCCGCCCGTGAGCATGCGGCGCTGGGTGATCTCCAAGTCGAGCTGGTCGCGGAGCTCCAACACGGCCTTCTCCAACTGCGACACCAAGTGGAACAGGTCGTGCTCCAAGTTCTGGTAGTCGTCCACGTCGTCCACCATGATCGGGATGCCCTCCTCACGCAACGCCGCGTACTCGGGGAGCGAGCGGAGGTCGTACGGCGTGACGCACTCGCGCATCTGCTCCGGGTCCGCCTTGTTGGCGTCCTTCTTGTGCACCGGCACCTTGGTCTCGAACGGGCGGATGTCGCTGATGAGCTCCTTCGGGAAGGGGCACCGCGTCTCGGGCGACGACGGCATGCTGTGCGGGCGGAGCGGCACGCCCAAGATGCTGCGGTCGAACCCCACCACGTTGTACTCGTACAAGTTGGCAAACGTGCGGTCCATCGCACGCAACGGCGCGAAGCGCTCGCCGCGGCGGCCGGCGCGGCACCAGTCATGTAGGTTGCGGCCGATGCGGTAGCGGGTGATGAGGTCGCGGTACTGGATCGAGTACTGCTTCATCTGCTTGGCGTGCAACGCCGGGTCGGCGTCGAGGCGCGATATGTCGTTGAAGATGCGGTCCACCTCGGCGCCCGGCGTCTCGAGGAGGTCGATTTCGTCCGGTAGGCTGCGGATCACGCGCTTGCGGTTGAGGAAGTGCTGCGACGGGTAGGTGCCAAACTGGGCGTTGCCGTCGAGATTCTCCTGGATGGTGATGTCGTCGCGGGACATGTAGCCGACGGTGTCGAAGCTCTTGTTGATGTCGTCGATGTGGCGGGCCACGCAGTCCTGGAGGGCGTTGGTGCTGGTGGGGGTGGGGGGTAGCGGGTCCGAGGGAGTGACCTTGCCTTTCTGGAGGATGCTGCCGAGGCGCTTGAGCCGCTCCTTGTTTCGGGGCCGCGAGAGCGACGTTGAGAATGCTCTGAGGGAGATCATCGGCCAATTAGGGGAGAGAAGGGTCAAGTAGGTATAAGTAGGTATAAGTAGGTAGATTGATAGAAGCAGGTTCGCGCCGATTCGCACCAGATGTGCACCTACATGTGCACCCAAATGTTCACCTAATGTTCACCTATGACCCTATACATGATAGAGATGCTTGGAAGACCGAAGTAGCATATGCTGTAGACCACGCTGAATCACAATGGGAACTGTAGGCTTGGCTGTTCATTGCACGAAAAGCGATACATCGAGAACAAAGGTCCAGAGGGCCCACTGAAGAACAGAAGCACGGAGGAAGAGGCACGGAGGAAGCGGCACAGAGGAAGAGGCCCAGAGGAAGAGAGGTGCAGAGGGGTACAGAGGGAGCTACATCGATCCCAAACCATCCGTGTATAATACATAATGCGCCCGCGCATCACCAAGCCAGAGGGCGGCAGAGCGAGTTGAGCATCTTGGCCAACTCGGCCTCCTCGGTGCGCGCCGCCATCTCGATGCCCGGGTCCACCGCGCCCGACATCCACTTGTTCGGAAGCGGGCTGAGCGACTCCACCAGGCTGCACGACGCCTGGCGCGCGTGCTGGGGCAGCACCAGGCCCGCCAGGCTGACGCTGTGGGCCAGGTCCGAGCGCATGTGGCCCAACGACAAGGCCGACGCCGTCGACAGCAGGCGCGAGATGCCGGGCAGCGCCGCACCGTTGGCCGCGTGCGCAGCCTGTTGCTGGCGGAGGTACGCGCGCATGCGCGCCAGCTGGACCAAGTCGTCGCGGATGGGCGCCAAGAAGCGGCCGAGCTGGCCCACCATGTCGGCGTTGGACACGTGCACGTCCCAGTTGAGGAGGTAGAGCAACTGGCGCTCCATGAGGTTGACGTCCTGCAGGGAGAAGAGGCCCTCGGAGTACTTGGCCCAGTGCTTGTTCTTGGGCAGCAGGTCGTTGTGGTACTTGGAGGCCAAGATGAGGCACGAGAGGAAGATGCGGTGCCGCGTGCACGGCAACCCCAGCGCGTTGCGCGGCAACTTCAGCTTGAGGCGGTCCAAGTACACCAACGTGGCCATCAACGTGCCCGTGTACACGTTGGTGTGGCGCACGAGGCGGTTGATGAAGGTCATCAACGAGGGGAGTGCCTTGCCGCTCTTGAGCGTCTTGTCCTCCTGGCACGGGATCACCTGGAGCGTGGTCACCACCAACTTGTGGATCATGTCTTGCGACACGGGGGTGTGGATGAAGACGTTCAACGCCTTTAAGTCGATGGACGACACCGTGTTGTTTGTGGCCACCATGCGAATTGTCGAATTGTGTTTCCTGGTCCCTACCGATGGGTGCAATATATATCGCTGGCCCGAGACGCAGGTCCGGTCCATGTTTTGCACCCAGGCCCCCTGCGACGCGCACGCGTGCAGGACATTTAGAGCAACGCGATTCTTTCCCTCCGTCTAGACACGGTGGGAGATCCTGCCTTCCGCATTGGTTAAATGGCCACGCCAGATCGCGAAACGTCCACGGCGTGGGTTAAGCGCCGCCGGCCGTTGACGAGAACTTCGGCCGCGGTGCGTGCCCCGCGCGGCCCACCTGGTTTCTGACAGTTTCCGCCCGCGCTTGGTGGGCCAGATGTTATTTTCTCCTGCTGGCTCCGCCCAGGCGCGCTCGCAGCAGGGCCGTTTGTTTGGGCCGGCTTAGCGTCGCGCGACGCCTGCAGGGCCTCCACTACTCCTGCGCCCCAGGCATGGTCGCCTCGCTTGGAAATTGTCCTTATCGCGGATTCTGCCGTGGTGCGCCATTCCATCTACCTCCTTTGGGTAAATTGCCTGCCCTGGCCCATTCCGCTCGTGCCTCTGGCGTGCTTGGGGTAAACCGAGTAGCGTATTCTGCTCTCCGCCCGCCGCCCTCATCTCTTAATTTCTCTCTGGTCTGTTGTCCGGCGACATTGTCCTCTGGGGCGGGCCGGACCAACTGGGACTCCGGGCTCTCGCCCAGCCCCGATTCCCCGCCGTGCTTCGCGGGCCTTCTACGCGACCTGGTGCCTACTACCCCTTCGGCCCCAGCTCAGCCCGGCCACCACATCTCGACAGGGCTGCTGCGGCCGGGCTTCATGTGACACGCCGCACAAGAATGTGATTGTCGCACTCCTTTGTGCGCGTCATTGTCTGCCAACGAACTTTTCAGTCCGTCGCACAGCATGGCATTCCGCCGATCGGGGCATTGCGCTTCACGACGTGCGTGCAGAGGCCTGCGTTTCAGATTTCTTCGCGTCATCGTGAAAATTTCTTCGCGTACGTCATTGGGTTACATCAATGGGTATTCGTACATCAGGGCGGAGTGGTCTCCGCCATGCCCGCTACACCAGCGATCCACATCTTACACCACTCTGACCACTTCTCACACCACTTCCGGCTGCTTCATACACCACTTACATCGGTGTTCTACTTCTACGCGGCTTGTGGTGGCATTCGTGGTGACGTCTGAACTGTCTTCTACCGTAAGCTTGGATGTTAGTATCAAGTCGATATAGCGGATGTCAGGAATATGGGTATACTGAGTCGATCATAAGTTGAGTACTCTGACTGGTGCACAGCGTTTTGTCATCATATAGTCCAGGGTTCACATACACTTAATATGGTTGTTGCTTGATATTATGGTGGGTTGAAATTTTTTTCGTCATATATCCTGCCCCGCGACCGGGTAAGTGTGGCTGTATACACTCCCCGGTGTGCCTCAGTTGGTGAGGGCTTCGTCCCACTGAGGGTAGTCTGGAAACAGGTTGAGCGCGTTTTCCATTGCAAACTGCGTGAAGCCAAAGTCCATCTGCAGGAGGTACGACTGGTTCTCCAAGAACGCATCCTCGGCATGCACCTGCCCTGTATTCGGTGGTCCACTCTTGATGATGTCGTTTTTCAAACTGCCTAGCTGTAGCCACAAGCTGTCAATTTCTTCGGTGTCCCCGAGCTGGAAGTCGTCCAAGTCAAGCGAAAGCCCTTTCGAAAACGACAAGCGGTCCCACAACTGTAAAGGGTTCGCCGGAACGTCCTCGGTGCGGCCAGTGTCAAGCGGCGTAGGTTCTTGCCCAGGAGTCATTGCTGTAGGCGATCTGTCCGCATCTGTGGGTTGGTCTTTGCCTTCCTGCTGCGCACTGGCCTTCATCTTCAAGAGTGCGGCGTCGGCAATAACGAGAAGCTCGCTCAACTGCTCCAGTGTGAACATGATGGATTTCCAATTCTGCGAGCCCACATGTTCCTGAAAGTCTGTAGTGGACATTGCGTCGAGAATGAACGAGTGAGCTTTGCGTTGTCTCCAAGCATAGTAGTACCTGGTGCTCAATTTCGACAAGCAGGCCACGCCGTACTTGCAGAACTTGTGGATCACCTTCGCCAATTTGCAGAGGCGGGCAAAGTGGAGTTTGTACTCAAACGAGATCAAAAGGTTTTTATCGTGTGCCTCGACGTCACTCTTCAATGCATAGATGGCATTATTCAACCGCACCAAAATCGCAAAATTGATCTGGTTCGTTTTGTGGATCACCAGCTCCATGGATGGCGTGAGCATCAAATCGGGGATCGTGCTGGTCCGTCCAAACATTCTCTGGCTGTCCTGGATGAGCCCCAAGAATTCTGTCATGAGCTCGCATGAAACAACCATGTACTTGCGCAAATAAAAGTATGCTAGTTCGTTCTTGCCCGTCTTTTCATAGTTCAAGAAAAAGTGATGGAACACCGACATTAGAAAGAACTTGATGGTGATGTATAACTTGCACTTGATCACTTTACGCGCCGGGCATGCCGCTTGCAGCTCAGTCTCAGTATAGTCCAGAAAAGATCCCAACTTGGCGTCTGTTTCTTTCTCAAGATCCGTAAGAAGAGCAGTCATGTCGGCCATTTTGATGCGATTTTTCACCAACAAGCTTTGTTCCAATATGTTGCGCAACTGTATGTGCAATGAGTCCATCAACCTGTATGTCTCGCAAACGTGTTTTTCCATGTCAGCATCCATAACATTAGAGTTCCCGGGTTCGTAGAACGGCAAACGAACGTCGCTGTAGTCGTCGTAGATCATGAGAGGAAAGCCAAAGTGAATAGATTGAGTCATGTCGATGGTACGCATGAAGTACCATAATTTGCGCCCAATGTTGCTCTCCTTCCCCAGAACTGCGGTCTCATCAAACTTAGAAGGTTCCCTGTTCAAACCCATACAATAAGCCGACTGAATACACATTGAGGTGAACCCAAGGTTGTCCCCTCCGTCGGCTCCATCACCTTCCTCGGGAGAATAAGTCTGGTAGAGTCGCATAAATACCGCACACTGAAGTACGGTGATGCTGCTTCGCCGTTGCAAATCGAACTGATCTAAACAAAGCTGAGCTAAGTTAGCGACGTCGATGTTAACGGGATTACTCAAAATGAATCGCATCTCCGCCAATTCAGCGTCGTCCGATGCTAGCACTCGTTCGTTTACCTCCTTGTTGTTGGAAAGTGTCGAAAGGTAGGACAAGCGGAGCATGATAAGCAATATACCGAGCGTAGCGAAATCGCCGCGCTTCTCGATATGGAGCTGCTCAAATTTTTCTTCGTGATATTCCTCGGGGCCCACAATACGCTTGACTTCCTGTCGAAACGATGCCTCATCCAAGAGCGGAATGTACGGGTAAACCACCTTGAAAAATCTGTTGACCAAGACCCACAACGACTGGTGTGTTGGGAGCATAATGCGTATTCTTTCGATGAGATGGAGCTTTTGGTCCAATTCTCCCTCGAAGACAGTGAGACCCAATGCGATTGCATGCTTGTTGAGTGCGATTTTCATTTTGTGGTTTAACAACGCACCTTGATCAAAGGGTTCAGCGTCGTTGTCGCTTGCCCGAAACATGGCCTGTTTCCTGAAAACTTCCTCGTGGTCTTGCTCATTCACAAGTTTGGCAAAGCCGTACTTCGATGTAGTTGCGTCTTTTGGCAAGACAGGGATTGTCCTGGCAAAATCCTTACGCCTCAGTACGATAAAACTCCATACTTGCTGCGAAGCCTCGTCTTTCTTTATAAACGATAGCCAAGAGAAGGGGCCAAAGTTCATACGCTTTCCGTGAGAACCTAGGTGAATAGGGGAGTAGCCATCGTAAATATCGAGAGTTTCGTTTGGGTTGGCAACATCATGAGGATTGATGCCCAAAAATGTAACTTGGTTGGCTTTCGGCGCAGAAACGTTAATGGGCGGAAGAATTTCTGTACTCTCCTCCAGTGAGGCTCTTGGTGGGCTCACAAGCGGTTGCTGTCGTAGCTGGTTTTGATAATGTTGTAAATTTTGATTATGATGAAGAATGGGCTGCGCCAAGTTATTTTGACTCTGCGGAGGATGGTGCTGTTGTTGGTAGTTCCCAACCTGCAGAGGATGTAGCTGGCCCAGAATCGGTTGTCCCGACTGTGTCATGGAACCGTCTAGCGATGATTGGCCGTTTCCCAAAGACGACTCAAGCTGATGTAGCTTATATTTGAGCATTTCCAATTCAGAAAGAACTGTGTTGTGCAGATTATACCCGTCGGTGGTAGGGTGACTCGTTGGTGTAACTTTTGTAGCAGTGGAGTTCATGCCAGAGAGAGTGCTTGATGCTGTCGAAGTCTGCCACAGGTGAGGTCCCAGCAGCGAATGATTATTCGTGGTATGATTATTTGTCGTTGAATTTTTGGATGCAACAGCTTGGGCGCTAATCTTGGGGTCTTGAAAGGTTCTGAACACAGAAATATTACCGCCATACTCGATTTCAGACCCCAATTGATCTCCGGTATAATCACACTGTTCAACAGTCTTGTGCTTGACACAAGACAGGCATGGGATCTTGCGGTCACATTTGACTTTTCGTTTTCGGCACTGATCGCACAGTAGTGAGACCCTGTTTCGTTTTTTCGCAGGGGCACCTGCGTCAGACATGTTTTTGTCAATGACGAAATCTCAATAACCTGCACTTGACGATAACAGTTAAGATCCCCACTACAGAAATGTTGCGAAAACTATGCATTACATAATATACATGACAACTTGATAAGCAAAGCAACGTATGAAGCTCTGCATCTCTCACGAGTTATTGTCGCCATAAATTTCAAACAATCTGAATAGCTCCTCGTTTCCAATCATGTTCAGCTCGTCATAGATTTCCTTGGGATTCTCGCCATTCATGTGCTTTTCTTGCAACGTGCCGTACGTTGTCACAGAATTTTCGTTTGCATACATTGCTCTGTTTGCAAGTGTCGCATCGAAACTCTTATCTAAATGCGAATCAAATTCGTTATCAATAATGGATGACATTTGGTCCATCTCGCTGACTGACGTTGTGACAGAGTTCCGCTCGTAGTCGGTTGGTGGAGCAGCGCTTTCCTCGTCTGTCCTTTGACTCTCGTTGTTTGTGCCTTGCTCTGCAGTTTTCTGGTGGTTTTTTTGGCGTCGTATCAGCTCAACTTTTGCAATCCTGAACTCCTCACAGAGTTTGCACAAACTCTGAAGCTCGGAGATGGAGAAAAATTGGAGCAAGTTCGTGCCATCATGAAAGAATGGCAGCTTTTTTTGCGTAAAGCCTGCCAACAAGTACTCTGGATTTTCCATACATTGCTTCAACACAAAATATGCCATGACATACAACCGGTAGGAATTGATGTAAGTCTTACTCAACGTGCGGAAATTGCCAACGAACAACTCAGCTTCTATCAAAGCGATGGTGAACAAGTTGTCAATTACTTCAACTCTGGAATCAAAGTCTTCTTCCAAACTTTCAGCTTCTCCCAGAAGACCCTTGAGGGCAAGGGTCCGCTTGTAGTTGACCAAGCGGATGAAAAATGAAGTAATGAAATTGTGTGTTTTAATCATCGATCTCTCAATCTGAGAGGTGAGGATAAAATCGAAACATTTACCAAACAACTCTTGGGAATTATCGAGCGCATAGGACATGATGTAAACCAATTGCACCACACTTCGGATGAAAATTTTGAACAATTCAATTCCCGCTCCGATCTTTGCATCCTTATCTTCATCAAGTTTGTGCTCGTAATGAAGAGAAATCAAATAGTACAAGCATGAAAGATTGGCGCGGATGTTGATGAATGCAAGAAACCGGTTTACCTTCATGAAGGACTCTTCATGCTTCATTCGGTCATAAGAGTCGCTCGAGTCCTGCTCGTGCGCTGGGTTGCAGATATAGTCACGGAAGAAGTCCTGGCCAAAGATATCAAGGAATATTTTCTCGAGCTCGCTTGTCTCTTGCAAAATGTCGATTACTTTGGGTTTGGAACGGAGATTGGTTGTTCTGTTGATGATCTTTCTGTACGACCCGTACACTATATCAACTTTCGCATTGAAGTCAGTAACCTGTGCTGACCAAGTTTCATAGTGAGGCGGTTCAACGTCGCTAATCTCAATATTCGGAATCTTCAACGGATTGCCACAATACATGGCAGTAATTGCATCAGACTTGACGATGAAAGCCCAAAGAGACCGCCAAGTATTGACAAAGGAGGGTTTTTTCGAAATGCTATTGATCGAGTCATATTGCGTGGGGTCACGATGTAGCCCTATCGAAATAGCATGGTTAACAATAGCGCTGAACAAAAGCTGCGAATCAGATCCACTCAAACCATGGCAGTCATTGGGTGCCACTGAGCGGTAGAAGTATAGAAGGCACAAACTCTGCACAAATTTGAAAGTAGATTTTGTCTGAACTTTCTCCTCGGGGATACATAAGTTAACCACACTCATGTAGTGATCCGACTTGAACCTGGTAACGTCTTTAATCAAACTCCGCTCCTCCCTTGTGTATTTCAATTGGGTTTCATTATTTGGGATTAATGTCATGTAGCCAAGGCGAATCATGAGTAAAAGTTCACCAGCGATATTCAACTGCGCTTCGTTTCGGATAGAAATGGCGCTTTGGTAGTCGTCGCCCTCCGATGAAAACCCGTTGAAAAACAATGACAGCACTTCGTGCATGAATGTCTGCTCGTGGAAGATGGGTACGAACGGATGAACAAATTGGAAAAATCTCAGCACCGCATCATACAGCCCACGCTTCGAGGGTAGTATCTCGAGAATCTTGGACTCCACGAAAGAGTAGTATGCTGCCTTGGATGAATAGATATCATAGAGCGACTGGATTCCAGGAAGAGCCGAAAGCGCGCTACTAGAAGCGCCCACAGGCCCTTCCTCCTTGTCTCTGTCGGCGGCCTTAATCTTCGTGACGATCAAAGCGTCCTCGTTGAGCACATCGCCCTCCGCATCGGAGCTTTCATTCGTGTCGTTCGCTTGTTTGTCCGCTTGCACTGCAGCTGAGGGATCGGACTTGCCAGTCTCGTTTGTGCACTCGGTAGAGCTTGACGAGACGGAGCCAGGGCCCTTTTTCTTCTTCGGCTCGACGAACTGCGAGAACTGTTCCGTGCGAAACAAGTCCATGGTGAAGTTACGCACAAGCTTGATGTAGGGGTCACTCTTGGTGAGTCCCACGTAGGAAACCGGACCCTGCTGCTGCCAATAAGGCCCCTCAACCAAAATGGCGTGGGAAGCGCCCGAAAACGAGTCCATGGTGTCGTTGACCTCGATCTGGAGCACGTTGGTGCCGATACTGATGGACACGTAGTTGGGGTCCTTGTCCTCGTCAGGTTGAGAGGGAAATTGCCTCTTCTGCGGGGAGCGGAAGTCCGAGTCGCCAGGGTCGGAGTTGGCGGAGAACGTGGCCAGCAGGTTGTGGTTGTCCGAGGGAGTGGGCTCTGTGTGGCTGGAGCTCACGGACTCGGCCTCGCCATGCGTCCCCATTAGCGTGGGCGCAGTCAACGCCAGAGCAGCGCTGCCCCCAGACGTGGCCGGGAAAGGCAAGCCTGGTGCCTCTTTGAGCAGCAGCGTGGAGGCCTCCGGTGGGTTCAGTGGGCCCGAGAACTGAGAGCTCAGGGCCACCAGCGAGTCTTGCAGACCATTACGATACGAGGACCCCGAGGCGCCTTCTGGCGGCTGGTAGTACGAGAACACCGACCCCGAGCGCTGAGGCGGCGGTGGAGGTGGAGGAACGGTTGGCATGGGCGGTGCAGCCGGCGGAAGCGTGTGACGGTGCGGCAGAAGGTGCGGCTGCTGCGGCTGCAGCAGCTGCAGCAGCTTGACCTCGGCTGGAGGCACGGGCGGCACCGGGGGCGCAGGTGGCTTCTGGGGGTCGTAGTACGGCATCTGGGGCGGCGACCACAGGCGCAGGTACATGGACGACAGCATCGGCGGGTGTTGGCCAGGCGGGAGCGGCGGTGGGTGGTACTGGCCAGGCATCTGGCCCATGTGCATCATGTGGGGCGGCACGGGAGCAAACGTTCGGCCGTCGGCCGGTATGTTGATGCCCAAATACGGGTGTTGGGGCGTGGGGAGGAACACCAGGTCGTCCTCATACACGCAAAGGTGGGCAATCAGCTTCTTCTTGCAGGTGCCACACACGGGCCGCTGGCGGTCGCATTTCGACTTGCGCTTGCGGCACACCAGGCAAGACGCCGGGATTCTGTGTCTCTTTTTGTAGGCCAGGTCCATTGGGCGGGGTGTCTGGTCCGGATGAGTGGTTCCGGCGGAGTGGATCTGGCTGAAAAGTGAGACTGGGTGGTCCTGCTGGGCTTGGGCGTCTGACGACGATTATACTCGAGTTCAATGGAGGGAGGGGAGCTTTGAGGGGATGGTTGATGCTGTCTCCTGCAGGACGAGGGTCTCAAGGCGGCTTGCGTGGGGACAGTGCTCTTTAATCGGGGAAGCGAGATGGGCTAAGCCTGTCAGCGGCCTCCGATTGGCCTGTGCTTCACACTTGCTTCTCTGTGTGGCGGCCTTTATTGGCCTCCTCAAGCCACCACTGTCCAAGATTGTCGTCCGCTTATTCTTGACTGTGCGCTTCGGCTTATTCTTTGCGGTGAGGCAGAGCGCAACTTGCAGCGGCCGCCGGTCGGCACAGCAGCACTGTGGGAGGCACCGGGCCTGTCAGAGGAGGAGCCGGGCTTTTTCAGCCGTAGATTGGCTTACCTCCGGTGCTTGCGCTCGAATGTCGGGCCGATCATCTTTATGCCGGTTGTGTGCCCTGGGGAGGCTGCACAGCGCAAATTGAAATGCGGGGCTGGAGCTGCCCTCGCTGGATGCGCTCTAAGGTTGCTCGCTGACCAGGAAAGTAGCAGCCTTCTTTTGCCGTGCTGCAGAGACGCTTCTCTCTTCCCCTCTTCAGCCTTGCCGGCTAGAACTGCTGGTGCTACCGGCGACCATGCAGGGCAAGACCCTTCATACTCGCTAATGCCTCGTATTTCTGGGCACGAGATTTTCTCTGCAGCTGCTGCAAATCTCGCGCCTAGCGAGCCCCCAATATAAAGCCGGCCAGCAGCACAGAAGACTGGGGGTGGCTACCAGAACAGTAGCGATTTTCGCTGGACCCATGTGACTCCGTGCGGACGAGGCAGCTTCAGCACCTGCCAAGTTGCCTGTAGCAGCAGCTTCCACCACCTGCATCCGACTCTAGAACCAGGCTCTTTATAGCATTTTGGGGTGGCTCGCGGCAAGAAGAGCGTAGTTGGTGATTGGCACAAAACCCTGGCTCTATTTTGGTTCCTCGGCTCCTCTTTTGGGTCGAAATTGGCGCTTTTTTGTGGCTAGCCATCGCCAGATGCAAGAACAGGCACACCCCATGGGAAAAGCTGCAGCACGACGTGGTTGCAAGACCACACTGACCCAAGCGTTTGCAGCAATTTGCATTGTGGGTGCAAATTTCAAACTATATCTAGAGGCAGCGTCCGGGCCTGTTGTGCCCAACAACGATGATTTACTCTCCCCTTGCTGCCCTTGCTACTGCTCTTGTGCTCCAAACTGCCAATGGAGCCGTTATCAAGCACGAATTGTGGAACAGCACTCACTCGAAAGCCATCTGGAACCATACTTTCCCCTCGAGTTCCGACTGTGACTTTGTTGCCGATCCCACCAGCGTGACCGGCTTGGCAATTACTGCTCTTGCGAACCGTGAGTACGCTGACGAGGGCTCGTATTTCACATACACGCCCAGCGACGACGACGACGACTCGGGGTACGAGTATGGCGATGAAGACTGCGAGACACAGACCACCGAGGTTGTTGCAACTTGGACGTTCAGCTTTGCTGACGGCGACGGCGACGACTGCTCGGAGACCTACGTTCCAACAACATCTGACTGCGACGAGTGGGCCACCGTCTACGCTAGGGATGAGAAGGACGACGTAGGCCGCAGAAAACCCCATCACACAAAGACTCGCACCTTTACCCCTACTCTGTCGACGGAAACTCCAGACAGCACATCCGAGGTGGTGCCAGGAAAGGTGTTCGGATTGATTGCAATCGACTCGGGCACTCAATTTCAGAACCAACCAATCAAAAAGGACGGCGGCAACCTCCACGCGTTCACTGTGGGCGGTGTCACTGGCACCGAGTTACTCGTGTCGTTTCAGAATGACTACTCCACATTGGTGGACCAGGATGGCAAGAAGATCATTGTGGACGCGCAGGGCGACTTGTTCGACAGTGACACTACTGCAACAGGAGGCTTTTCCATCCACGACAATTACTTCACCCACGATGGCAGTGAGGCATGGAGCGCTTGTCCAGAAGGCAACGACGTGTACTCTTTGTCTGTGAATGAGTGCACCGGGGGGACTGACATCGTCTTGCAAGTTGTCTACGTTTGAGAAGCTTCGGCTCTCGTTTAGTCTTTCTTCTCTTTTAGTTGTTTCGTTACGTCGCCTTATAGGAATATGATTCATGGATTACCACCCACCTGTACGTCTCTCGTGCCGACAACATCCAGATCGCGTAGCCTCTATCGCGCAGGCTTTCGGTTCTTGAGGTCTGCAGAACCTTTTACTTGGCCCTCCGCGATCTTCCAGCTCAATCTGAGGTTACTGTCCTAACATATACACAGGTGTGCGCACAGTCAAAATTTTCGAGTCAGATACCCAATCACTATGTTGGCCCGGAATATCCCCACCAGCTTGCGCCTGAGGGTCGGGGCTTTGCGCAGCAACTCCTCGTCGGTCCCTCTTTACCTCAATCCCCACAAATGGGCTGGTTTGCCTGCGGACAGAATCTTCGAATTGCACGAGATGAGAAAGACCGCTTTGGGCGACAAGTACATCCCCAACGACGCAGAGAGGTCGGCCATATTGGCGACTTTTGAGGCGTTGAAGCTGCACAGACCCAAGTTGGAGTACGTGTACGAGCTTGACAACTTCAAGGAGAGAGAGATGAACAACACGCCCTCATACAAAAGAGGGCTCCCGCCGAAGATGAGCAACATTCGTGTGCTTGACAAGGGAGCAACGCCTCACGAGCAAAGAAAGGTCGAGCAGATGCACCGCATCAGTGCGTATGAGACGCCGTTGTTGGCCAAGTACCGCCAGGAGTACACGCCTCTCCCTTCGAACAAGGCTCCCCTTTCGCTTGCGTTCTACAACGACTTGTCCGATGAGTCGAGTGCCTTCAACAGAAAGGTTTCTCTCTCGGTGGCTCTTGCAGACTTGGAACTCAGTGAGCCTCAGGCAAGAAAATTCAAGCTTTTGGCAGGCAACAAGTTCGACCACAACAGAAACGTATTCAAGTTCTCGACTGACAGGTACACCGAGTCGACACAGAATGCGCGCTGGTTGGTGGAAACGTTCAACAAGTTGTTGACTGAGGCCAAAGATGTTACGAAGAACACCTTTGACTCATTGCCGGTCGACACGCGCCACACAAAGGCGTGGAAGGTCGCACCCGAGTTTCCTGAAGCATGGAAGAGACCGCAGGATGCTCCTGTCGAGAAGCACCGCGTGGTGAGAAGATTGATGGAGGACGTGAAGGCGAGAAGGGATGCGGACTACGTCAAGAAGTTGACCCCATAGGTCCTTGTACATATAACATGATAAGAGCACATAAGAGCACATTTTTTTGCCATTCACATCAAGTATTCATGGAAACTCATCTATTGTCTGAAAATTCGATCGGGACTACGTCCATTTTGGTGGGGTCGCACCCGTGCACCAGCTCTCGATGTTTTCAGCTTTAAGTATAACGTGAATCACTGTGTATCCGTACAGTTAAGTCATCAAAAGAGCATTGATACATTACCACAACTACTTGACGACCAAGTTCTATTCCATTGGTATCGTACCCTAGCGAACTTTCCCCAGCGTCGCCTTACCCATATTCCTAATTTGCAGTCAATCAGTTCACCATTATGGGTATGCACTCTGCTACAACAACGTTGGATGATATAATAGACGAGCTCAGGCTCAAGTACGATTCCTCCGTCGGTCTATTGGATGGAAAAGCCATTCGGGAGATTCCAAGTTTGAACACGCTTCAGAATTTAAACAAGCTTCTAACAAAACTATCGAAAAGCTTGGACGAAACAGAACGAAAGAACGATGGCCTTCTTCAACTGGTCAACTCTGCATTGGCATCGCTCGTCCTGGATGATGAAGCTGACAAGAATGGCGCCGAGGGAGAGGAGATCATGAAACGGGAAAGAGATGAAGCGGACATTGAAGAGGATTCGATCCCTTTAGCTAAGAGAAGGAAGCAAGTGACGCAAGGTAGAAGCGATGATAATGCTGACGAAGAAGAGAACATGAGGGACAATAACTCCGGCGTCGAAAATGGTGACGATATTCCCACCACCGATGAAAATACAGCCAAGGCGGATGGCAACAACATCAACTCCAAGGACGACCCAGTGCCTCCTGTCCAGTTAGGCTCATATACACAAGACAACGACACAAGATTGAAGAATCCAAAGTCGGAGTTTGTTGGTTCACAAACGCTATCGGCGTCTGCCATTGCTGAGCTCGGCCTATTTTCGGAAGAACACAACGGACTAGAAACACAGGGCAAAGAATACTTCAAGAAAAAGTACGGAGTCGCATCGTACCCAGAAAGAGACTTGAAAGACATGCTTCCGGGCACAATCCCCGACATTGATTTTTCGAAAACGAAGGCTCCTTCCAATCAAGTACAGTTCACCACATTCCAGACTTACATCGAGTCATTCTTCCGGCCCTTCACCAACGAGGACATCAGTTTCGTGAATGAGAAGTATGTCCTTCCTCCTGGTTTCGAGAAAGGACTGTACGACCCTCTCGTGAGTCCTTACTTAATACCCAAGTTGGGCGCGTTTTATGCTGACGTGTGGTCGGAAGAGGACGCTGCGTTAGGATCCAAATTGAGCTCTCCAGCAATGCAGCGCCCACCTTTGGAGGCATATAAACCCAAAGGGGAGTTCGAGGAGCTAACAGACGATAAAATGTTAACGGAGGACGTCTCCTGTGGACCGCTTTCAAGTCGATTGCTCTCAGCTGTTTTGAGCATACACGAGAGCAGCGAAGAGAAGGGAGACGACAACGACGATCAAAATTCCGAAGCATCCAAGAAAGAAGAATCTGTACTCAGCGACAGTTTGTTTGCTGAAGATGTTGCGACACAATTGGACACTGGCGACACATTCAAGGCGACCTCGGAATCCAACGACTTCTACTCTATGGAGGAGCGCTTGAAAAGAGAATTGAAGTACATCGGTATCTTCATGAACTTGCCGAATAGCGATGACAAGCCGAAGAAACCAGGTAATATCATTGACTCTGATGATTGGATCTTACATAAGGAGGACGATGAAGTTTGCCAAGAAATCAGAATGCTTCAAGAGGAGCTTAAGAAAGCTGTTGTCAACAACAGGCGGAGAAAAAAGCTGCTTCTACCGGTTTTGGAAGAGCAGATGGCCTATCAGGAATATAACACTATATTGGAGGACTTGGACAAGCAGGTTGACCAGGCATACATCAAGAGGCTCAAGGCTAAGAGCAAAAAGAAGAAGACTGCCGTCCCACTAGCTGAAACACCAAACACAGCCCAGCAACAGGCAGCGAACAGTGGATTACGGTCACTCTTGGAGAAGAGAACACGGTGGATCAACAATATTGGAAAACTCTTCAAGGAACCTGAAGTGATGAAGCGCATACCCACCGAGTCCATTTTCAAGAATGATGAGCAGTCAGACGACGAGGATGCCGACGGTGACGCTGAGGTCAATGTCGTGAACGAGGAGGAGACGTAACATGTGCGCAAGGTATTTATTTACATGTATTCTAGCTAATCCCATTTACCAAGTCACCACGACATCCCCTTAGTCAAGTCTTTGAGCGACGGAATTGTAGTACAGTTGCCCATTGCGCACATCGCAATGGGGGTGTTCTTCAATCTGTAATTTGCCCAGTCAATCACATCTTGCCGCGAGATGCTCTCCACGCGCTGGAATACATCCTCGGGCGACAAACGGTAGCCGGTGTTTACAAGCTGCCTGCCAATGTCTTCGGCGATAGCAGTGGAGTCATCAAGTGCCAACACCAAAGAAGCCTTCAACTGTGCCTTTGACCTCTCAACCTCCTCCTCGGTGATGTCGCCCGACTTCAAGCGAGCCCATTCCTTCAAAACCGCATTTACAAAGATGGACATGTCGGTTTTGCTGTCCGCAGTAAAGTAGACGCCCATCAAGCCGGTGTCCGCGTAAGAAGTTGTATACGCCATGTATGAATTGGCCACCGGAAGATTGCCTGGCCCGCCCATAGCAGCAGTCACCGTTAGTGGTGAGGGAGAATCTGAGCCGATACCAATGCTGCGGTCCCAGGAGCCGATTATACCATTAGCAACAGAGGAAGTGAAGAAGTCTGGTGCGGACCAGCTCACGCCTTCCACCGCAAGTGCCACGTGAGTGACAGGCAAGCTTCTATCTTGAATGCGTCTCTCTGCAGAGTAGAAGATGGGAAGATCATCTCCGTGCTGCTTGAAGGGGACTGGACTTTCCGTGATGTGCCCAAAGTACTTTTGGGCGTTCTCGACAAGCTCGTCATGGTTGACACAGCCCACACCGATCAACGCCATCCTGTCGCCCTTGTAGTTTGTCTTGATGTAGTTGACCAAATCGTCTCTGTTGATGGTACGGATCTTCTCGCGAGGACCCAAAATGGTGCGGCCAAGGTCCTGGTTGCGGAAAACAATCTCGTGCAAGTGGTCAAACACCACCTCGTCGAACATCTTGTCCACCTCGTCACTCTCCTGAAGAATCACCGCACGCTCCTTCTCGATGGCGGTCGTTTCGAGCTTCAGCTTCGTGAGCAAGTCGCTCAAAATGTCCACGTTCTGCTCCAAGTCCTTCGACAAGCATTTGGTGTAGTAGACGGTGTTCTCACGCGAAGTGTAAGCGTTGATTTGGGAGCCCAAGTCCTCGATTTCAAGCTCGAGCCCGTACTGTGATCTCTTAGAGGTACCCTTGAACGCGAGATGCTCCAAAAAGTGTGCAGTGCCGCTGCTGGCAGGGTTGTCTGCTCTGGAGCCGGCGTTGATCCACATGCCAACGGTGGCAGTCTTTGTTCCGGGCATAAATTCGCTAGCAACAGTGAGGCCATTTGGCAACACTGTAGTTTTGTAGCTCGGTGCCGGCGATGCCGTGGACAATGACCTTAATAGGCGTGGAGCCTTTGTGCCGAGTAGTCTTAGCATGACGAAGAAGGTGAAGGTGTAGGCTGCAATGTAGCTTCCGGGTGCACGGGTGTCTTAGTCAGATCGGAGGGTCTAGGTACATCGATGGCGTTCCATGAGATATCGATGCCTACGTGGGCGAAACAGGACGAATTGTACAATCGGGCCGACGAAGTTTATTTTTTTTCTACTTTGTTTGTTCGAGCCATTATATCGGGAATGAGCTCGCCTGTGATTTACACAATTGCGCACGATCCAATAAAAAAGTAGATAAACGGCGAGTTCAAAAATCGAATTGGTCCAGTATAAACAAAATATCACCCTCTTCGTTCATTTAGAGACTCGATCATCCGAGGAAATTAGCAGAAGCGTGCAATTCGCCACGAATAGTCACACTAGCCATTGCCATCGGTCCAGCGGTTCTTTCCGGGAGACTGAAAAAGAAAAGTGCGGCTGAAATAAACTCTTATCAGCCTTCACTGGTCCACAACAGCGCTACTACATTTCTTCTGACCCGGTGTCGAGGATATTTTATTACCTTTCTGCCAGCATTTTTCGACCGCCAGAACATTCCAAGCTATCCGGAATAAACTAAGCACCTCATCGCATGAAAATCTTCGAGACTGAGCATCACTTCAACTACAGCTGGGAGCAGGTGACTGCTGCCAACTGGCAGAAGTACCCCAACGAGTTGGCCACGCATGTGGTGAGCGTTGACATTTTGAACCGAGAAATCGACGAGCAGAAGCAGGTTTTGCGCACCGAGAGACTCATCTCGTGTAAGCAGGCGATCCCCCGCTGGCTCAGGGCCATTGTGGGCGGAGACGAATACTCGTTTGTCCGCGAGTTGAGCGAGGTTGACTTGAAAACGAAAACGCTCGTGATGAAGTCCGCGAACATGACCATGAGCCATTTGCTTCTAGTGAACGAGACCGTGACGTACAAGCCGGATCCTGCCGAGCTGCAGAAAACCATATTCCAGCAGGAGGCCGAGATCACGGCGTTCCTGCTGTTCTCCGGCATTTGCAACAAGATCGAGGAGTGGTCGGTGGAGCGGTTTGGCCAGAACGCGAAGATCGGCAAGAAAGGCTTTGAGTGCGTGTTACGGGCCTTGACAGAGAAGTGGGACGAGTCCGGGGTGTTCGTCAAGGACGTGGGCTCGACGATATTGAAAGAGATTGACGAGGTGAACGACATCACGCATGTGGTTCTCCACGACGTGAGCGAAAAGACCACCTCGGTATTGAGCGAGGTCCGCAAGTTGAATTTCTGGGGCCGCTAGACGCTTACTGATGGGGCCGCGAGACATTTACTTCTGCAGCCGCTAGGCATTTACTTCTGCATGCTTGCTTTTGTTCGGCACTACTGGTGCCTTATTTATGTGCTATATAGAATACACCCGATTCACGATTCCTATGCAGACCTCATCGCACTAACCGTTGCACCCACTCTTCTCACAAACATGTCCGAGCCGGCCGTGAAGAGGGTAAAATTGGATAAGGAGGCGAGTGAAGAGCTGGCCAAGCTGTCCGGCTTCGATGATTTCATGTCTGAGTTTGAGCTGGCGCTCTTTGTACCCGCTCCGGGCTCTGCGCTTGACGATGAGATCGAGACCGCAATATTGAAGTGCGAAGAGATGGGCAATGCCGTGAGCACCGAGGTCCCAGAGGTCCAGAACAATGCAACGGTCCAGGATTGCAATTCCTCGAGCTCTCCCGACGAAAAATCGCCGTTCAGCATCTTTGAAAACGAACAGGCAGGCACCAGCGTGACTTCACCGGGCGAGGACGAAGAAAAGAGAGCCCCTGTTCCGACCGCATGCGACATGGGTACGGTGGCCACGCTCAAGAAAGCTATGGCTGGGAACAGCCGGCTCGTGGGCTCATTCACCGCGTTGAAGGTGACGTACCTCAAGCTTTGCAAAGAGTTCAATTTCCTTTTGGGCAAGTTCAATGACAACGAGAGGGTGAAAATCGAGTTGATCCACGAAAATAACGAGCTTCGGAAGCTCTTAGTCGATGTGATCAAGGAACGTGAGTTGGACAGAAAGAAGTACAAGGAAGACATTCTTGCACTCCAAGGTAAGATCAACGACGTGGTTCTGCATTAGCATGTCACGGTCCCATAAGACCGAGGCCAAGGTCCGCAGCCGACGCTGCGGACTATGTACTTAGCATTATTATAGAAACATTACGAGAAACGTTCATGTCAAGAGTCAATAGTAGAGACCTGTAGGCCAGCTGCAGAGGAACCGCAGGCCCAGGGCGGGTGACAGATGTGACAGAGGAGATGTCATTGGTTTCAAACTAACCGTTTTACTGACAACGGTTTCAAGAATGGAGAATTACTACTTGCTGCCATCATTAGCAAATGCGTATTACGTGCCGCATTTTCTGTATAGTAACTACATCACCATTACCCCAATGCTGCCGGAACAGGAGCAAGTTCTCCTAGAGCTCGAGATGATATTGGCCACGGCTAAACAGATCAACGGCAACCTTGAGAAGTCCATCAATCTTCTCGAAGAACCTTTTGTGGGGAAAGCAGACTATCAACGAGTGCTCCGAGACAACACCCAAAGCTTGCAACAGATTCTCACGCTCCTTGAGGAGAAAGTGTGATCTTGTTCGAAGAGAAAGATGAATTTGGGCGTATGAACATGCTGATTGCGCTCTTGGTGAACTCAAAAGTCAAAGATGAGGTGAATCTTCGAGACTATGTCTGGGCAGAGACCGTGACGTTCTGATCGATCTGACAATCCCATTCCGTGATCCTCATACCGTCCCTCCTTGCGGGCATTCCTCTTTGCTCCTCCCTCATTCCTGAATCTACAATCGCGTAATGGCACACCCTGTTTTGCTATTTTGATTAGTGTGCGTTTCCCCATTTTGTTGACCGATGCGCGTCACTACTACTATCATGGATTCGACACTGGCGGCCGTAGTCGAAAAGTATCAGGATTCGAAACTCAAAAACAGCCGTGATGATCCCGACTCCGACTCCGATTCGCTTCTGGAGTTGCTAGACTCGTTGGAGAACGAGGATGAGGTGGTGTCTCGATACAGAGAGCAGAGACTAGACGAGTTAAAAAGCGAGATGCGCAAAATCGACGCCGCCGCAGCTACCTTTGGAGAAAGTTTGGGCACAGTCCAGTACTACTCCGACGAAAGGGAATTGATGACGGTGGTTGCAGGAACTCCAGCGGCAGTCGTCCATTTCTTCCAGCCGACATTCTCCAAATGCAAATTGATGAACGAAAAACTAGCTTTGGTTGCAGAGAAGCATGTTTCCCTAGCGATCTTGGCGATTCCAGCAGAGAAGGCGCCTTTTCTTGTGGCCAAACTCAAGATAAAGGTGCTTCCGTTCGTGGTCGTATACCGTGGGGGCAAAGAAGTGTCGAGAATTATCGGCTTTGAGGGTTTGGGCTCCGGCACTGACATCCAGCTAAGCACGTTGGAGAATAAGTTCTTGCTGTGTGGGGCCATATCACGGCGCACGATCAATGGGTCCAACTCTAGACTGACAACAACCGCAAACGAGGACTCCGACGACGACTGGTATTAGACCCTAATGCTTTGTCATCGATGCAGAGGAATTGGAGCTTTGGCTACGTGCCGCGACAGAGTAGCCACAGCACTATCTTGTTCCATAGATTTGGTTGCCCTGCTATCGAAGAATTGGACTTCCGCGAGCTCTTTGTCTTCGGAGTGGGCCACAACTCTGTTGTTTTATATCGCCTCATCCGATTTTGAAGCACTCTGTCACCCAATTGGGTCATGACGTGTTGTGGAGTTAAAGAGAAGAACTTTGTGGACGTCAGCGCATTACTGGCTTATCGTCCCAATTAGGACACATCCGATACGGGTCAACAAAATTCAAACTACATCAGAGTCACGCCGTGCCAAGATGTTGATCACACAACTGCCTTCCATGACGGCCTTATCCTTTGAAGACTTCACGATTGAGCTAATTTGGTCTTCCGATGCGCGGAATCGGCACTAAGCATTTGCGCGTTCGGAATTACGGAAGTCGCGACATCATGAAAATACGCAATCGATCGAGAATATTTCCTAAACGACAGCTTGATTCGTTGACAGCATGTCTAAAGCTCCGCATAACTCTTCGGCCTTAACAAAATATTGTTCGGTGATCGAAGTCACACCTGCACATAAGAATGATCCGCCATTAGTGCGGGCACGAGCCCTAATGGTTAGTGCGTGTCGCGCACAAAAAAATCTTGCCCTCGCGCGGTGGGTGGTGTCGCTAGAAATTTTCACACACCATCACCTCATCTTTATTGGTAAGAAAGAAGCACCTCTGCTGCCGACAAGCCGATATGCAAATTTTCGTCAAGACCTTAACGGGTAAGACCATTACCTTGGAAGTCGAGTCTTCCGACACCATCGACAATGTCAAGTCCAAGATCCAGGACAAGGAGGGTATTCCTCCAGACCAGCAGAGATTGATCTTCGCTGGTAAGCAGTTGGAGGACGGTAGAACTCTCTCTGACTACAACATCCAGAAGGAGTCCACTCTTCACTTGGTGTTGAGATTGAGAGGTGGTGGTAAGAAGAGAAAAAAGAAGGTCTACACCACCCCCAAGAAGATCAAGCACAAGCACAGAAAGCACAAGTTGGCTGTCTTGACTTACTACAAGGTCGACAACGACGGTAAGGTCGAGAGATTGAGAAGAGAGTGCCCAACCTGTGGTGCTGGTGTCTTCATGGCCAACCACGAGGACAGACAGTACTGTGGTAAGTGCCACACCACCTTCAAGCTCAACGCTTAAGTGCAAATTATTTGCGGATAATTAGTAATATAGGTATAGCTTGATTGTTTGTAAGCATCACGTCGAAGAAATATCCATCCTCCATATATTGAGTCTCGGGCGATATGCTTGAATTTTGGAGACCGATAACGACGTAGACAACAGAGTTGCACTGATTTCGCTTGACCAGACCGTTCTCGACGTGAAGTTTACGGGTAGCATATATACGGTGGATTCTGGTGCCTGGCGAATTGGAGGTCCTGCATCAAGTCCTACCGAGTTGGTTAACCACAACTAGTCATGAGCTTCGCCATCTATGACCTAGATGAGGACATTCGCAAGCTACTAACCGTGGATAATTTCCTCAGTGGGCTCACAGTGAATGATTTTATAGAGACTTTGAGCAAAGACCATATCCTAAAGGGAGCTGAGGTCAATAAGCTTGAATACCTCGATCCCAAACCCTACATCCGCACATTTGAATCTACTTTACGTCACTTGCGGCAATTAGCCGAACAAGCAGAGGGCCAAAAGATACGGGCCGAGAGGGAGGTGGAAGAGTTTGAATTGCGACACAGCAAGAGTGTTTTGAAGCTCTCGTCCGAGGTTAAGGCCATTGTATCAAAGTTCGATCACTTGGATTCCGAGATCTCCAGCATTACCAGAAAGATCGACCCTTTGAACCAAGCCCTCAATAAAATCACCAATTCGAGAGACCGCTCGATGGAGACAATCTTTCTTATACGCGCTTACCATGGATTCTATACGAAAGAAAAATACGAGCCTTTGGAGAAGCTACGCACGGCGAGTACCATTGACCAGAAGATGAAGTGCGCAAAGACCGTGAGCAATCTCCTAGTGTTGGCCAAAAAGATCAACCTCCTTACGGGCCATCTTCCAAAGGTCTCGAAGTGTGTTGTCACCGTTGAAAAGTACTGCGAGATGATGGAGCAAAGCTTGATCGAGAGATTTGAAATCGCCTCCGAGGAGAGCGACTTCGACGAGATGAGTGGGATTGCAAAGGTTTTGTTTGAGTTCAATGGCGGAAGCAGTGTGGTGCTGGCGTTCATGAACAAATCTGATCTTTTTCTTGATACCGATCGTAAGGACGAGGACGACGAGGACTCATATTCTATCATTGATGATGAAGCAATTTGGACCAAGCTTGCAGACCCAAATTTCCAGGTTCAAAATCTTCTCCAAGGCGAGGTCACAGAGGACTTGCTAAACAGATTGAAAGTTGCTATCAAAGGACAGGCTAGAATCGTTAAGCAGGTATTCGAAAATACCATTCCTGTGCTCAAGATTATGATCCAAAGAGTTTACGCGCAGATGATACAAAACAAAGCGTCAACCATATTACTGTACTCGCAACAGTGTGGCGCCTTGGCACATGTTCGTGTTTTACATGCTCTTTATGTCGTGGTAGGAGACTTCACCAAGGACATGAAGGAATTTTTTGTCACCAATGACTTCGATGAAAACAACGAGATCGGGTCCACACTTGATCAGTGCTACTACGACTTATTCATCGAGTATTTGACGGATGATTCATACTTCAAATTGGAAAAAGAAATGCTTGAAAATGTCATTTACGGGATTGCGCAGAGATTCAATGCCCATAATGAGCGAGCTCTCGCGAAGCAAGATTTGGAGCTCAAGCTTCAGGAAATCGAAAATGAGTCTGCCTCGCTCAATATGGCTGCAATTGGCAACCAACTTCGTGGCAATGAGAGGAACAAAATTCTCTTCGTGGACAAGAAGCGGTTGAACAAGTTTAAGGACTTTATGCGGTTACACTTGGACAGAACTAGCAGAGATTACTCAGATGCCTCCAACAGAGAACTGTATGCCGAGCACGGTGTGTTTAGTATCACCCAAGTGCAGGTGGTACTCAAGATAGCCATAGAGACCATAGCTCGTGTCCTCGAGCTAGCACCTAACAAAACACCGGAGTACTCACTTGAGATTTTGGAGATCATCATAATGGACTTTGGCTCGCTCTATGTGGGAGGAGGTCTCGAGGTTGCTTATGACAAGGCACGCATGGAGCTTGCTAATGCAATTCAGGTGAATGATCCTTCGCTTGAGTGCTTGAGAACATTCAACTTGACTAGCGAAGTGCTATATTTGATCTCTTCTTGCATCAAGAAGATCATTTTACCCTGCGCCGTCAACAACCCGACGGTGCGCAACCGTATGATAAGCTTGACAAACAACTTTGTTCTGCGCTGTGAGACGTCTTTGAACTTGATTCTTGAGACAGTTGTCGAGCTTGTCACTTTGAGACTCAACAACTTTTTACTGAAACAGAAGAAGAAAGATTTTGTTTGCGACACAATTGACAACATCCAAGACTACACTGAGGCATGTGAGTGCATCACCGACTTCCTCATACACATTCACGGTTTGTTCAAGAAGCATTTGAACAACGAGAATCTCAACAACGTTTTGATCAAAACAGGTATGATAACCTTAAACATCTTGCTTGATCATTTCAAAAAATTTAGCGTGAATTCCACTGGTGGAATTGTGTTGACGCAGGATGTGATCCGATACCAGTCCGTGATTGACGCGTGGGACATTCCTGAGTTGAGTGAGCGATTCCAACTCTTGAGAGAAATCAGCAACTTGTTTACCGTGCAGCCTAATTTGCTCAACTCATTGATTACCGAGGGGCACTTGGCTAACTTGAAGATATATACTGTGAGACAGTACATCAGCAAGAGGACAGATTTCTCTCCTAATTACCTCGAAAGATTGTTTGGACGGAAGTGATGACACCAGCGTAATACACGACTGAACGAAAAATGCAGAATATTGGAAATGCTATACACTGTAGTCAGACCATTTTGTTGTAGGCGTTGAGTAGAAACAAAATGGCTACCAACAATATGCCACTATAAAGACTGAACACACGCATCCTCAGCTCCGGGCTGTACACTCCGAAAGAGAGGCCAAGTCTCGAAATCATAAACTCAGGACGGAATATAGGGATCCAAAGCGTCGCAAGAGAAACTAGGAGGAAGACGCCGTAGGTTTTGACTCCAAGATATGGAGCAGCAAGGTAACACATTTCAGTTTCGTACGTCTTCAGCGGTGACCCTTCGGTTCGCTTGAGAGAAAGCAACTGGACGGCCGGATTTTTGATGCCATTGGTCATGGAAATTGTTTTGCAGGAGATTTCTCTGGCGAGCTTTTTCGTGTTATCACTGTAATCCACATGTGTCGTATCACAGTAGTCATGATCATCACCAGAGAGAACCAAAACCGGTCTAAAAGTTTTCAAAATCGAATCTGTGAAGACATAGTCGATAACAGTCTGATACTGATCTCCTCTCTGGAGCGGGAATGGCCGTTTGGATTCACGCCCGGGCCCGCACACCTCCACTTTGGGGTCTCTGTATAAGGGCACATGAGTGAGGAGGATTCGAGGCAATTCTGCATCCATAGTGCGCTGAATTTCGGTGTAGAAGGCCCGAACAGCCTGGTTCACCTCGGGGTCCTCATGCAGAAGTGAGATCGTGTCCATCTGGATGAACGTGTGATTCCCCAACACGTAGACGTTATTGGGCTTGCCAAAGTACTCAGCGAAACGCTTAGCGTTTGCAACGCTTATGTTCTGGAACCCAATGTCGTGATTCCCCGGTAATCCTCGATAGGACTTGCGGCCGGGAAACTCAGGAAAGATTGTGCAGAAGCGCTTGTACTCGTCGATCCACCCCTCGTCTTCCCAATCGCGGCCCCCATCAAATAAATCCCCAATGAATATGGTTGTGTTTGGATAAAGATGCTCTTGAAGGTACTGGTAGTTGGTGTATAGGTAGTTGTCGCTCAACCTGCGAAGCAAGTAGTTGGCCCATCTTGGCAACTTAGGATACGTATGATCGTCCACCAATTGCGGGTCAGCGATAATGGCCACTCGGTGAGGCTCGACATGTGCGGTTTCTGCTGGAAAATTCTCCCAAAGTTCCCACTGACATGCGCCCAAAGCACCCTTCATGCGTACTCTCTCCATATAATGCACCAACGCAAGCCATATCGCGAGCAAAGTGAGTACGAGCGTCGTCACATTTAGCCTTCTGGGCTTAGTTTTCGCTGCCAGCTCCTCTGGAACTAGATCCTCCGGGATCTTTTCTCTTCCCCGGTAGTTCATGATTCTTCAAGTACGCATTCGCGTGCATCTATGTAGGTGTCCCCACAAGTCGGCGAACTAGCTTGTCTCACTCTGTATCTCGCCTTCCACGCAGGCACTGTCTCTGTCACACTCTCCTTCATCCCTGCTGAGAGAGCCATTTTATTTGATTAGGCGAAGTCCCACAAGCTTTGAATTTGAGTGGCTCTCTGCGCATCAGCTCACTGCGAATGGCCAAAAAGAAACGCAATTTGCGCCTGGGCGACGATAAGAAGGCTAAAGCATCGAGGCTCTTCAACTTTTCCTCCGTCAACGAGTACTTGTTCCAAAACAAAAGTTTCCGCATTGACAGAAAGGCCGGGCCCTCGGCATCTCGTCTATACGAGTACTACTGCGATGAGTTGCCCACAGATCTTCACAAGGAAACGGCGTTGAAGAAGGAAGACATTTTGCTTCCTCGCAGAAGCCGAAATTGCAGAGATCCGCTCGACGACGAGCTATACCACGGTTTCCACAGGAAAATGAAGCAAGGTGAAAAATCGATGTCCGTAGCTGACAAGAGCAGAATGCTTTTCGAAGTGGACAATCTTCGGTCGCAAATGGAACTTCTAAAGCAGCATGATTGGGTAAAGCATCTACCGCGAATCACCGCAATCGAAGACAAGACAGACATGGAGGAGCTCAGTTTCAAACGCAAATTGACTATAATCGAGATTACGAAGCTCTTAGAGAAATACGTTCGCTGGGAAGCCAGAAACGAGGCGTTGCAAATGGACATGAAGCTTTTCGAAAACAGTGCAGAATGCAACGACGACGACTCCGACTGCTCGGAAAATATCGTCATCCAACCGCTAACTCAATTGCAAGAACAAAGGGTGAAGAAACGACTTCATAAGGACGGGTCTTCCGTGCGCATCCAACTTCACAATGGCTACGATATTGTGTACGGACCATATCAGCATCCTAAGGTTGTACTTAGCCTAAACTAATCTAAATATGCTATGTGGCGCCACTAGACAGTGTAGTCTTTCGCGGAGAGGACCAAACGCGTAAAAATGCCACCAAACCCTGTGGGGTTTCCCAACTTGGTATTAAGCTCAAGGTCAGAGAGCGGAAAATCGATAAGATTTATAATTTTCGGTTTTTGCCGCAATTCAACGTCCGCTTTACTAGGGCGAAACCCTTCCATCACTGACGGACTGATACCATGAGCTGTAGAAAGCAAATGTCTCAAGTAAATGAGTGCAAGGACGGTCTGCGAGTAGACAAATAAAAGCTGCAAGTTCTCGATGGACATCCCCTCACCACTTTTCGAGCCAACGGTAAGCGTGACCTTGTCTGCCAAATCGAGTCCGTCCCTAGTGATGGCACGGTCTAAGTGATACAATAGCAAGCAAATTTCCTCCAAAGAAGAAAAGTTGAGAACCAGTAAGTTCAATGCAAGGAAGACAACAGTGTCTCTTTGCATAACAGCATCATTTAGGCTCGGCACTTGTAACTCAACATTGAACAACTTCGCGAGTGACAAAATGAACTTCTTTTTCGCCAGATAGGTTTTGCTAATGATGCGATAGACAGAACGTAGGAATATCGCTTCGGAAGTGGGGTCAGTTACCCCCAGCGATTTTAAATAACTCACGGCAAGCTTGACCGCCTCCAGGTAATTTCTGTCTGCAAGAGATTCATGCTTCTCAAAAACATCTGTGTGAAGTTCAGACGCTATTCTCTTGACACGTTTGTTGGGGGAAGCCTCAAGTGCGATTATAGTAGAAACGCAGACCTTCGGGTTTGCAAAACCAAGCTTCGTCACAAGCCTCAAAAACAGAACCGGAACTTCAACATCATCGTTAGAAGAGCTAGTGCACATTGTAAGAACGACGTTCATATACCTTTGAACCACGCTGGCACACACACCGTCATTGAATGATCGAACAGTCGGACCGAAAAACGACACCGTTTCGTCTCTTGGACCTGAGCTGGAGATCGTCCCGACACCTATCCGCTTTGTTGCATCGTCGTCTTCCTTCTCCAAAAAACGAGTCAAGCCACTGACGATGCATAGTTTCATTTCAGTACTGCCCAGCTCCATTTCATGGTCGACAACCTTCAAAACTGCTTCAGAAAGGAACAACTTTGGGTTATTTGCACTTAGGTAAATGACATTGCGCACTGCCGCGAGGCGGACGATGTCATGGAACTTAGTTTCACAGAAGAACAACAAATACCTAGCAATGAGACTTACAACAGTCTCATTGCTTCGCAATCCAGTGTTAGACTTGAGGAATACGTCCCTATCTTCTTCGAAATCACAGTAGCTCCCGAAACAACCCACCAAATGGAGAAGTTTGCATATCCTCGTTGTTTGGCTTGAAGAATTGCAATTTTGTTCGGAATCCATGGTGTATTGCTTGAGAAGCCTGACAGACGCAACTGTAGCTTTCACTAATCTTGAACTATCATGCGAAAGTTGCGAAAGCTTCTTGATGACAGGTATACCTTCATGCATCTCTCTTGTGTCAAATTTAGTGAGCTTTTCGAACAAGGTGTCCAAAGTCTTCGAGATATACTCCGCTCTGAAAGTTTCGGAATCCTTCAAAACCAATCTCATGATCTTCAATACGTGCAAACAAATGCTATCTGTCCCTGAGTATTGGTTGACGACGTAGGGCAGCAACGCAATAAGCTGATCTTGTCCGACCAACGAACCCTCGCACTCTGTAAATATCGACACCAAACGAAAAGCTGTTTCCAAATCAGCCTGCTGAGTCGTGTCAACCAAATCAAGTATCATGTCAATGGTCAGATCACTAATGGATTTCAATCTTGCAAAATCCGATGGATTCTTGACATGTAAGATATGCTCTCGAATGAATCTCGCGAGCAACTTGCCTACCGTCTCATTGGTAACAGTCTTAACCATTATCTTTGCGATATCTGCGGCACTGAAATTATGCATCCAAAGCGCCCGAAGTGTTTCGACTGCACCATCAGCTATTGAGCTGTCTTCATCTTCAAGACGCTTGAGTAGTTTGATACATACATAGCTCCTCATGGCCATAGAATCACTTTGCATGAAAATCTGCTTCAAGAGTTTCAAAACCCTCTTACGTACCTGAATGCTAGTATCGTCAGCTCTTACACCCACAGAAGTATAGTATTTGTTCAAAAGCTCCGAATTAGTAAACATGTACTGCCCCAAAAGGTCGATTACCGCATCACGAGAGAGGGGAGAACCCTGCATCAATAGCCTCGATATTGAGCTGTTTATCTGGGGTAACATTAGTAATTTGGGATCCAATTCGATCAAAGGTGAGAGCAACCTGATGGCTTTAGCAGAAACCTTCGTCTTCTTAGATTGCAAAGAGGCGGTTAAAATAGAAATGAACCGATCGTAGGAGTTGTTGAGATCCTCTGTTAGAATAATAGAATTATAAGCCAGTTTGGAACTTTCTTCATTCTGGTCATCCGAAGAGTAGTTATGCGGGGAAGAATCTTTGTTCAAAATGGAAAAGAACTCATCGATTAACCTCAAAATGGCCGACTCTGAATCAGAATAGTTCTCTCTCTCATGAGTGCCAGCAGAGTAAACAAACATAGACCGGTCATTACGACTAAAGGATCGTTTCAATGCTGCAAATGACGCTATACTTTGAAGAAGAAAATGGCGGAATGGCAGAAACAGCGTTGAGGTCGTTGAATCATGAATGTGCAACGTGTGTAAAACTTGATGGTGGAATGTACCAAGATCATTAACTTCTTCTGCGGATATGTTGGAATTGAATGGAGTTGAAACGGGTGAAGCCAATTTCATTTTTAGAATCTTTGCGCCTGCCTTACCTAAAGTTTCAAGCACAAATGGCTCAAGGGAACTATGAACCGCATTCGTCAGTAATTTGTCTGAATAACACAGAACCATAGCTGACACAAGAGTCCTTGCGCCCGGCCAATCTGGGTTATGCATCAAAGCTAAAAGGTCATCAACAAATACCTGGAAAATTGCCTTATAGTTGGCGTCAGATGATTGCAAATGTTCCAAAAAGAATTGGAAAATGTAGTCCCCCACATTTGCAGCTTCCAGATAAACCCCCCAAATGCCACTCAAAATTGAATCACGCTTCACGTTGGTTGCATTATCAGGATTCGAGCTTTTGGGTAAACTCATGAAGTGCGTAATATCATTCTTCGAAGATGTTGCATCAAAACTCTGAACAAGCCGTAGTAGAAATACAGAAAAGAACAGCACATATGATCCTTCAGACAATTGGAATTTTCTTGTCAAGGACTTTTGATAAGGTAACTTTTTGAAATTGAGTAGCATTTCGTTGACAATAAACAGTCGTTGCGAGCGGTATGATTTGAAAATCTGAACGAGGATTAAAATGAGAGAAGATCTCATTTCATCCAAGTCACGGTCACTGGTATTTGAAAAGATTGCTGCGATGCACATATATTCGATCTTTGTCAAGATGTGCTCGTCAGTCGCAATAAATTGAACTTGGTACAAGACTTGTTCCAAACAATCAATGACTAGAGAAGGACGAAGAGTCGATGCACTTGTGGTGCTGAACAAAGGTGCAATGACTTTTGATAAGCATTCTATAACAGCTGTGACGTAAGAGTTCAATCTTAGTTTTCTGTCAATGTTACTTGTATTCATAGTAACAAGTAGAACCGATGAGGCCAAAAGAGACACTTCAAAGCCATCAGTTGGAGACGATTCTTCTGATATGGAGTTGAGACAAAGACGCTGAAGCTGCTGCAATGCCTCGAGGTCGATGCTAGTTAGGCTGTTGGCACGGGAAAGATATTGTATTCGTTTCCTGAACTGGTTAAGTGCTGCTTTTGTAAGACATTGCTTTCCTCCAGATTGTCTGTAGATGCTCTCATCTCCATGAGTGTACTCCTCAATCAACTGCTGTAGTTGATCGACTCTGGCCGAAGAAATCAACGTTTTGTCTATTGAGGCCCTCTTTCGAGGGTATGATTGGTCTGAAAACAATTCACGATCTCTTTTGCTAACGTGGATGCCCCGGCCAGCAGTATTCTTCTGCCTGTAATACTCTATGTGTTCAGCGGTGTCTTCGTTGTCTTGTAGGAGTCGAAGACGATCATTTGCAATGTCCGAGACATCCAATTCCACGTCCACTTCACAGAGCGAGCTTTCTTTAACGGTTGTCTCGCTTTCTATCATCCTTTTGTATAGTTGAGGCATATTTGGAGATGAGACATGGTCGCCCAAACCTGCAATGACGGGCCTTCTGAACTTGACTGCGTCAAGATCGGGGGCACTGTAATCCGAAAACTTGCGACAGAATTCATTGATGGCCGCAGAGTACTCTTCGGGCTCCTCGATCAACTTTTTGTATATTGTTTCCCGACGTTGAGAGGACGCGTGTGACAAGTAGGTGCGCGGGTCTAGCGGCGCGGGATCCACGCGTGAAAAGGAAAGTAAGGGTGCAAGTTCCTGTTTTGGAATCAATTGGAAGATAGGAGAGACCCCAAGAAGATCTGTGAGATTGAGCTCGTCATCCATGTAGTAAGCGCTAGTGCAACTGGATCATATCTGTGCTGCGGAATGATGTGCAGAACTTTTATGGCAGCCATCTCTGAGCACTAGAGATCAGCTTCAAGGTACGTAGAGCAATTAACTAATCCAGATTGAGCCGAATATATTAAAGATGCAAGTTTGATGATTATTATAGAAGACTGATTTTGTTACAGTCTGCGACTAAGAGCTGGTGCTCATACGACTAGAACTAATGCTCATACGACCGCAACGGGGCCACGTTTTCTAAGGTCACGTCGCCAGGCACATACATATCTCGTGGCCTAATGTAGGAGATTCCCTGGGGCACGGCTATCCAGTTTAGCCATAGGTTGCGCCAAATAGATTTGGTGTCGTACACATTGACGTACAGATCCAGATCCAGCAGCGGGCGCACGTAATTGAGATACTCGCGAGTGGTGAAGTTGTTGGCCGTGAGAAAAATATGGAACAATAGTAGCATTGTTGGATAGACAAATGCAATGCAGCCAAAGACCGCCAATAAGAATGCCACCGGGTGTGTAGAAATGGACTCGGAAAAGGTAGATATGGAAGGATATACCGCAGGCTGCAATCTGAAGAAGTACACATGAACAAACGAGAGCGTAGTCAATAGCACTGTCGAAAGCACAGCCGTGAGGAGGAACCAGAGGAAGTACCTATAGTTGCGGTATCCTATGCAATTGTTGAGGAACACACAGTGGTGGTCGTGATGCTGGACGCAAGAGTTGCACACGGCACAGTGGCTCATGCGCGGCAAGCGCCATATGTGGCACGTCGGACAGTACTTCACAGCCACGCCCTGCTTTTTATCGGAAAAATAGGGTAGCGATATGGTGTTGAAGTATTCGTCTGGCCCATTGGCCATAGATTCGGCGTGGCAGGGGAGATGCAAGTTGCGAGGCATGATTCCTGGGTCACATGTGGATGCCTTGACGAAGAACATGGACGTTAGAAAGAAGAAGTATGTGCTGATGATGACTGCGGCCGGACTGACATGGTGCCATAGGAAATCCGCCTCGAAGACCCAAAAGAGCACTTCTGCAGTGAGTATGACGAGCGCCACAGCCAAACTGCGAGGCTTTTGCTTGACGAAGCGGAGTCTACCGCCAAAAAGGTAGCCATAGTGCATCTCACTGTGCATCTGGTAGTTCTTGAGTTCTTTGGATTCATAGTCTGGGACAATGAAGTTGGGGTCAGTGAGAATCCAGTTGGTCACCAAGCCGTGTAGCCACGGTAGCCGGCCCCTCGTCATCTCACGAGGCGGCAATGTTAGCTTGTGATAGAGATTGTGGAGTAGTTAGATGCAGTGATCATAGTGTCTATCAATGGCCCACGACATCCAGCTCTGCCGGCGATGCTCGTCACCTCAGTACGTTCTGCTCAATTGAAGAGATACTTACTATTGAAATCCAATCTCTCGTTAGTCCGTGTATCATGGCCCTCTCTCCACTAGTCCAGACACAGTCCATACTTCGTAGAACGCAGACGAACTAAACCAAATATTACAGTTGGCACATTCATGACTGTCGCATCATAGCTGCCGTATTTCAATTCCCGAAGGACGATTTCGGACGATTTCTGTCGGAGTTCGATTCTGTTTGAGTTACGTTGGTGATATTCGCACTTTCAACTCATCGCAACTACCCCACATGTTCAGTCGATTGGCCCGCCAGACAGGACCTTCACTACGGCTGCGGATGCCCCTAATGCGGCCATCGAGACCCATTGCCCGGAACCTCTCCATCGGTCCCAGAACAAAAGGCTTGAGCCTCGTTGTGAACATTGTCGCCGGAGCCTACATTGGAGGACTCGTGGTGTGCCTAGGGTCCCTTTACTTGGTGTACCAGGACGCAGATGCCAGACAGAGCATCCCGTTCCTGTTGAGCTTTCACGACCAAGTGACCGCCGTCAAGGCAATAAGCAAGGACGACGTTCTCAAGAGCCCGCGGTACGCCGTTAAGCACTACCGGCGGCTTCTCATCGACTTGGCCAAGCAGGAGAACCCGGACTTGGAGTTCTGCGAGACCAACGCGGACGGTCTGCGCAACTACGCGGTGCCCCTATTGTCCGCGGACACGTTGGTGCACCGCCGCTCGCACGCCTTTGCCAACTTCTACATCGACGTGGTGTTGCGGTATGCCAAATCGCTTCTTGCCAAGGGCCAGCTCGAGGTCTCGTTGGGTGTGCTCCGGGAGATCATCGACAACGACGACATCTTCTACAGTCTTGGCGACCCCGAGCGCATGTCCCAGTGCTGCCGGTTGTTGAGTCGGGTGAGCCCCAGCTACCCAGACCGCATCAAGTACTTGCAGCGGTCGATCGACATGCTTGCGGGAACGTATCTGAACATCCACATTGATTCGGACTACCTTTTGCAGGGCGGGACCAAGGTGACCGACGAGTTGATCCTCTCGCTCGATGGGCTAGCGGGTGCGTATGCCTCGTTGTCGAAGCAGAAGGGCCACGGCAAGAAGGACTTGTCGCGTGCGCTCAACATCTACCTCGCCAACTTGAAGACCGTGAGTGAGGTGCGCGAGACCATCGAGACGGAGCGGCTCTCGCAGGCGTCCTTCCCGTTGTTCAACTGCGACGCCGAAAACTTGAACATGACCATTGCCGAGATCAAGGCGCACGTCAGCGAGGTGTTGTGGGCAATGGGGTACAAGAAGAATGCTGTGGCGTGGAGCGAAGAGGTGGTGGACGACATCTACTTCGACCACAGCAGCTACTCGCGGGCGCTGCCGATACTCATCAGCGTGTTGAACAACTTGATCACCATGTACGGGCGGCTCCGCGATACGAAGGGCCGCGTGCGGTGCGAGCAGCTTTTGCGGGACCTCCGGGTGTTTGAGGGAGAGCCCGTGTCGTGGTACGACAGCGTTGTGCACCGTTTCACGCAGATTATCTACTACCGGGGGCCGCTTGGCGTGATTGAAAAGGCGTTGAAGGAGCGTTTTGGTGCGCCGCAGAGAGTTCCAGACATCGAGGAGCACGAGGATGAGAATGAGGAGACGTAGGTGAGAACGGAGCAGGGAACAAGAAATTCTGAATATTACAAGCTATAGACGACATGAGATGAGCGTCACCTTGAGTGCGAACTACAGATAGACCACCTGCTCGCGATTGGCCCCAGAGTCATGAATAATTTAGAAGGCGATGAAGTCTACAACCACAGAAACCTTTGTAAATGTCCGGTGCAGCTACTAAAGGAAGGGCATCCCGGAAAATCAAATTTCCTGAGCTTGTGATCCCTTGGGGCTGCTTTGTGTGAGGCTGCTGTGGCCGCTAAACACACACACGTGCTCCTCCAGTAATGACGGAACACGAACAGCTTCTCTACATTCGATAAGATACCGTTGAAAGCTGAGCCCGTAGTGGGTGGTCGTGTCGCGATCCCCGGATGTCGCGACCAATCAGCGCGGAACTATCTGTAAGAAAGTCCGGGGTCTCAGTACTTCATACACCAACTACTCATGCTTTCCCGTGTCGGCCTCACCCCCATGCTCAGAACCCCGCTTGCCCGCCCTGTGCTCCTTAGAGGCATCAAGACCATTCCCCAGCCGCCCGGAAACATTGTTGGCACCGTCAACGACGCCTACGTGCCTCCCAAGGCCGCCAAGTCCCACGGCCTGTACCACTGGACGTCGGAGCGCATTGTTGCCATCGGCTTGTTGCCCTTGGTGGCGTCGTCGTTCACATCCGCGTCGTCCGTGATCCTCGACACCACGTTGCTGTCGTTTCTCTTGTACCACTGCTACACCGGCTTCCAGTCGTGCATCATCGACTACATCCCCAAGCGCGTGTACGGCGCGTGGCACAACTACGCCATGTACTTGTTGACGTTCGGCTCCGGCGTGGCCGCGTACGGCATCTACGACATTGAGCAGAAGGAGGAGGGCGGCCTCACGGGCATCGTCTCGCGCGTGTTCCACGCCTAGATAGCATAATAGTATCGGATCGGATCTGTGTAGCGGCCTCCCGGGCCCTCTTGTCTCCAGTGACTTGCACCGTGTTCTACAACTCCACTTCGTGCCAATCATACGGTTTTCGTGCCAATCATACAGTTTTCATGCAATTATACACTTCAGTAAGATTTGTAGCTACAAGCCTATCACCCGGCTATCCAGTAGCTCTTGTTGGGCCGGCACGATACGTTCGGCCACCCACTGCTCTACCTGGCCCCGTGCCCACGCTACGCTCTTCACGTCTGCTTCGCGGAGCACCCGGAGCTGGTACGTCTGGCTGTTGTACACGTCTCTCAACTCGCGAGTGTCTTGCACGGCAACGTACTGGCTCTCGTCATTGATCTTCAAGGCCACGGCCTCCTCGTCCACCATGGAGATCAATAACCGTTCAAGGTCCAGCTCATCGGACTTTCCTGTGCTGTCTAAAAGCATAGCAAAGGGAACTTTGTTGCCCACATTCTCGTTGAGCACGGCTAGAATCGTGAGCTTCTCGAGTTTATCGATGCCCGCAGGCAGTAGCTCGATGTACTTGCTGCGGTTCTCCGCGTAGTGTTTGCATCGGCCAAACGCAAAGAGCTCGACTGTATTCACTATGCTTTCGATCCGGCTGTCGTTGCACTCGGCAAGGTCCTCTAGAAGATCTCGAAATTTGTATAGGCCCCTCTGGTATAGGCGATCCACCGCTTCTTCCGCCGAGATCATGAGGTTGGCTCTGCACAATTCGCACTACTGATAGCATTCGCATCCGATCGGCCTAGTCGTCTTCGCGTATAGTCTTTACTAGTATTAATTCATAGTACGTTACTTGTAGTGATTCACAGTACGTTTTCTATTCTTGATTCGTACGTTTTTCTAGTTGAGATTGAAGCTAGCTCGTAGATGTGATTTCGGGGTAGAGGTGCTGCAACACACAGTCCAACATCTGGACCACCAACAACTTGTTCATGTCGCTCTGCTCGCTGATTGGGCCGCTGTGGTCACCACTGTTGCTGTCAAAGAGCGAAAGCGTGGCGTCAATTGCCGCTTTCATGTCCTGTGCGCTTTCATTCTTGTACTCCAACCACAGTAGCGAGAGACCCATGGGCATCTTTGCGTCTGCTTTGGTCTGGAGGAGATTGTACACCTTCTCGCGTACGTCCGATATGCTCTCGGCTTGTTTCTCCTCTCTTTTGGTCCCGCTATCCTGGTCGAACAATATGCGTTGTAGATTCCGCACGACACTTGCCAAATACGCATCCTGAAGCATGCTAGCTTGCTTGACTTTGGCCATGACGAATGTCTGCGCGAAGCTTTCGAGCCTCGCAGGACTGATAACGCTGAACAACGCAGATCTAACGAGCCCCAACGTAGAGGCAAACACCAGCTTTCTTCTCGAAAAGCCGCTCAACGTGTCGAGTAGCGAGAGCACAGGAGAGTAGAACACTGACGCAGCCGCATCGGCATCGGAAGCCTTCTGTTGACTGAACGCCACCATAACTGCGCTGAAGTTGAGGTGGAGTTTGCGGACCGCATTTCTACAGCTCGAAACGAGCGTGAACAACGATGTAGTGCCTGCTTTCGGTTCCGTTCTGACTTCCATTTTGGACTCAATCAGGTCCGCCAATCCAGCAACTATCGTTTGTAGAATAAATCGGGGAGATGACAACTTGGACACTGTCTTCTCAAGAACCAAATCTGCCAAGATTATTGTGACGAGGTTCATCGCAATTGCGGATGTAGGTAGTCCAGGACTCATCGATTCGGTGCTGAAGGTAGCTTGAAGGATGTTTCTCGCTAGCACTCGCAAATAAACGAGGCCCGGGTCTAGAGTTTGTTGGTGAATGACCACTGAAGCATCGTAGTCGTGCAGTTGCGGTGCCGCAGGTATCATGTCGCTGTCGAAAAACACATGGCTTTCTTTCAAGTATTTCTGGGCAGCTTCCGCCTGGTTCTCTCTGGGCGTGACTTGGTATCTACTCCGTCCTTCACGGTCACGGGCATACTTCGGGCAACCGTCAGATACTTCCAAGTCTGATGCATGCCTGTCAAGGACACTAGCTAGCTCATTGACCATGGCTAAAAACTGCACCAGCTCGACGATTACCAGCACACGGTGAGCAAAGTCCTTGACAACATCACATAGTAGCTCATACACATTTTGCACGAATTCGAAGTTATCCGTATTGAGCTTTCGAAGGTACCACGACGACACGTACGTCGTAACGATGGAGCTTAGGAAGATGTGGAGCTGGAAGTTGAGCTCCGGCACCGACTCGTTTACGATTGTCGGAAGGTACTTCATCAACTGTTTGCGGGAAACCATATTGTTTCGGATCAACAACCTAGACGGCACGTACAACCTCACGAGAAGCTGGAATTCCGGAGTTTCCACCATGATATCGGTGTCGCCATTGCGAGAACGAGTTTTGCCTCGTGCATCGTTGCCGATGGTAACCTTGTTCTCTTTGAGTTTGATTGTGTTCGCTTTGGCATTGCCTCTGCGAAACACCTTCTTTTCTGTAGAATCAGACATTTTCGAAATCATTCACATGGATCGGACTTGCAGTCATTATAGAATTAGTGTTGAAGCAGCCCGCTGCTGAAATGGAAGTTGGTGGGGAGGTAAGATCGCGCACTGTACGTGGGTGCACATAAACTTGACGACTCCATCTACAGTTACGATGCTGTTCCTACCGAAACGCTTGCTGTCAACATGCGCGAGCAAGTTTCTGCCACTCGTTGATAACTACAATACACTTAGACATATTCATTTCCCCGGGATCACCCCGTTCATGAAGGGCCAAGAGATCCAAAACGCGATGGTGAATGCGAACTTGGACTTCAAGAAGATGGAAGCCAAGATCCGCAAGCAACAGAAGGAATTTCTGAGCCAGGGGATGGAGCTCCAGGAATACGAGAAGACGTTCATCGAGCGCGTGCTTTCGATGAAGCCGTACCCGACGCTCTTAACGTTTGAGTTCGATAACGTCTATACTGGAGGGAAGCAGATGAAGCAGGACCCCGAGCTCGGCAAGAAGATCGCGGCGTACGAGGAACTTGGCTGCAAGTACCATCAGCTTGAACGCGGCGGCCAGGTGACGTGGCACGGCAAGGGCCAGCTAACCGCGTACGTAGTGTTGGACTTGAAGCAGTTCTCCAATCTCACTGTGCGCTGCTTCGTCGACGCCGTGCTCCTCAAGGCGGTGCAAAACACCTTGAGCAAGAACTACGGGCTCGCGAGCCACGTGAACAGCAATCCTGGCGTGTGGATGGAGCCCCACGACAAGAAAATCGCCTCTGTGGGATGCAACATCCAGCGAGCCATCACGTCGTACGGAATAGGGTTGAACGTCGACCCCGACCTCAAATTCCTCAACTCGCAAATCATGTGCGGGTTGCCCGGCACGAGTGCCACTAGCATCAAGGAGATGGGAGCAGAAGTCCAGTCCGTCAAGACGGTGGGGGAGCAGTTCAGCAAAGAGCTTGCGCGGTTGCTCAACATTCGCACGGTCGAGCACATGGACGGACGCGACCTTCTCGAGCAAAATCAAAGCTGATCGGTGGACACTGTAGAGACGTAGACTCATTGGAGGATCATTGTGGAGGAAGTGATGGGATGCTGCTGAGTCTGGCACGCGTGGTCTGGAGATTCAAACGGGAGAGCGTGTACTTCAAGCGCTCCTTCTTATCCTGAAGGAGCTTCAAGCGCTCTAGCTTGATGTCGTTGGCGGTGCTGCGGCCCAAAGAGTCGCGGTTCTTCTCTGCGGTTTCTAGTCTCACGCGCTGGAGCTCGACCTTGGACTGCAAGGCGGCCTTTTTCCTGCGGAGGCGACCGACCTCCTTGCCAATGCGGTCGACCATGTGCTTGATTTGCGGGTGGGTTTCGCTGTGGACGTGGCGCTTGGCCGATTCCAAGTCCAGCTCGGGCACGAGGCCAAACACCTTTTGCGTTTCAAGCACCTTCTTGAGGCGGGGCGTGTCGCGGGTCGCTGTGTCGAGTGAGCTGATAGTGGAATCTAGGAGCCGGACTGTGTTTTGGAGGATACGCGAGCTGGTGGTGAGGGAAGACATGATGTATAAACATGCGCGTTTCGCGATATCAACATCAACTGGCACAGCGAGAAGGCGAAAAGAAGACGCGAGAAGCGAAGCAAGAAGTGAAGGCGAGAAGTGTAGGGAAGATGGGAAGCGAAGAAGTGAAGGCAAAGAGGTGAAGGCAAAGAATGAATGCTCAATGTGCCAGAAAGAAAAGCTGCTTAAGAGTGCTAGTCGAGTTGGTGCCTTCTTGAATTGGGATGGGGATCTGCTCTCGGGTCAAGAGCATGGATCAGTGGCCGTACACCTTGTAGTCATTCCCAAGAGTCCAGAAATACAGAAAGAGGTCGTAGAAGTACTCGACTGGAGTTAAGGGACTGGACCGTGAACACGGGACGGACCAATGCCGTGTACTCGACCGGTGGCGCGAGCACATGCTGCCACTCTGTAATTCAGACTTCGATCTCCCAGATATCTACTTAGAGTATCGAAAGCCAATGGCGGAGTTAGAGATCTGCACAGGCGATCTGAGGATCCGTAGTTACAGAGCTGGGCAGACTCACGGACACATCTACAGAGGTAAAAGTGCAGTGACTACCAGCTGAACCCAAAGAACGTAGAAATGTAGAAACGTTGAGTGTCGGCGAACCTCGACTAGCAGTAGACCTGCAAGACTCGGCCCATGTCGCTCGCTACGCGATCAGCCGAGTAGTCGTCCCAGTCACCACCAAGCTTCAAAACAAACACATCGGTTCGATAGAATACATTCGAGCCGCCAGCACTCTTTAGCTTATACTTCCTGTTCGCCTGTTTGTGCGTCGCGTGGTGTCGCCTAGTCTCACTGCCTGTCCGGGGTACCTACTCCTGCAGTACTAAGCGACCACTCAGCAACCATGAGCCAGCTCTCGATGCTCGACTTCGGCGAGCCCGTGGCCCCGCCCGCGGCGCACGACCAGCCCACGCGGCACAGATCCAACTCCCACTCCCAGGTGGTGGCCGCGCCGCCCGCGTTCATGAAGGGCTTCACCTCGGCGCGTGCCCCATCTGTCGACAAACCTGCCAAGCGGCACCAGGCCGAGTACTACGTGACGCTCGTGCCGCTCAACGACACGTTCGTGAAAAAGCACATCCACGTGCCGTACTTTCCCGAGACGGCGCGCTTGGGCCGCCCCACGGGCACCAAGGTCAAGCCCCACGTCACCAACGGGTACTTTGACTCCCGCGTGCTCAGCAGAAACCACGCGTGCATGTACATCGAGCCCCAGACGGGGCGCCTCATGATCCAGGACATGGGCCTGTCCAACGGCACGTTCGTCAACCTGGAGAAGATCGCGGCCGACCCCGTGGCCGTGGCCGTGGGCGACGTCATCAACCTCGGCTTCAACATCCAGGTGGAGACCAGCCACAAGCAGATCAGCGCGCGCGTGGACAACATCGCCGTGGTGTCCAACAACCCGAAGGGCGCCGTGGCGGAGCTCCCGCGCTTGACCCCCGCCGTGCTCAACTCGTTCTCCGACGCCGACATGCGCCACTACGACTTCGTCCAGGGCCTCTTTGCGCTGTTACAGCCGCGGCAGCCGGACGCGCAGCCCGAGGAGCCCGACGCGGCGGCGCAGGCGGTCCGTGCGTTCGACAGCGCCATGTTCGCCGACATCATGCCCGCGGCCGACGACTCGCTCGATGCCACCAGCGCAGGCATGTACGCCAACGCGCGCATCGTGTGCCTGGGCGAGCTCCAGACGGCGCTCGACACGCTCGCGGTCAACTTGGCCAAGATCAAGCAGCAGAACTCCACCCTCAAGCTGTTGGAGGCGTTCTTCATGGCGTACTCCGCGCGCGTGGGCGACACCAACGACAAATACCTCAAGGGCGAGCTCGCCAAGTACGACCAGAAGCTTGAGAAGAGCGTGCTGGCGGAGCGCGCCAAGGCGGCCAAGGCCGCCCAGGAAGCAGAGCTGCGCCTCGGCGATCAAGCGCACCTCGTGGCGCTGCTCAAGGCGGAGATCCTGCGCTTGCGCGTTGACCACGACAACATGGCGCGCCGCCTCAGCGACGTGAGCCACCACGACCTGTCCAGCGACGATGGGCTCAACTTCAATAGCGGGGCGGTGTGCTCGCGCTCGGCGTCGCAGCGCGGCACCCAGCGGCTGCCCAGCGCATCCTATGACGCCCACGAGAAGGGCAGCCGGCTCTCGGCCGACGTGTCGTCGTTTGACTTTGGCCAGCCGGCCAAGACCTTGAAAGACATATCGCCCGAGGAGTCTGTGGAGGAGGTGTCGAACAGCTCGGACGTCGAGAGCGAGGACCTACATCGCAAGGAGAACGAGCCAGAGCCAGAGGTGCCGGCCATCAACCCGTACGTCAGCCAGGCGCACCTGCTGCTTGCGCAGTACAAGAACCAGGGTGTGCTCTTGGGCTTTGTTGTGGTAGTGGTGGGGTTCCTCTACAAGAATGCGAGCACCTAAGACCTCTACTAACTGCATACTCAACGGTGCCAATGGCTACGGTACTCATACATATAGCCATATCGTGAGGCGCGAGTCCTAGCAATTTGGTGACCAGTTTGCCGATATACGTCACTTGGAACAAGTCCACCCGTGGCCAGCTCATGAGCCACCGGGTTGAAGTGGAGGAGGGACTCTCGAATACGTGGCTTGTTGGTGGTGGTGTGCAAAGCTGGCGCAGTCAAGAAGCTTTTACGACTGGCACAGTTAAGATGCTAAATTACGACTGGCGCAGTGAGGAAGCTTTTAGGACTGGCGCAGTCAAGAAGATTTCTAAACGAGGATTTATGCACAGACAACATTGCCTCTTTCGTCGTCTGACCCGTCGTGAAGACACGTTTGCAGCCGAGTTGCTCCAGCCACTGCACTGTGCAGGCTCGCACATCGTACAGTGCTTCGGTCGCACATCGAACCACTACCAAATCACGTTCTCACGACCTCCCACCAACATGCTCTCGGCCACAAAGGCGCGGACGATCGCCCCAAAAAGGCATTTTGTGTTGGGCACCATTGCAACCGCGCTCGGTTCTCTCGCGTTCAATGAAAACAACCGCTTGGCATCCAAGATGGAACGCGGAGAGCTCCACTACAAGGACACCAACGCCGAGTTAAACAGGGCTAAGCAAATTCAGGGCGAGAACAAGTATTTCAAGCGCGCTGAGCCTGAGTACCCCGGACACGTGCCGCTTTACAACGTGGAAAAGGCACTCATGTTCCTCGGCTCGGCGATCGGGTCGTACTTCCATCCCGAGAGAAACGAGAACATTGTCGCGCTTGGCGAATCGACGGCCATCGCGCCAGTATTGCGTCGACTCCAGAAGCAAATGTTGCTGGACCCCACTGGGCGGCAGATTTTGCGTGAGCGGCCGCGCATCACCAGCACGTCGCTCGACTTAGACTACTTGCGGTCGTTGCCGGACGACACATTGGGCAAGACCTACATCAACTGGCTTGATCGCGAGGGCGTCTCACCAGACACACGCGTGCCCGTGCGGTACATCGACGACGAGGAGTTGGCGTACATTTACCAGCGGTATCGCGAGTGCCACGATTTTTATCATGCAATCACAGGGTTGCCTATCATCATCGAAGGCGAGATTGCCGTCAAGGTGTTGGAGTTCATGAACATGGGCATTCCCATGCCCGGGCTTGGGGCGCTCTTTGCTCCGTTGCGGTTGAAGCCGTCGCAGAAGGAGCGCCTCTACAACATCTACTACCCATGGGCGTTCCGCAGCGGGCTCAACTCGAAGCCGTTGATCAACGTGTACTGGGAAAATGTTCTAGAGCAGAATGTGCACGAGTTGCGGCAGCAGATTGGAATTGAGCAGCCGCCCGATTTGCGCAACTTGCGCAAGGAGTATTTCGCCAAGTTGAAGAGAGAAAAGAGAGTATAACAGGGAACTACTGAGTAATAGAGGCTATGGCAACAGTGGCTGTGTAACAGTGACAATGTGACAAAGTCATCGCACATGAAATGTGACCGCAAGCGGCAGCGATCACTGCGACGACCAGACCAGATTCAAGTAATGTGAGCCCTGGTGCAAGAGGACGAGGTCGCGCAGTCGGAAAGAGTAAGAGCGGGCCTGTAGAGGCTGTGGAAGTAGGAGTTGAGTATATGAGAAACGAACTGCATCAAGATAAGGTAGGTCTGCGTGCACACCCTGCATGACTCGCAGCATCGTTGCTGGACGCGATTGCTGGTAGAAAACGTTGCTGGATGCGATTGCTAGAAATATTTGACAACTACAATACCTAGAGCAAGTGACTAGGACCTGATAATACACCCACATTACATCCCATGTCGCAGTTGTTATATAAGTTCTTCTTGAAGAAGGTATGTCCCCCCGCACTCAGCCTCAGCCGTACTAACCGCAGACCAATCTCGACAGCCTTGTGTCGATGGGTCCCACCGAGGACCCATACTTCGAGGAGATCCCCGAAGAGGACTTACACTTCTACCAGCGCAAAGGCGCCAAGCGGAAGCGCAGGTTGCCTGGGTTCATCCCCACGCACGACCTCGAGGTGCTCAACTCAGTCAAGCGCAAGGCGTACCGGCTCGACTTGCAATTGAGTCTCTGCGGGCTCCGGCTCGGGTGGGCGGGCGTCATTGGCCTCTTGCCGTGGATCGGCGATGTCATTGCGGTGTACTTCGCCGTGCAGCTCGTGCGCAAGGCGTGCCAGGTCGACGGAGGGTTGCCTCCCAAGTTGCGGCTGGAGATGATGGCCAACGTCACGTTTGACTTTGCCATCGGGTTGATCCCCATTGTGGGCGACTTCATGAACATCTTGTACAAGTGCAACCTGCGCAACTTTGTCTTGTTGGAGTCGCATCTTGTGGAGAAGTACCTGAAGACGAGGCCCCCGGCCAACAACGTCAAGGTCAACCCCGTTCCCAAGGCCACCACCAAGGGCAGTGCCACCCCTTACAAAGACCCTAAAGCACAGAAAGGGCAGCAGACGCGGGGGTACTACCACGCTGCCTCCAAGGTGTAGACTAGTGCAGACGGTCAAGTGAGACTGGCGTACTCGCGCTCAAGCGCCGCGAGCCGCGCCTTGAACTCGCCCACAAAAGTGTATAGTTGGTCTAGCTTCATAAACATCGCCTCGAGCTGCGTGCACTCGGCCACCACGGCGTCTGCCCTCGCCAACTCAGCATCAAGCTGGAGCTGCCGCCCAAAGTAGTCCTCCTCGATGAGCGTCCGTTTGGCCTCGACAGACCGCCACGTGGCGTCGGCCAACGCCGCGAGGTGGTCGTTGATGCGGAACATGAGGTAGTCGAACTTGACCGCAAGGTCCTTGAGCTCGAGAGGGTCGTCGTCCTCCATGGGTTCCAACACCCGTGCCTCCGCAACATAGCTGTCTCCACAACCACCCCTAACCGCCATGTCCAGCTCGGGCTACTCCCTCTCCAAGATCAACCCGAAGCTCTTGCGGCGCATTTGTATGTATCTCGTCCGTCCATTCCGCGCCCACTAACGCCAGACCGTGCGTGCCGCCCCACGTTGAGCGAGCCCAATCTTGCGCTCAACCTCGAGATCTGTGACTATGTCAACGCCAAGCAGGGCTCGGTGCCGCGCGAGGCTGCGATTGCCGTGGTCAAGCTCATCAACCAGCGTGACCCGCAGACGTCGGAGTTGGCGCTCCACTTGCTTGACAATTTGGTGAAAAACTGCGGGTACCCGTTCCACCTCCAGATCTCCCGCAAGGAGTTCTTGAACGAATTGGTCAAGCGGTTTCCCGAGCGGCCCACGCTCCGCTACAACCGCGTGCAGCGCATGATTCTTGCGCAGCTCGAGGAGTGGTACCAGACCATCTGTAAGACGTCCAAGTACAAGGATGACTTTGGCTACATCCGCGACATGCACCGGTTGTTGGCCAACAAAGGCTACGTGTTCCCCGAGGTCAAGCTCGAAGACGCGGCCGTGTTGAACCCGTCCGACAACCTCAAGACCTTGGACGACATCCAGAAGGAGGAGGCAGTGGTGCACTCGGCTAAGTTGCAGGAGTTGATCCGCCGAGGCAAGCCCCAGGACTTGCAGGAGGCCAACAAGTTGATGAAGATCATGGCGGGCTTCAAGGACGACAACGTTGAGGAAAACAAGAAGCAGGTGAGCGACGACGTGGCGCGGTTGCGCCGCAAGACGGAGATTTTCGCCGAGATGTTGGACTCGGTGGCCGTCGCCGGCATCGACGACTCCAACGAGGCGTTGCACGAGTTGTACGGCTCCATCAAGAGCTCCCAGCCCATCGTCACGAGAATCATCGAGGAGGAGAACGACAACGAGAGCTACGTGCAAGACTTGTTGGGCTTGAACGACACCATCAACCAGCTCGTCGAAAAGTACCGTCTCTTGAAAGACGGCAACGTCGCCGGCGCGTCCAGCATCAAGGTGTCCACCAACAAGGAATTGAACCTCATTGACTTTGACGACGAGCCCATCAGCTCCGACACCACGGGCAAGGACGAGCAGGGCTACCAGGACTTGCTCAGCGACTTGTCGAACTTGGCCTTCGACGCCCCTGCAAAGCCCAACCAGGTCAACCCGCTAGACTTCTTTGGCTCGGGCGGCTCCATTGCCCTTGGCTCCGCGGTGCGCCTGCCGGTGCCCTCGGCACCTAAAGCGTCCGCTCCAGCTGCGGCCCCTTCGTCAAACTTTGACCTCTTGGCGGACTTGGGGTCGCCCTCGCCTCAGCTTCAGTCCAACACTGCCTCTAATAATGCCTCCTCGAGTGCAGCATTGGACCCCTTTGGCTTCAATTTCCCGTCGTCCACGCCGGCACAGGTGCAGACTGCTTCCTCCAAGACCATCTTCGAGGGCAGTGTGAAAATCGAGGTGGAAACCCTTGCATCGTCTGCGCCCAACTACCACGGGAAGTTTTACATATCGAACGTGGCTGGACCCGTCAAGTCCAGCGTCAAGTTCATGGTTGCTGTGCCCCGCGGCTGCAAATTGGATTTGCGCCCGCAGAATAAGAATGTCATCTACCCTCTCGAGGCCAGAAGTTTTCAGCAGGAGTTCTTTGTGGAGAACCCGGAACTGAAGGCGTTGAAGGTCAAGTGGAAGGTGGACTACAGTGAATCCGGTATCGACAAGACCGAGACAGGCACTGCCTTGTTGACCGAGTAAAGATAGTCATATACGTTGTAGAGCCTCGCAGTAGGAGCCACTGGCTCGCAATCTCGTATTTACCGGCCTTAGTGCACACAGCCCCCAAGCCTCAATGAAACATCGAACGACATGAGTTTGACAAAGGCATGAAGGGTCTAGCCAGATGGAGCCATGTGCCATTCGTCAAGGCAACTGCAACAGAGCGCTGTAAGCGGATTAGGATCTACGAGTGTTCGACAAACCTTAATAACTAAACCATTCCAAAGAACTCATAACGCCAACACGGCGTCGATGACAAAGACAATCCCGTTGTCTGCCAGCCGCACGGAAGCAACCCCCACAGCCACGTCATTCACCGTCAACCCGTAGGTGTCGGTCTGGGCGTCTCTGACAATGGAAACCGCTTTCCCGTCGAGCAACTTCGTGGTGAGCCCGTTTTTCTCGTCGAAGGCCGTCACCTCGGTAGATATGTGCGCGCGCAAGAAGTAGTCGATGTTGTAGTTGACGGCTTCGTCGTTGTCGTCACTGTCGGCGTCCTTCGGATACTGCCAAGGCTTCAAGCCTGTGTCAAGCGAGTACTTCGAGATAGCCTCGTCAGAGGGAGCAAGAAGTAACGTGAACGAGTCCTCTGCTTCCATCTGCTTGTTGAGCAGGAGGTCGTCCCTCAAGTAGCCCGAGAAAATCGACAAGCTGGGCACCTGCGGCAACAAGTTCTGGAGGAGAGGGTTCATCTCGACGACGTCCTGGTCTCGTTTGTCGTGATGCTGCTCGCTCTCGATAGCGTCCTTCAAGTCCTGGAGCGACGCGACGTTCCGGGCGTCCCTCTTGGTGTTCTCGGTCTCCCCGTCAAGAGCAGCACGTAGGTTGTCGAGGTAGAAAACGTTCTTAGCAACGATGCACGAGGCGAAGGTGAGCACGGCAAACGTGGAAATCCTCATAGTAGGCGGGACGTGAAAGGGGGGGTGTTTTGAAGTGGTACGTTTTAAACTTTTGGTCCGTTGCTGATGCCTGGTCTAGCCGCAGGAAGTCACCAGTAAGAAACCAGGTATGCACGTGCGGCTAACGGGAATACGAGATTTACGCTTTCGTCAAATTCAGTCTAACGTAGCGTATTGATGTAGCTTCATATGGAACGTAAAGGTCGTGGCCAATCATGACCATTCCACCCATTCCACCCATTTGAGTGATCTCCGACTGGATGTGATAACTCGTCGTGATAAGCGTCGTCTCGATAACGGTTTGGGTACGGTTCGCCCAGTGTGGATGTCGTCTACTAATCTACATTGTGATGTGATGACAGCTCAATTTTATTACACTAAGGCACCAGTACGACAGTAGATAAGAAAATAATGTCACGAACGAAGAACTCTCGAATAGAATGGTAAATTAGTTGGTGTCGCACTGCACGCCTCAACTTTTGTGGTAGTTTCGTCCAGAGTCAAGGAGAACCCTATGCATAACCCTATGCATGATGCTTAGTACAAGAAGGCACCGACACCGGCAAGGACAGCGGCGAAAGAGAACAACTGGACGCCAGCAACTGGGGCAGAACCAGAGTCTCTAGAAGAGGAGGAGGAGCCGGAGCCAGAGCTGGAAGAAGAGCCGGAAGTGGAGGTACCGGAAGCAACACCGTCGGAGTTAGAACCGCTCTTGGAAGAAGAGGAGGAAACGGTGGAGGAGGCACCCTCACAGTAGAACTTGTTACCCTTGATGTCGCCGTCGTCGTTCAAGGACGAGAACTCGTCACAGGACAAGTCACCGGTGGTGGTCAAGTTGAAGCCACCAGAAACCTTGGTCAACGAGGGGAAGGTACCGTTGTCGAAAGCACCGTCAATGTTGACGGAACCGCCGATGGTCTTCAACTTGGGGAAGCCGGAGAAGGAGTCCAACTTCTCGTTCTCCTGGATGTTCAACGCACCGCCGATGGAGGTCAACTCGGGGAAGCTGAACTCCTCCAAGTTGTCGTTCTGGTCGATGGAGAGCGAGTTGCCGATGGTGGTCAAGGCGCCGAACTCGAAAGAGTCGAATGTGTTGGACTCGAGCGAGAGCGAGCCGTTGACGGAGGTCAAGTTGGCGGCGGAGACGGACGCAACCGACTGGAACACAACGTTCTTGGCAGAGGTCAACTGGTCCAAGACAACCTCGACCTTCTCGGCGTTGTAGTTGATGGACAAGAGGTCGGTGACGGACTGCAAGGAGGAGTCGATGGTGGTGATGTCGGCGTTGTTGTTCACGTCGAAGGTGGTCAACTCGTACACGGAGATACCGTCCAACGAAGTCAAACCGGTGTTGGCGATGGTGACACTCTCGGCCGAGGTGATACCGGTGGTCAAGCCCGTGGCCTCCAACGCAGGCAAAGCGTTGTAGTACAAGGAGCCGACGGTGACCAACTGGGCCAAGTTGACGGTGGCCAAGATGGTGGCGTCAGAGATCTGGAGCTCGCCGGACACCAACTGCAAGGTGGGCGCGGTGAACGAGGTGGCCTTCTGGGTGCCGTTGATTCTGAAGTTACCGTAGATGTTCTGGGTGCCGGTAAGGTCAATGGCGCCGAATTCATCACCAGTGATGAAGATGTCACCAACAGCGGTGGCGCACGCGGCGACACTGGCCACCTGCGAGGACGCGGTGGCAGTGAAGTCCTTGAACGAGCACGAGCTGGCGACGGAGGGAGTAGCCGTGGTCAAGGTGGAGTCTGCGGTTAGTATGCACAATGGGGCTGCCGGCATTGTCCGTGAATTAGGGATCCACACCCCACGAGCCGACGACCCAACGTTTGAAGCGAAACTTCAACGCCGAAGCGGGCCTGAAAGCGGAACGCACTTCAGTTTGCAGGTTTGCCATGGGTGGACCCGCAATGATGGTGACGGCTAGGCATGAAGGCATGAACCGGCAACTAGGAATGAACTGGCTCCGGAACTAGGCGCTAGAAAGGTACGTACTGTTGGCGAGAGCCAAGCCGGAGACGGCGGCAACAGCGAACAAAGTCTTGAATTGCATGGCAGGGAAATAGAAGTACTCGGGCGAACAGAAAAAAAGGGCCGGGAATGGGACTTTATATGGTGCCGATGGACGCCTTATTTCGTGTGGAAAAAAGTTCGACTTCCGAGGGTAGGCTGCGCCCGCCGCGGCTTCTGGCAGAGAAACGCTAGGGGCTGAAACAATTGACCAGCCACCCATTTACATAAGTGTGGGGCGACCGCCCACAGCGGCGGGGACGGGCTCGGGCCCCCGGGCTCTTTGGCCGGACCCCTGCTGGCACCGGCACATGGGCAAAAAGGGGTAGTGGCCCGATGTGGGCGAGCATAATAGGGCGGATGCAGCGGTGATAGGGCAGGTGCAGAGATGATAGCGCAGATGCAGAGGGAATAGGGCAGATGCAGAGGTTCGTGTATGTGGGCGAAGAATGCCGAGAATAGACTTGTAGACCGGTCTTGTTTGCTGTGGGTTGTAGGGCAGCGCTCATTGGCTCCTGCAGGCCATTTGACGTCTACTCACTTATCCTGATTTGGCCACTGTCGATCACTCGAGGGTGGACTTCCGGGCGGCACTTCCGGGGGTGCTCTGTCCACGCCTGTCTTGCGGTCGGCCCCGGCAGAGCATATCGTCCGGCCCTGCCAGAACCTGGGACTCGGGGAAACATCGAAGCTTTACCGGGATGCTCGCCTCGTGCCGGACAATAGCCCTCCACCACATGGCAGAGGCATGGGGAACGGAGGAGGGATTGGTTGCGAGCCCTGCGCAGTTCTAAATTTGTCCTGACGGCCTTCTTGGCTACCACAATGCACCCAGAGGTATCTCCTCCCTGAACGGCCCCACTGAAACATCCACACTTGCTACCCTGGATTATGTTCTGGTTTGTAACTGCAGGCTGTTTGTTTGTTTAGGCCAGCCTCTCTTTGACCTGCATGGTCCGAATTGGGAAACCACTCATCCTATTCTACTCGTGGGCCGACTAGCGTGGAATGGAATAGTGAGCATTGTCTCCTAAATTCTTGGGGCGCACCACCACCCATACTCCTACACCCAAGCATGCGACGCCCAAGCACGCAGCCACACACTTGGATCTACAAAGCTTCCCCGCCGCCGTTTGAAGCTGTTATAGAGATGCAAAATTTGCGACGCTAAATTAGACGACATCTCGGCGTCTTCTGCGCAATTTTGCACCGGTCGCTATGTGCAGCATCGGCTCACACTGCACGAATACGAGCCACAGGTGGTTATTACTTACTTCATTCGCCGAGCCTGCCAGATCACGTTACTCACGACCCACGTTTCTTGATAAGATCGTTATCTGGATCGCGATTGACGTCGCCGTACTGTACACATCACCACGACCAACCTAGCTACGACTTTCCATGCCTCCTCTCCTATTCTCCATGTCATGGCCACTCTTATTTCCACACCTGGTCCACTCCTATTTGCATGGCCTGGCCCCTTACCTGGCCTCTTATTTTCCATGTAGACCTACTCGACCACCACTATTCTACGTCTCATGGTATTTGCGGTTGGCCCTGTCCTACTGCGATTTTGTTCGGCTTTGTACATTAGATCTGCGTTCATACTCATGGCATTATATTATTTCGGTTAGACCTTCTCGGCCAACTCCTCCAACAATTTAAAGTCGCGCTGCTCAACGGAACCGTTTCCAGGCAATCTGGTCGAGCCCATCAAGAACATGTCCACCTCGCGTGCACACTGTCTACCCTCTTGGATGCCCCACACAACCAACGACTGTCCTCTTCTACAGTCACCGGCGGCGAACAAGTTGTCGTTGGCAGACACTCTGTACCCGCTGGGGTCAGAGGTACCAATGGTGCCTCTCTTGGTCTTGGACACCTCGAGCTTGTCGGTCTCTGGGCCAACGAAACCCATCGACAACAACACAACCTCGGCTGGGAAGAACTCCTCCGAGCCAGGCACCTCCGCCATCTGCCAAGCACCCGAGTCTGATCTCTTCCACTCGACTCTGACGGTCTTGATACCCTTCACGTTACCCTCGTCGTCGCCAACGAACTCCTTGGACAAAATGGAGTACTCTCTGGGGTCCTTGCCGTAGTGCGCGGCAACCTCAGTGTGGCCGTAGTCGACACGGAACACTCTGGGCCACTGTGGCCAAGGGTTGTCCTTGGGTCTCACGTTGGGAGGCGTGGGCAACAACTCGAAGTTGGTCACGGACTTTGCGCCGTGACGTGTCGACGTACCCAAGCAGTCATTACCGGTGTCACCACCACCAATGACCACAACGTTCTTGCCCTCAAGCGTTTGGCGAATAGCCTCCAAGTCGTTGTCCAACAACGCCTTGGTGTTCGAGTGCAACAACTTCATGGCAAAATCAATGTTGTTCAACTCACGGCCGGGAATCTTCAAGTCACGAGGCACGGTGGAGCCAACGGCGTACACAACAGCGTCGTTGTTCGCCTTCAACTCCTCCACGGTGACATCCTCACCCACAGTGGTGTTGCAAACGAAGTTGATGCCCTCAGCAGCCAACAAGTCGGTTCTGCGCTTGACAATACGCTTGTCCAACTTCATGTTGGGGATACCGTACATCAACAAACCACCGGGACGGTCAGATCTCTCGTAAACAGTGACGGAGTGACCAGCTCTGTTCAACTGGTCAGCAGCCGCCAAGCCGGAAGGACCCGAACCAATGACAGCAACGGTCTTGCCCGTTCTGTGCTGTGGGGGGTTGGGCTTGATCCAGCCCTGCTCAAAACCATGGTCAATGATGGCACACTCAACAGACTTGATGTTCACAGGGTCCTCGTTGATACCCAACACACAGGCACCATTACATGGGGCAGGACAAATTCTGCCGGTGAACTCTGGGAAGTTGTTGGTCATCATCAAACGCTGGAGAGCGTCGTACCAACGGTCCTGGAACACCAACTCGTTCCACTTGGGGATAATGTTGGAGATTGGGCAACCAGTGTCGGACGTACAGAAAGGAACACCGCAGTCCATACAACGGGCAGTCTCGTGCTGCAACTCGTCCTTGGTCAAACGAGAGGTCATCTCGTTCCAGTCAGAAGTGCGCTCCTTGGCCTCACGGTACTTCTCGTTACGACGCTTGTACTTCATGAAACCCTTCACCTTGTCCAACTTGGCAACAGCCTTCTTCTCCACTTCAAAGTCCTTGATGGTGTCTTCCACATCCAAAACCTTAGGCTCCTTCGCGCCGTCCTTGGCGGCGATGTGAACGTGGCCCTTCTTGATCTTGGCGGCTTCACCGTTGGTGGCGTCGCACTCGGGGTCCTCCCTGATCAGCTTCATGAAGTTGTTAAGCTCGTTCTTTTTGGCCTCCTCCTTCTTTTGCTTCTCCTTCTCCAAAACCTTCTTGTAGTCGTGGGGCAAAACCTTCACGAAACGGGGAAGAATGCGGTTGAAGTCGTTCAAGATGTTGTTGGCAACCGCCGAGCCGGTGTAGTGGCGGTGGTCCTCAATCAAACCTCTCAAGAACGCAATCTCAGAAGGTTCGGTGACACTCGACAATTCAACAGTGCCGGCATTAACCTTGGTGATGAAGTCTTGTGCCATGTCCAACACGTACGCAATACCACCGCACATACCGGCAGCAAAGTTGCGTCCGGTAGAACCCAACACGACAACACGACCACCAGACATGTACTCACAGCCGTGGTCACCAGTTCCCTCGGTAACAATGACAGCACCAGAGTTTCTCACAGCGAAACGCTCGGCAGCAACACCGCGGATGAATGCTGTACCCGAAGTTGCACCGAAGAACGCAGTGTTACCTGCGATGATCTGGTCCTCGGCCTTGAAGCGAGACTCCTTTGGTGGGTAGACAATGACTCTACCACCAGAAAGACCCTTGCCAATGTAGTCATTGGCGTCACCCTCCAACTCCAAAGTGATACCTGAAGCCAAGAATGCACCAAACGACTGTCCGGCAGAGCCCTTGACGTTCACGTGAATGGTGTCGTGAGGCAAGCCCTGCTCACCGAAAATCTTCGAGACTCTGTACGAAAGCGTGGTACCCAACGATCTGTCCGTGTTCACAACATCGCATTCAATAGTGACGGGCAAGCCCTTCGACAACGTCAACTCCGCCTCGTCGATCAACTTGTTGTCAAGACGAACGTGCAACTTGTGGTCCTGCTTGCGGACGCAGTAGGTTGCCACACCAGGTCTGATGGTGTGAGCGGGGGTCAAGATAGGCGACAAATCGATGTTAGCGTTCTTGGTGTTGCGCAAGTCATCGCGAACCTTCAAGACCTCGGTCTTACCGATCATCTCGTTGATGGTGCGGAAGCCCAACTTGGCCATGTACAGACGCAACTCGTTGGCAATGTAGTAGAAGAAGTTGATGACGTGCTCAGGAGTACCAGTGAACTTCTTACGAAGCTCGGGGTCCTGGGTAGCAATACCGACGGGGCATGTGTTGAGGTGACACTTCTTCATCATGATACAGCCCATGGCGATCAAAGGAGTAGTGGCAAAACCCCACTCCTCAGCACCAAGCAAACAGGCAATGGCAACATCACGACCAGTACGGATCTGACCGTCGGTCTGCAAAATGACACGGCCACGCAAGTCGTTCAACACCAAGGTCTGGTGCGACTCGGCGAGACCCAACTCCCATGGCAAACCAGCGTACTTGATAGAAGTCCACTTGGCAGCACCGGTACCACCGTCACCACCGGAAACCAAGATGTTCTCGGAACCGGCCTTGGCAACACCGGCGGCAACAATACCGACACCGACTTCAGAGACCAACTTGACGGAAGTTCTCGCTCTGGGGTTGGCGCACTTCAAGTCGTACAACAACTGCTTCAAGTCTTCAATGGAGTAAATGTCGTGATGAGGAGGAGGAGAGATCAAACCCACACCAGGAGTGGAGTGTCTGGTCTTACCAATCAACTCGGTGACCTTGTGGCCAGGCAACTCACCACCCTCACCGGGCTTGGCACCCTGAGCCATCTTAATTTGCAACTCATCGGCATCAGCCAAGTAGTAGGAGGTAACACCGAAACGGCCCGAGGCAATTTGCTTGATGGCAGATCTCATGGTGTCACCATTGGCGTTCACCTGCGATCTGGCCGAGTCTTCACCACCTTCACCAGTGTTGGACTTACCGCCCAAACGGTTCATGGCCACAGCAAGGGTGGAGTGAGCCTCCATCGAGATAGAACCATACGACATGGCACCGGTGAAGAAACGACGCACGATTTCCGTCCATGGCTCGACCTGGTCGATAGGCACGGGAGTTGCATTCTCGTAGTCAAAGTCCAAGAGACCACGCAAAGTACAGTTCTTGATGGCCTCGTACTCCTTCTTGGAGTAAGCGTCGTAAGCCTTTTCGTTCTTGTTACGAACAGCGTCTTGCATCAGCGCAATCGCGGCGGGGTCGTTGACCTTCTTTTCACCACCATCACGCCAGTGGTACTCACCAGTCTCGGGAAGCGCAACTGGCTTGATGGTCTCTCTGTTAGGGTAGCCCGCCTCGTGGAGCGAGAAAGCATCCTGGGCAATGTACTCAAAGGTGATACCCTTGATACGGGATGCAGTGCCGGCGAAGCAGCGGTCAATGACAGAGTTGTCAATACCCAACGCCTCGAAAATCTGAGCACCTTTGTACGACGCCAACGTGGAAATACCCATCTTGGACATCACCTTGAGGATACCCGCGTCAACGGCCTCTTTGTAGTTGGCGAAGATCTTCTCATCGTTGTGCTTCACCTTCAACAAGTTCTCGTCGCGCATCTTGCAGAGGGTCTCGATGGCCAAGTATGGGTTGACACCGTCAGCACCGTAGCCGACCAAGCAGCAAAGGTGGTGGACCTCACGGGCCTCAGCGGTCTCGAGGAGGATGGCGACTTTGGAACGCTGCTTTTGGCGCACCAAGTGGTGGTGCACGGCACCGGTGGCAATCAAGGCCGAGATGGCCACTCTGTTGAACGAGGTGGCACGGTCGGTCAAGACAATGACTTTTTTGTCGGCGGAAATGGCCTTGGATGCGTCCTGGCACACCTCCTCGATCTTGTTGATGTAGCCCTGGATGCCCTCTGCGCGGTCGAAGGTGATGTCGATGGACGCCACCAGCCACGAGGGGTAGACGGTCTCGATGTTGCGAATGGCGTTGAGCTCCTTGTTGGAGAGCACAGGCGAGCGCAACAAGAGACGGTTGCACTGGCTGGGCTTCATCTCCAACAAGTTGCCCTGGGGGCCGACGTAGCACTCCAACGACATGACGATTTCCTCACGGATGGGGTCGATGGGAGGGTTGGTCACCTGGGCAAACAACTGGCGGAAGTACTCGTACAAGAGACGAGGCTGCTCGGAGATGCACGCGAGGGCCGTGTCGTTACCCATGGAGCCCAAGGACTCCTTGGCGTCAGCCATAGGGGCCAAGATGGTGTTCATCTGCTCGTGCGAGTAGCCAAACGCCAAGAGGCGGGGGTCTGTCTGCACGGTGAAGCTCTTCTCGTAGGCGGGCGCCGACACGTCGACGTCGCGCGTGGCCAACTTGTCAAAGAGGTCGTCCAAGGAGATCATGGACGCGGAGATCCACAGCTTGAAGTCGAAGCGCGACGCCACGGAGCTCTTCAACTCGCGGTCGTCGACAATGCGGCCCTCCTTGGTGTCGACCAACAACATGCGGCCGGGCATCAAGCGGCCCTTCTGGAGCACCTTCTCGGGCTCCACGTCAATGACACCCACCTCGGAGGCGCAGATGATGCGGTCGTCGTCGGTCACGTAGTAACGGCAGGGACGGAGACCGTTACGGTCCAAGTTGGCACCGCAGTAGCGGTCGTCGGCGAAGGTGAACAACGCAGGGCCGTCCCAGGGCTCCATGAGGCACGCGGCCCACTCGTAGAACGCCTTCTTCTTCATGTCAATGTGCTTGTCGTTCTGCCACGCCTCGGGGATCATGATCATGACGGCCTCGGGCAACGAGAGCACGCCGTTGATGACCAAGAGCTCCAACACGTTGTCGAACGCCGCGGAGTCGGAGCCGCCCTCCTCGATGATGGGGTACAACTTCTCCAACTCGTCGCCGAACAACTCGGACGACATCACACCCTCCTTGGCGCGCATCCAGTTCTTGTTGCCTCTGAGGGTGTTGATCTCACCGTTGTGCGCGGCAATGCGCAACGGCTGCGCACGGTCCCACGAGGGGAACGTGTTGGTGGAGAAACGCAGGTGCACCAAGGCAAAGTGCGCCTCAAAGTCCGCGTTCACGAGGTCGTAGTAGTACGCGTACACCTGGTTGGGCGCGAGCTGGCCCTTGTACACGATGGTCTTGCTGGAGAGCGAGCAGATGTAGAACCAGTTGTGGAGGCCGATGGTGTGCAGCGCCTGCTTGCGGAGAATAAAGAGGTTGCGGTCGAGCGTCTTCTTGTGCTTGGCGGCAAAGTCGTCCGCCGAGATGTCCTGGCCGTACGTCTCGCGGAGCACCACGGCGGGCTGGAGGATCAACGGCTCACGCAGGAGCGACGCCGGGCCAAGGATGGACAGGTCGTGCGGCACCGCACGCCAGCCCAACACCTGGAGGCCCAACGACGTGGCGATGGACTCGAACGTCTGCTTGGACTTCTCGAACACCGCGGTGTCCTTCTTGAAGAACACATTTCCCGTGCCGTACTGGCCCAAGGGGGGGAGCTCCACGCCGCAGTGGTACTGGAACTCGCGCACGAGGAAGTTGTGCGGCAACGACGAGAGCAACCCTGCGCCGTCGCCGTCTTTGGGGTTCAACTCACCGCCTCGGTGGGTCATGTTGCAGAGGAGGTTTCTGGCGTCGCTGACGATCTTGTGGGAAACCTCGCCCTTCAAGTGGCACGCGAAGCCCACACCGCACGCATCCTTCTCCAACTCGGGGTTGTACAAGCCCTTGGCCACGGGAAGAGCCGCGGCCCACGACTTGTTCTCGGGCACCTCATCGTAGTTGTAAACGTTTGTGTCGAACTCCTGCTGCACGTAGGAGGCCATGTCCTGAATGTCTTGTCGTTTCTGGATTTGGGTGGAGTAAATTGGTCTAGGACGGCGGCGAACAGCTAAGAGAATGGGCGACGACTGGAGAAAAAAATTTCAGTGGAGTATCCTGAGTCGGGTCCCCGGTCTGCGCCTGCACACGCGCACGCGGGCCAATCACGCGCCGTTCGAAAGTCAGGAATCGTTATCAGTCGTGCGCGGCCCACGGTGGCCTGCACCGGCGGCGGCCGAGTGCGTGGGGCCTCTGACTCAGAGTCACAAACGCCAGCGAGGCACGGGCACGTGCACGTGGCCCGCCCAAAGCGATTTGCTCGGAGTGGAGCAGCGTCTTCGGTGCAAGGGGCAGTTGTGACTCTGGCGCTGGGAAGGGTGGAGCGTGGCGATCGCTGCCGTTTTTGGGCATTGCACCCGCGGTAAGTCCGGCGTGCCGGGAGGGGCACACCGCTCTGTGCAAGCCCGAGGGGAGTGACTGACTTCCGCTGATCTGCCTGGACATAAGGCGCCTGGACATAAGACGCCTGGACGCCTGGACATAAGCTGCCTGGACATAAGCTGCCTGGACATAAGAGATGTGGTGGGGATCAGATCCATCAGGCAGGGGACAGATCGAACTGCCCCTCTGGGCAATGCAGAGCAACGTGAGAAAATTTGTAGTAATTTCCTGTGACTTCAACCACGTGCGTACAATCTTCTGAACCGGCCATTGTGCGCCTGGCTGCGACTGGCCAAGCGAGATCTGGAGTGCAGTCGTTACGATTGCCTTTCCAGGCATGGCGATGCAGCACGTTGCCCGCCATTGTAGAATAGGCGTGTAGAAATGTGGAAATTGGGTCGATCTCTGTTTCGGCTTTTGGACGGACTGTGCAGAAGTTGGAGAAGATCCCCTCAAAATTGTATGCGCTATGCACATTCACCAAAAGCTGCGAACTGTCTTTTGGTGCCAAAAATCGAAAGTGCAACAAAAGGTACAAAGAAGTACATGGGCCACTCGATATGCTCACTTGATATACTGAGGAACACCATACCCACTCGCATTCTTTTGACATGGACTTCTCGTCTCTGTCATGAACATATCGTACAAGGCACCCTTCCTAGTGACAGCGTGGGTCTCCATGTCACATATAACGAACGGGCTTAGACGTTACTTGCCTGGATTGTACAGTGACTTGTACACTTCGTAAACGATAGTGATGCACTTCGTGATAGTGATGGAGCTTTGCTCCTGCACCTTTAAACTCATCGCTAACATGTCAGAGAAGCAGGCGGTGTTCCCCCCAGAGGTGCTAGCACGTATAGCGCCCGACATCTCGCTCCAGCGACACTTGGCCCATGGCATCCGCCCATCCTTGCGCGAACTTGACGAGTTCAGACCGCTTTCCGCCAGCACGGGCTCGCTCAACAACCTCGGCACCAACTCGGTAGTGGGCCTGGCCGTAGTCACCAACGGCAACGCACAGGCGTTGTGCGGCATCACTCTAGGCATCACGGAGATCAACCAGCTGGACGAGCTTTTGTCCAACCCCGACGACGCCTTGTCGTACTCCACGGTATACCCAGTGGTGGAGATTGCAAGAGGCAGAAGCGGCGCCCCAAGCGACGAGGAGATGATCCTTGGCCAGAAGCTCTACAACCACATCCTCCACCTGAGGATCCTTCCGCAGCTGCTGCTCGAGATATCGCCCGGGTACCAGCTCAAGGACGAGGCCACGGGCGAAACGTCCATCGTGTATCCGGAGCAAGACTCGGATTTGCTCAGCTTGAGCTCCACCGTGAACATCACCAAGAAGAAATACAAGTTCGTCATCTACGCGCACATCAGCGTTGTGTCGCGTACCGGGCCGTTGTTCGACTTGGTCCACTATGCGTTGATCTCGGCGTTGCGCAACACCGAGCTTCCCAAGGTGTACTTGGCGGACTCGGGAATCGACCCCAACGTCAGAGTGCCGGTGCGGTCCAGAGGAAACTTCGGCCACTTGACTCAGTCGTCGTCATTGTTTTGCGTGGACGCGAACCCGGCGATCAAGTACCCATTGGCGTTGAGCGGCCCAGACATTGCTGTATCTTCCACCTTCGGCGTGGTGGACTTGGACGGTTCCGTCGTCATGCTTGCAGACTTGGAAGGCGAGGCAGAGGAGTACTGCGCCGAGTCGAAGATCAACGTCGTTTCGACCGGCAAGGTGCTCAAACATGTCAGTGTTGCAGGTGGAGGGGCCAACGTCACCTTGGATACCCTTCGCAAGGCGGTGAGAATCGCAAACAAAAGGACAGATTTTGTTCACAACGGAAGAGGTGCTTAATAGTCATAATAGAGAGGTCGGCCAAGTGCTGTTCCTGTGTAGCTTGTATATTTACTCTGCGATGGACGCTGTTTCGTCCTCCGACGACCCGGTAGGAGAGGCCAAATTGGACACGGACGACGAGTAGCCCATATTTATGTTCACCGAGCGAAGCAGGTCCGAGTTCTTGGAAATGAGCCTCTGCTTCCTCTGATTTTCAAACTCGAACTTCATCGCTTGCTCTGCAATTGGCGAGCGAGACTTCTTCAACCCGCTGAGGGCCACAGTAGCAACAGCAGGACTCTCGGGCCTGCCGTCTTCGTAGAGGTCCTCGTCATCTTCACTTTCCGCGAGCGGCAACAGCTTCGCTTCTGCGAGGGGTTTCTGGTCCGCTAGTTCTTGTTCTTCCTCCAACTGCGTGTTGTAGAGGTCGATCTCTTCTTGGATTTGAAGCAGCAAGGTTCTCAAATGGTTCAACTTTTGCTCAAAGGTCTCCCTGCCCTCGTTGATGAGCTCCTCAACCTTGGCACCGCCAGCAAACTGCGAATTGCCACGCTTCTTGTAAAATAGAAGATATGCGGCTTCCGACACACATTCCTGCGGATCATCTATCTGGGTGACTCTACCGTCGTTGAAGTAGTACCACTTGCCATCTCTGAAGTTTTTGGCCGACGCGGTGTAGTGCCCGCCGCCCAAGCCGCCAAAATGGTTGTCAACGCCAATCAAATCATATAGTAATGGCTCGCCCGTCTTGTGGCTGCTAACGAACTCTTTCATGTCCAAGCCCTCGATCGGGAAGTCAACCACCATATTGATTTTGTCACTGAAAGACCTTGCGCTTTGGAATCGCTTCAAGTGTATGGTTAAGATGTCGCCAGTCAGCCATATCTGAATGGTCTTGGTTGCACGCTTGTGGTCTTTGCATCGTGGACAGTACCAAAGATCGTGGTCACCTAAGACTTCAGGGGTGTTGAAGTTGCGCAAGCAGTCGTACAAGGATATGGTTGCTTTCTGTTGCAAAGCAAGTTTCCGCTTGCTCTCTTTCAATGCTGGGTTGGGGATGTTGGGCATATTCTCCCACGCTTGAGTCTCCGGCTCCTTGAAGAATTGGTCATAGATCGACGAATCCCAGTCCAAAACGAGGGTTGTTTTGTTTGTAATCAAGTTCTCGTGCTTCGGTTTCCCACTGTCAAACTCACTTCCTGGACTTTGAAGTCCGCTTCCGATATCTCTGTCCGAGTCCACCGCAACTGCTGCAAGTGGACCGCCCAAGTGGTCCACGGACGATAGCAAGGGATTCAAGTCGCCCCAATTAGGCTCCTCGTCGCTTTCGTCTCCGGACATTTGAACCTCATTCTCAGGGCCCGAAGACTTTGCAGGAGTCTCCGCATCCTCGGCAGTATTGTTCAGTTCAACAATCACATAACCACTACTGTCTTCGTCAGACGTGCCGGAGGGCTGTGCGGTCATCTTGTCAACCTCATCCAATTTCAGAGAGTAGTCGGTGTAGTGATAGTAATTTCTTTTCAACTCCGGAAGTTTGTCTGCGAGAGGAGCCAAATTGTTGAACAGAGGCCTGGTTCGAGGTGCATGCAAGATCAGCAGAGATTGAGAATCTCCCGCGGACGCCATCATCCCCTTTCCAAAACGACCACCAGGATAGTATCCCTGTCTTGTGTCCTCTTCGAACGACTTGATCTCGAACCCAAAGGCAGCGCTGACAGAAGGGTGAGCGAAGGAGATGTCAGAGTTATACCCGTCCGATTCATCGATCAGACCCGATTCGAGGTTCCCATCGACCATCACAGCATCCTCGGTATCTCTCTTGATCAAAGGAAAGTCGTTCGCAGAATAATATTTCTTGCTGCTGGTTCCCTTGTACTCCGCGTATTTGGCAGCAACGTCCACCTTTGACAATATGCTCACAACTTGCTCCACTTTCCTTCTTATCGTGCCAAAGCTGGAGGCCTCTTCTTCTTTGTTCAAAACGATGAACAAGGGAATACCGAAGGGCTCGGTGACGTTGTAAGACTTGTCCAGATCCTGAACAATGTTGATAACTGGGACAATCATGTCCTTCAAAGGATCATGCGGAATGATGTAGACCACAATGTCGTCCGCCTCGTTGATATACTCACTGACAGGCAAAAAGTTGTGCGAGCCTCGACTCTCCTGGAAGTTTTTGTAGAAGAAGTTGCGGAATACTTCGAACAAGAACAATTGCGAGGTAGGGACGCTCAAGAAATCACTGAGGTATGTGAGCAAATCCTCAAAGTTTGAGGACTTGGTGAGCTCCACCTCGAGCTTCGAGAGCGGATTTCGAGTCGAGTCGCCCGACAAATCCACAATGGTGAACTCGTGATACCATTTCTTGTTCACCGGCAACGGTAACGTCAAGTCGCTGAACGGGTCGAAAGTCACAGACATCTTCGAGCAGGTGGGGCACACCAAGGTGGACTGGTACATACCCGTGAATAGGTCCACAATGATGGAGTCGTTTCTCTGTTTGTGCTGGCTCCAGCACTGCTCGGCCAAGCTGACGATGGCATCTGGGTTGTCGACGTCCTCGTCTTTGAGCTCTGGTTTTTCTAGGTACGGTTTGTCGTGGATGCGGTTGAGATCTTCGTGGAGAGCGTCTAATAGCCAGCTTAGAAACTCCTGCGAATCCTGCTGCTGGTATCCGTGGAACATGGACGAGAAACGGCCAACGGTGTACTTGAACTCGCGCGGGGTCACGTACGACTGCGACGAGTTGGACACGTCGAAGAGGCGGTGCAAGAGGTTGGAGAAGGCCACCGCCACCTCGCCTCTGTTGCCGAGCGGGTTTGTGCGGTTCAACTCGCGCTCGTACAAGTCGAAGAAGAAGTAGTAGTTGATCTCGGGGAGGTGCACGAGGCACTGCAACGCCGAGTTCATGTAGCAGGTGTTGCCGAGGTTGGCCAAGCCCAAGTTGCCGCCGGACGTGGACACGCCGTGGAAGTCGAGCAGCTTGTGGTCGGTGGCGGCCATGACCAGGTCCAACGCGAACTTGCGCGTGGCCCGCTCCATGCTCTCCACCACCACGTGGAGCCGCGACGATCGTATGCCCTGGCTCTTCAACGTCAAGTTCATGACCTTGGGGCCCACGATCTTCTTGTGCTGGATCTTGTTGACGAACACCGGGATCGGGATCGCCGGGGGGAGGTCCTCCACGTTGTCCGCGGTGATGAACCACGCCCTGATCTTGGTGGGCCGCGACTTGAACATGCTGGCCTGGATCACCTCCACCAAGTGGCGGAATGTTTTGGTCAGCGAGAGCAGAAACGTGCACCGCGTGCGGTCGCACTGGCCCAGCTTGGCCGCCGCCTTGGTCAACGTGTGCACTACAAAGTACGGCGGAAAGCGCTCCAACGTGAGGACCCCGTCGTCGAGCACAATGTTGCGGATCACGGGGTCGCCGTGGAGCCCGAACACGGACGCGATCTGGTGGAAGAGCTCGGGCGGGATGTGTGTCAGCGGCACGGGCTCCTCGTGCTCGGGGTACAAGTTCCCGCTGGCGTCGACGATGGACGAGCAGTCGAGCTTGCCCACGTGCAGCACCAAGTCGGCCACGGCGCCTTCGGCGTTGAAGACCGCGTCGAGGAAGCTCTGCGGAACGGCGTACCACGCGTCGCCCTCGCGTGGCGTGATGGAGAGAAGGCTCCTCCATTGGTCTTGGAGGTCCAGAAGCTGAACGTCCGCGCCGGGCGTGCTGGCGCCGCTGGAGGCGTGTAGATTTTCGGAATCGGGCGCGGGGGCAGGCGAGCTGCCGGTCTCGGCCGGCAGAGGCGCGGCCGCGGTGGGGGTGTTGGTCTCGACCATAGTGGGGACCCTGACAAGAAGTTAGTAGTAGCTGCGAAGATGCGTCCTGCGTATACCGTCATGGTGGGAACGACATGTCGGTGATCCGGGGCGTAGGCGGCCCGGGAAAAGAGTTAATGCTCTTCATTCAATCACGCTGAGGTGTACTGCTTTCCCATGTATATGGCGGTGGCGTGTTGGAAGGGGAGGAAGGTGGAGGTGGAGAGGAATGGGCACACTCTGCAGGACGGACCCCAGATTAGCGCTCCACCATCGCCATGGCTTCTGCTCCGACCTCGCCCGGCGGCGAGTCCGGGTCGCCGGACATAAGCATCGTGTCTCACTTGTGCCTGCAAGCGTTGCCCCACCACACACTCAACATTGACCTTCTCCGCAACTGGCAGGCCGAGCTCAGCGACGCCGCAGGCAATGGCGAGCTCTTGGCCAATGCCATCCAGCAGGAGGTGATCCTTCTGTACCCCCACGCCACGGCGTACTGCGGGCGCACGCACCGGGATGCGTTGGCCGAGTGCTTGCGCCGCACCAATGCGCTCGAGGACGACGTGTACCTCGACTTCAAGCTCATCATGTACCTGCTCGTGTTCCACGCCACCACCACGTACTACACGACCAAGATCCAGCTCCACCGGTTGGGCTTCACGCACGTGTTGCTCGACGACTTCCTCGAGCACGTGCACACGCTGGACGACGGGTCCGACCAGCAGCGGGCGTTGGCGCTCCAGAAGTTCCGCATCCTCGTGAGCTTCATGGAGCTCGGGTGCGACGTCAAGCTGCTCAAGAAGCTCGTGATCCCGCTCTTCGGCAAGTCGTCGCGCGTGGGGTTCGGGGCGAAGAACTGGCTCCTCAAGCTCCTCATTGCCGTGCTCGAGCTGTACCCGTCGCAGTTCCCGTTTTTGGTGTTCAACAGCTTTGTCGGCCGCCCGGCGTCCATGCCGTTCCTCTGCGAGGCGGCCCAGATGAAGTGCCTCACGGTCCAGTCGTGGTTCAAGATCAACGCTCCGACGCAGAACTCCGCGGAGACCACCGTCACCACTCTCTTCATGCTCGCGGCGTCCTCGGGCAGCGACTCGTCCGTGATGAAGGTGGAGCTCGTCAACTACAAGCAGTTCATGGTGGCCATCCAGAACCAGGCCACGGGCTCGCGCATCCAGCTCACCTTCAACCACATCATCGACCTCGCATCTTGCACGAACCAGGGTTTCACCCACTTTGCGTTAACGTACGACAACTACCAGAACTTGAATCTCTTCATCGACGGCGAGTACAGCGAGTCCATCCCGTGCTCGGCTCTTTCCAAGTTCATCGAGTCGTGGAACAAGTTGTACGTCGGCCATGCCCACGACGACTCCAGCCAGAACATCTTTGCCAGAGACGAGTTGCTCATCAAGGATTTGACCGTGCTAGACATCTCCCTACCGTACGAGTGGGTCACCACCTTCTACTTGTTGGGGATTGGCTTCGACTGGACATACAAAGAGTTTACGGACGAAAACATCGTCAATTTGGTCAACAACCTTCTGCCGTATGGGCTTGTTCGCCTCGGGTTCCGTGCGCGAGAAATCTCAGACATGCGGGCGCAATCCAGAAGCTCGGCTAAACTTCGTCATCAGTCGAGTTTATCAAGCATGCGCATCTCGGCGTCCAAGCGCCAGAACTTCGAGGCGGCCGACAAAAAAGCTATAGCGGCGCTTTTGCTGAAGTCCCGCATCAAGAAAGCGAACATTCTCTTTGAGTTCAACAGCCTGAATTTGGTCGACTACCTCGACCGCCCAAAAAGTCTGGAAATTCTTTTCCACCAACCGGACTCGGTGTATGGCTCGCTTTACTGCTTAGGCGGTGCGGGCTTACTTGTCACCTTAATTGAGGTGATCTCCAAGGACACTTACGATACAGAAAAGTCACGAAGCACGTTATTTTACAACTCAATGGCAATGCTTCTACAGTGCTTGCAGAACAATTGGAGAATCAACAAGGAGTTTGAAAACCTAGACGGGTTCTGGATTCTTACCCTATTGATCAACTACTACAAGGACTCTTACAATCACAATTTGAGTTTCGAGGCCGAGGAACCACTAGGCCGCGTTGTTCAAAAGTCATCACTGACCACATCCAACGACTCGTACCTGGGCTCCAACCAGCGCTCACTTTTATCGCTTTTTCTTGCGTTCAGTGGTTGCGGTCCTCAGGGTGATCATGAGTCAATCATATACAACCCTTTCGCATACAAATCGCTCGTTTTGAGCTTTGATTTGTACTCGAAAACCAGTGACTATGCGCTATTACATGAGCATATCCGACTCCTCATCCAGAGCGGGAAGTACACTTCGTACAATGTCAAAGAGCTCACTAAGGTGAAGCTTTTGAAAAGAATCATACAACACATCAAGACGGAAATCATCATCAACTCCCTAGGATCAAGAAATTTGGACGAGCTTGTCTCTACCCTCACTGTGATCATAAACTCTGACATTACTGTGGAGACCATTCGAAGCGTGTCACAGTTCATCATTTTTGCATTGTATGGTCTGTCTCGCAGTGATGCGTCTGAGAAATTAGGGTTAGAATCATTGCAAGCTTTGACAGACAAGTTATGCGACTCGACATCTTCCATAAAGCTGCTCAAAAAGTTCTCACGATCCGTTACAATTCATTGGATTCTTTTGCTTTTGAGTTACCTGAGCGATAACAAGCCATTGGCAGAGCGAGTAGTCCGCTGTGGGATATCGTTGTTAGCGAAGCTTCTCCGAGTATTGGGTCCACATATCATCAAGCGCTTTTTCCAATCAAATAAGGGCTTGGATGTTCTCACTTACTTCTTGCAGAACTGGTGGAATAGTGATGCAGTAATGAGTTTACTATTTCTAGCAAGCTTCGGTATCGAATCTTTCCCCACACCAGTATCAGAGCTCACGCTCCCAGCAATTGCTAGAGATCCTATCACTAAATCGGTAAAGCTGCTTATGGTTCCCGAGTTCATGGTGTTGATTAATAACTTGGCTCTCACTGGTGTTTCTGTTTTGGGCCAGAAGCAGGGAAGAGTTCTAAGTGCTCCCAGCTCGCCAATAAGAGATAATTCAAAAGGAACTTCGCTTGAGGACGAGGTACTCGACACTTCATTCAACGTGCTACACTTGGTCAACCAATTGTCTGAAGTTGTCGAGCTCGGCAACACCAATTCCACTGCTTTGCAGTCTCTCTTTGTTAGCAAAGATTGGTTGGATGGAACGTTTGAGTTGATGGCGCACTTGAAGTTGAGCGCAGAAAGCACCTCTCTTCAGTTGCGGCCAGCTTTTCGCAAATGTCTCGAGAAGTATGTTTCAGCCATAACAGCCATATTTATTCCGAAGTTGTTCCACATAAAACAACTTTTTGGCGTTCTAAAGAATGTCAACGATATTAGTGCTAAGTTAGCGCTAGACGCGGTCTACCCACATATGTTTAAACATATTAGCGAGTTTATCACGAACTCGAATTTCATTTACAAAGAAAAGGACTTCGTCAATGGCTCCATTGAGCTTCTTAAGCACTATCACAACGATTTTGTCATGCAAAATTTTTACATTGCGCAAGATGATTTGGAGAAGTTTCTCAGTTGTGCTATCTCAATCGTGGAATCCGGCGAGCGTGATGAACACATCGCGCATCAACTTGGCCCGCTCATTGGAAATGCGTTGGTTCTCTGGCTCGCACATCCCTCTTTTCCCAATTCAAATAACCCATCAGAAATGCCAGAGTTGGAGGGTCAGTTTGCCCGGGAGCTTGATAGGAAAATCAAGGTTTTGCTTTATAAGCAAATCATCATTTTGAACGATGCTGTTTTGAGTAATGTCCACTTGGGACAACTCATTGAAATAGTCATGGGGTGCTTTTGCAAGTTGTCCCCTGAAACGCAAATGAGCATCTCAGAGCACGTTCTCAACTTCTTGAGAACATCCTTGATGATGAGAAGTGAAGCTTTTGACAAAATCATTAATCAGCTTGCTTCCTTTTCCGACTATCAAAATTCATCCATAATAGTTCGGGAGTTTTTTGAGCTCCTAACTAGTCGAAACGATGAAGATACCATACGTCACTTGCAGAAGTCACCGACCCTCAGACATATTTTCAACAAAAACTATCACTTTCGAATGAGCAAATTGAAGGAGATAGGAAGCATTAGAGTCATGGATATGGTGACCGTCATGTTCAATGGTGGCGGAACCCTAGGATTCATGGACAATGTCTACATTAAAAGTTTTGAAAAGGACTGCGAGACTCTCAAGGTTCTGACCATCAACGGAGAGCTAGTCAAGTACAACAGAGAGTTGCAAGACAAACAGGAAAACAACATTTTCTTTGAGTCTTCATTCAACATGATCAAGCTCGAGATCATACGGCTACTTTCTGAATTTCCGACTAAGAGCGGTGATTATACATTGGACTATATTGAAGGAGTTGATAGAATGAGAAAGCTTCTCGTGCTTGAGGACCAATTGCTCGACTCGGACAAGCTTTCGTATACGGTTGCAGTTCCCATAAAGCAGGTGGACACCATCGTTCCCAACAACGCAGATTACGACAATTACAGTTTTGCGTTTGCCCATTCCGGAATAGATACCTTGAGTCTTTCAGAGAATCCATTATTAGGCTCGGAGATTGAAGACTACGAGGAGGTTGATGACATTAATGAGGCGGAATCTGCGAACCCTGTTAATGAGGACAGGAATCGGAAAGTCATCAGAAGTTTGTACATGGGCGACCAAATCCAAACCATCTTCAACGTCTCGCGCATCAATGGCTTGGATGCTGTTGAGAGTCTTATGATATTGGGCTTTAGCCACTTATACTTGATTGAAAACTACTTCCATTGCGCCGACGGCAATGTGGTGGATGTGCAAGAAGCTCCCAGTGAGCTCAGAGATCCATACCTTCAATTGATCAAGTCTCAGTCGGACACGAGTCAAGCTTCGAAGACGCACAGAACGAGAAGTTGGACACTAGAGACATTGAGTTCAATCACCAAACGAAAATTCCTCCTTCGTGACATAGCCTTGGAAATGTTCTTCAGCGATGGAGCTAGCATTTTGATAACATGCTTCTCCAAAAAACAAAGAGACTCTATTCACGCGAAACTCTCGCCCTATGCCACGGGAAAGGGTCTAGACAAGGATCTCGCCCAAACATTGGGGTTGTCCTCGTCGGCACTGCAAATTGCCAATAATAACGGCAACTCTGGATCTTTCTTCACTACCAAGTTGGCGTTCGCATTCTCGAATAGTTTCTCCAATTCGGCTGCCTTCCTGAATGCCACCAGGAAGTGGAGAATGGGCAAAATGTCCAACTTTTACTATCTCATGACAATCAACACATTAGCGGGCCGAACTTTCAACGACCTAACGCAATATCCAGTTTTCCCGTGGGTCATCGCGGACTACGAGAGCGAGGAGTTGGATCTTTCCGACCCGAAAAGTTTTCGTGATCTCTCGAAGCCAATGGGAGCACAAACCGGTGCCCGAGCAGATCAATTTAGAGAAAGGTACGATGCGCTTAACAGTCTTCACGATGAAAATGCACCTGCTTTCCACTATGGCACGCACTACTCATCGGCAATGATTGTAGCATCCTACTTGATCCGGTTGAAGCCATACGTTCAGTCGTACCTTTTGTTGCAAGGTGGGAAGTTTGACCATGCTGACCGGTTGTTCAACTCCGTGGGAAAAGCTTGGCTATCAGCTTCTCGAGACAACACGACCGACATTCGAGAGCTTATTCCTGAATTTTTCTATTTGCCTGAGTTCTTGAGTAATCACAATAACTTTGAGTTTGGAAAGCTTCAGAACGGCGAAACAGCCAACGACGTTAATCTTCCTACATGGGCGAAGGGCGATCCCAACATTTTCATCTCAAAAAACCGGGAGGCGCTCGAGAGCCCGTATGTGTCCGCTAATTTGCACCGATGGATCGACCTAGTGTTTGGGTACAAGCAGAATGGAGACGAAGCAGTGAAGGCATTGAACGTGTTTCATCATCTGTCGTACGACGGTGCCATTGACCTAGACAACATCAACGACGAGGTTGAGAAGCGCGCAGTGATTGGAATGATCAACAACTTTGGCCAGACACCGTTGAAGGTGTTCAGCAAGCCCCATCCTGTGCGCGAGGTGTTGAACTTGCCCAACTTGTACCTCTCGCCCATCGACGTTGGGACCGCGCAGCGGACATTCGAGTCCAAGTTGAACTTGCCTATTGAAAAGCTCGAGATCAGCACCAAAACGCGCAAGTGGATCGGCCGGCCGGCGTGTACTTCGTCGGAGGACCTGCTCTTGATCCGCAAGCCGTCGCCCTACAAGTCGCAGATTGGCACCGGATCACTCGTGATCAACACAACGCTTTTCATGAACCTCCACCTGGCCAACATCAGTGCAGTGGTGCAGCTAGGGAATGGCCACTTTGTCACCGGCTCAGACGACGGCATCATCCACGTGTGGAAGTGCTCAAGCGTGCCCACGCTCAGCGTGACCGACCACCACATTCTTCGGGGCCACTTCTCGGCCATCCGCTCCTTCGCGTACAGCAAGACGTTCAAGGTGTGCCTTAGCGTGGATGCGGACGGCGGGGTGATTCTCTGGGACTTTGTGCGCTTCAAGTTTATCCGCCGGGTGGTGGCCCCGAGCGACGAGCATGTCAAAGTCCTCGCGGCCATCTCCAACGACAGCGGCCACTTCTGCACCGTCACCAGCACCAAGTTTGCCAACACGCTCGCGGTTCACACGCTCAATGGCGAGCGGATCTTGGAGACGGAGCTCGGCCCTGGCACCATCAGCGCGCTCGCAGTTCCGGCCATCAACGACCTGCTCGTGGAGCCGAGCCGATCCGACGCCGGCCACGCCTACTGGAGCAGCTTCATGGTGGCGATATGCTACGCTTCACCACAGCGAGTGCTCCGTATCTACGAGGTTGTCGCCGGTGCGCCGTGGCGGTTGCAGCCGCTCCAGAGCATCGACCTTGCGGCGCACGTGTCCTCGGCGGTGACTGCGCTCGCGGTGATAAAGCAGACGGACGTGGACGGCGACGAGAAGTTGAGCCGCGGCCGTCTCGCGGTGGTGTTGGGCGACGCTGGCGGACGGGTCTACGTCATGTGAGGGCAGCCTGTGTGTAGCCGAGCCGCAACGTTACTTGTCAGGTACCATCGGCTCCGCTAGATGTCCGTGCTCCCGCCCATCGCCGTCAAGACCGTGGCCATGTGCTGCGCGTGGTACGCGGTGCTGGCCATCACACTGCAAGTCACCAAGGTGATTTTGGTCCGGTTCACGTACCCATTCCTCATTTCGCAGGTGCAGTTCGCTATCAGCGCCGTGCTCTCATACACCTTCATCCGCTCCTACCGGCGCGTGCCGGGCTTGGAGGGCGCGTTCCCGCCGGGGACGGTGCCTGCGGACCCAGATGCGCATGTGTGGCGCCCCGCGATCCTCGTGAATGTCTTGCCGTTGGGGTTGCTCCAGCTGCTCGGCAAGTTCTTCTCGCTCAGCGCCACGCTGATGGTGCCCGTGGCCACCGTTGCCAGCGTGAAGGCGCTCTCGCCGTTGCTCATTGTAGCGGGCTACCGTGTTTTGTACCGCGTGCGGTTCCCACCAGTCACCTACGCGCTGCTCATGCCGCTTTTGGCGGGCGTGGTGATGATGATACTGGACACCGACAACTCCGACCGCACGTTATTCTTGTCGCGGCTCGACTCCGACCAGGTCCGCGGCCTACTCTTGTGCGTGGTGAGCGCAGTTCTCATGGCCGGGCAACAAATCTACAGCAAGGAGTTGGTCACCTGGGATGCGGAGGTGATGACGAACCCGGCATCCTTGGTGTTGAACACCGCCGCCAGCAGGCCCGTCACACCCATACCGCGCGCCGAGCCGCTGCTCGCGGTCGCAGACTCGGGGCTCTCGCGTCTTCTGCTTCTGCCGGGCTCCATTCTGAAACACTTCACCCAGCGCACGGGGCGTCTTCCGTACTCGGTGTCAGACTTGCGCCTCGACGAACAGAACACTCTCCACCAGATGGTCTCTCCGGTAGAGCCTGAAAAGACGGACGAAAAGGCATTCGAGCGGTCAAACCCTTACCTTGTGATGGCTCAGGACGGGCGCGAGTCCACCAATCCATTGGCTGCGCTCACACGCACGGGCAGCACGAAGCCCGACAAGCTCACGGTCATCTTGTACACCCTGGTGGTGGGCAGTTTGTTCTCGTTGGGCGGGTTCCTAGTGCACGAGGCGGCGCAACTCGTAGCGGCCGCACGCGACCCGTCGCTGTTTCGTGGCACGCTCCGCGGGCGGCAGGACCTTGCGGTGGTGGTTCTGCTCGTCTTCGTCAACTCCATGTGCCACTTTTGCCAGTCGGTGATCTCGCTCCTCCTTCTCGGCTCCATTCCCGCGCTCTCTTACTCCATCGCATCGATGCTCAAGCGCATCGTCATCATTGTCGTCAGCATTCTTTTTGCTGTGGAGGCCACTACGGCGCCCTCGCCAGACAAGTGGTTTGGGCGGATGTCCACGCAGCAAGTGCAGGGTCTACTACTCATCGCGTTGGGTTTATACTGCTACGACCGCTGGGGTTCCCGCAGCTTGAAGCACAACAGGTCATAGCATAGAGAGCTGTTTGGAGGGCTAGAATGCACAGCTGACATCTTCACTGGCGCGGCGGCCGGGCTAACCCGGTCACCACAGCAGCTCATCACCAGCCACGCCCGCAAGGTCCATGACTACCCGCAGCATTTCTGCCATGACTAGTCTACTCTAGAATGTGTTGTAGAGAGCCGCAGTCGTGGGTAACGAGCTACAGCCCTACAATAATACACATTCAGTACAATGGTGAGAAAAAGTTCGACCGGGCGCACTTTTATACGGTGCGCGCGCCGGGTAACCCTCGCATACAGAGCGAACCCCAGGCGAGGCTACCCACCATGGTGCTGCTTTTAAGATTGTGGGCATTGCAGCTCTTGGCGGGAGCATTCGCCGCTGGCTTTTCTGCAAAGTTCGAGGGTGTTCCCCAAGATGCGCTTACAGCGCCCGAATCCGGTGCTGCATCGCCAATATTGAACGGGCTCAACTATCAGTCGAGAATCGATGTGCGATTGTACAAGCAAAACCGGCTGGAAAGCGAGTTGCTTCCTGTGACGAGGGCCTACACATTTGACGTGTCGGACTTGGCGGACGGCGAGTACAACCTCGATGTGAACTCATACGACTTCAGCTTGCGAGTCTCTCGGTACTACCTCAAGGTAGCAAACGAGAAGGTGACCGCGTACGATAACTACGTGGCGAGCGAGACGTACAATGCTAGTTCGGCCGTCGAGGTGAGCAACCAGCGGCCACTTGTCGTGGACATCACGGGCTACAAGCAGTACTACGAGAACCCGCAGGGCAAGATCGCTGACATGGTGATGAACAGTCCGCTTGGGTTTATTTTCAGGAACAGGTTGTACACCATTTTCTTTGTTGCCAGTTTGGTGGTGATGGCACTCCCATACTTCCTCTCAATCGTTGCCCCGGACCTCGCGGAACAGTACGAGGAGATCAAGCAACTGTCATACGACCAGCAGCCAGAACAGCCCATGCAGCAGGAGAAGGTGGAGTTGATACCCGAGACCACGTCTCGTGCGGCCAAAAGAGGCAGAAGGAAGCAGTAACATAAGACACAGCATAATGGAGCATCAGGATCACACGTCATGTATTTCAGGACAAAGCACAATGTATCAGGATACTACACCAGATGTACTCTGTAGACTCGTTCATATTAATAGCTAACCGAAAGCTAGACTCGCACGTATCCTACCCTAGGAGTACGCACAATTACACCTTCACTCTGTAGTTGAAGCCCACCGCCTGGTAGCGGCTCATGACCCAGCAGCAGGTGCCAACCAGGGCAAACACGCCGCAGAAGATGGTGAACGCGCGGTAGTTCGCCAGCGAGCCGCTGCCGATGATCACCGACCCGATCGGGATGCCAAAGAGAATGCCCGTGCTGGAGCACGTGTACATGAGGCCGTAGCGCTGGCCGAACTGGTCGACCTGCGAGATGGAGCCCAAGCAGAGCGGCGTGAGGCTCAAGATGGACGACGAGAAGAAGCCGCACAACACCGAGAAGGCGTACAAGCCCCCCTTGGACGCCCCGAAGGGAAGCCACACGCAGAACACCGAGAGCACGAACCCCGTCAACATACACACCATGACGTTGAAGTTGCCGAACTTGTCGGCAAAGTGGCCGGGGATGTAGCGGCCCGGGATGCCCAACGCATTGAGCACGGTCACGAGCGTCAACGAGCTGCTCTCGGAGAAGCCGTGCGCAATGGCGTAGGTGGCCAAGTACGTCAAGATGCACATGAGAGCGATCTCGGTGAAGAACACCCCGAGCACCAAGAACGTGAACGACCAGTCGCGGAACGCACTCATGTCGAAGAAGGTCTTCGTCTGGTGCATGAGCTGGCGCACCTTGGCCTCCAGCTCGAGCTCCGTGGGCGTCAACTGGCGCCGGAACCGCAGCTTGACGAGCACCACGGCCACGATCTGCGCCGCCAAGCACACGAACCCCACGATGCGGATGGCCCACCCGAACCCGACGGACGGGTAGAGCGCCTGGAGCACCAACGGCCAGATCGTGCCGCCCACGGAGCCTCCCAACGTGGCGAACCCCAACGCCTTGCCGCGGTTGGCCAAAAACCAGTGGCTGATCAGCGAGATGAGCGGCGGGATCGCGAGCGCATGTGCGGTGCCGAGGCAGAGCGACAACGAGAAGATGAACGCCACAATGGAGCCGGAAAAGCTCACGGCGATGAAGCCCGTGATGAGGAGCACCGTCGACGCCACCAAAAGGCGGGTCGAGCCCGTGCTGTCGAAGGTTGGCCCGACCAACACCCCGAGAAAGAACGGGAGGCACATGTAGATGGAGAACACCCACGACACGCTGGACACCTTCTCGCCCGCCAACTGGTGCGTGGACACGTACGCCTGCACTGCGCCGACTGAGTTGAGGATGCCGAAGTGGACTATGAGCCCGATGTGCGACCCGATCACCACGCTGATGGCCCGCCAGCCGCCGTCAGGGAAGTCCTGGGAAGTTTCTGTCGCGGGCTCGGACTCCGGCGAAAACGAGCGGGTCGGCTCAAGCGAAGTCTCTGTGCCTTGGGCCGGCCTGGCCACTGTGCGGAGCTCGGTTCCGTTCATGGATGAGTCAGTAGGTGCGAAATCTGGAGTAGCAGCCTCTGTACTGTATGGGGCAGGCTCTGTCATACTGATAAGGCTGTTGCTATTGATCTTGCTATTGATCTTGCGGTTGGTCTTGTTGGATTCGTGGCCAAGGCTGTCAGACAGAACTATTCTTTCTTGTCGCTAGGGTTTAGCAGCTATTCTTTTGCTTGGTCATCGCGATGGCTGACTGCGGCAATCGTGCCATTGTCTGATGTATAGTGTATGTGTGTTGCCTGATGCCGCTACTACTGTCTCTACCCGAGTTATTGCTGTTCCGAGGCTGTCCTAACTGTTGCTCTGTTGTACTGTGGTGTTCGGTGCCCTATTGTTCTGTGGTGGCTCTGTTGTTGGCAGTCTGGGCTTATGTGTTGACGTCGTTCTTGTATTGTTGCAGCCGTTCTTAACCGAGCTCAGGTGATCATTTTAGCGGTGAGATGGAACAGCTTGTCTGTTGCGTGATCTGCTGGTGCAGCTAGATGGGCAGTCCACATTGACAATGGGCAATTGCGCGTGGCTGCAAAAGCGCAATTTTGCAGCAGCCAACGCAGCCATACACATTGTTTGGTAACTACTCGCAGTGCATTGTCTATTGGTGTTTATTTATGTGCGTGTGTGTGTGTTTATTGTGTGATCGTACATCCAGTGCAGATCGTATGAATCAGTCGTTCTCGTACACGAGCTCCTTTTTGGCCTCGCCGCTGTAGTCGGGCTTTTTTCCTCCGAACTTCGGATTGGACCACCCGTTGACGTAGTCAAAGTCCGTTTTGACCCAGTGTGCGAACGGATACGTGGGCAACGTCTTCAACGGCGTCTCGTCGGTGATGAGCCCCAAGTCCTTCTGCCGCAGGATCAACAGGTCCAAGTAGCCCGAGATGTGGTCGCGGATGAACTCGAAGTTCTTGTACTTGATGATGCCCTCAGGCGCCTCGTAGATGATTTTCCGGAGAAGCAGCGGCACGTTGGGCTCGTCCTTCATCTCGTCAATCAGGTAGAAGATCGGGTGGTTGGTGAAGATGATGGCCCTGCTCTTGGGCAACCGCCGCAACGTCTGCCGCTCCACGCGCACGTTGAACTCCTTGGGGTCCGTGCTGCGCATGCTGGACTCGAGGTTGGGCACGAACTTGGGGAGCTGGTAGATGTTGTTGACCTTCAACTTGTGGTCCCAGGTGATGTACCACGATGCACGCTCCACCGGCGAGTACTCGTCCAAGCGCTCGAACCACCGCTCCATCAGCTTCTTCAACTTCTCCTGGTAGTAGGGCACCTCCTCGTGGATGATGTCCAAGTGCTTGCCGAGCTTGTCGCAGATGCCAAACAGGCCCCCCGGGAACGGCACGGCCGCCGCCACCAAGTAGTGCATGCCGTCCTCGGGGTTCTTCTGCACCACGTAGAAGTCCTCCTTGGCCATCTTGGTCACGTACATCAACGGGTGCTCCTTCAACGGCATCGACATGTCCAAGATCTCTTTGGTCAACTCGTTGCGCACCACACGGCCCTGCAGTTTCTTGTCTTGGAGCAACGTGAAGAGAAGCGGGTACCGCTCGAGCATGTGCGAGGTCACCATCTCCATCAACTCGAAGCACGAGTCGTACGCCTCGGGGAGCCAGTCGATGTTCTCGCGCCCGTACTTGTGCCAGATGCGCTTCTTCTCCTCGATGTAGTGGCAGTAGTACTTGTCCATGTCCAACCAGTGGTTGATGTCCAACTTGTAGATGGACATGGTTTGGTGGTACGGCCACCGAAACGGCCTCCATGGGCGGTCGTCGTAGTTCTTCACCTGCTCCGGCGTGATCATGAGGGGCGTGGCCTTGGGAAGCACCTGCTCCTTGTTGCCGTAGGCCGAGTTTTTGCGGCTCTGGCCGGGGGTCGAGGGGTTGGAGGTGCTCACATATGATCTGTAGTACTTGTTCGCGAGCTGGCGCACCTGCTTGGACGACGAGAGCAAGAGACACACCGCAGTGGCGATCAACGAAATGATAATCACGTCAGCCATGGCCCTCACAGGAGCCACCGCAAGGGTTATATATGGCGATAGGGAAAGTTTGCTCAAACGAGTAGCTGCGAAATCCTGCATGTGCAGCATGGTTCCAGGATACCTTTGCCTAATCGGGTCGCTATCGCAACGGGTTTTGATACTCAGATCGGAGCAGTGATCCTCCAGATCTCGATTGCAATCACGCATGTATGTATATGTGGCGCTATTCACTCCAGGCACAGCAATCAGCACTGCAAACACGTGTACAGTGCTGAAGGTGAGTCCATGAGTACACGCAATATATTTGCGTAGTCACTTAGCTCTTGGAAGATCATGAGCACATCCCCACGCACATTCAAAGGTCATCATGGAAGCAAATCATGAAGTTGTGGTCAGAGAGAGAATAGAGCAGCACTTCAATGGCCCTCGTTTAGTCACAAGTCTCCCACACTCACCTTAATTCACCTTCCATCCATTGTGTTTTCGTAAGTCGGCTTGCACTACTTTCGTCACCAGCAACTCTGTCATCACCATCGCATGATCAGCAGCAGTGGTGCAACCAAATACGCACCAGACTTTTAATAGAAGGCCACTTGCTGATGCCGAAATTTAGACAAGCTGTAGTCTGACCGCGATACAAGCGATATATAGCAATTCATGTACTTGCGGTGCACTTTAAACTTCTCATAGAAGTACAGATAGGCTCGCATAAAGCAATTGGATATGGCGATTGTCGAACCTCAGTTCGGGCATATGCCGAAGCGAGAACAGGTGGTGCTTTCGAGAGATTCCCTCTGCCGTGGCCCGACGTGTCCAGCCAACTGAATTCCTGAGCTTCTCCAGAGTCTCAGCTTCGACAGCGGTGATACAAGAATGTCACTCAGAATGAACATCCAGCGAACATAACGGCGGAATGCAACAATGTAGTTGAAAACGATAGAGATAGTTCATGGCTTCAATTGGGCAACTTCTTTAGAATCTCGAATATGCTTCGAGAGGTGAGCCAAGGCATAGAAGTTGGCAGACGTAAGTTTGCATTGAGTTGCAGCGCCAATGGAGTCATCGGCTTGGGTAGAATCACTCCTAAGATGTGAGCTAATGTCCCATTGGAGCAGTGTACCGTAAGAACTGATTGCCAGGGTTGCGAAGAGTTGCCCTTCACGGGAAGTCAAATTTCCTGTTCCCCAGGTATCTGGACCAACTCAACGATTGAGCCATCTCCACTAAATTACAATCTTTCAGCCTTCCCCAAATCTGAATACGTCGTTGATGGAATCTCCGCTGTTGACTCGTTCACTTCGTGCGTTGCACTGCCCCAACTGAGCGCCATGGAATGAGAAACATCAGGCGTTATTCCCCATAAGCCAGCCAAGTGACCCCAGTCAGTAGACTCCTACGTTATTCCACATTTAGACTTACCATTAAACTCCCTTGAGCTCAAAGTGTGGTCGTCTGTTTTGTGACGCTGTATCCCACTCGAAACTGTTTCCTTCGCTCGATGCGCAGACTTGCAATGAACTATATCTACACTGTCTTCATGAAATGTACATTTTATGAGAGAGATAACATCTCGAGTACCACCTTCTAATTAACCTCAAGAGCACATGCGTGCACTCCTACAATCTTCTACCTCTTCTACCACCCTTTCTTCTGGTGGAGTCCGAAGGAACTGGAGTGACGTCCTCGATTCTGCCGATTCTCAAGCCGGATCTGGCAAGAGCTCTCAAAGCAGACTGACCACCGGGACCGGGGGTCTTGGTCTTGGTACCACCAGTAGCTCTGATCTTGATGTGGACAGCAGTGATGCCAACCTCCTTGCACTTGACGGCAACATCCTGGGCAGCCAACATGGCGGCGTATGGAGAGGACTCGTCTCTGTCGGCCTTGACCTTCATACCACCAGTGACTCTGGCGATGGTCTCCTTACCGGAGAGATCGGTCACGTGGACGAAGGTGTCGTTGAACGAGGCGAAGATACGAGCAACACCGAAAACTTGGGAACGGTCTGAGGTTAGTATCGGCTTGTATAAGCGTGTGGTTTGTGTGAGCGTGCGTATGATTTCTTGGAGTTGGAGTTTCTTCTTGGTGGGATATCTTGGTCCTGGGGGAGTTGATAATGACGGGAAGACCACGACGATCAATAAGATAGACCGTGGACATGGCTATACCGTTCTCTTAGGCACGCTGACGCTTCACTTCATGGGTTGAACGAACATACCAGCAGACATGGTTTCCTGTAGTGTACAATGAGGAGTAAATGAAAATTTTGTGAGGAATCTTTTTGAGAAATTTTCCTGGGCCGCGGAGTGCACACGGTGCGCGCGCACCGGGGCTACAGCCCTAGCGAAGCAGTCTCAGACAAGCTGGGGAAATTACGGGAGGCTATATTCGAGTATCTGAGGAAATTAAGGAGTAGTTCATCTGATGAAAAGTCCGTTCCTGAGGCGAGTAAAGAGTGCGAGGATGTAGCAGAATAGACTTTGGAGACAGTTGTGAAGGTAGCCATACGATGAGTCGCTTTACCCTATGGAGGTATGAAACGATCAAGTGAAGCTCGTACTTGAAGCTTCGTACTCGAAGATTCGTAGTCGTTGACGTAATTACTATAGTGGGTTCACCTGTTCTCGGTGGCCCGTGTATACTCTACTCTTGTGGGGCAGTTGCACCCAAGTTGCACCCATAGCGCGAAGTCGCAAGCACCAAGAAAAGCTGACTTCGAGAGGGCAAGCGCTTCAAGAGAACTGTGCGGTCAAAACTGGCCGAACTTCAAGGAGTAAGCTCAGGCAGCAGTAATATTAAGCAGTAGCTCAAGAAGCAAGCTCAAGCAGCCCAAGCAGGAAGCTCAAGTAGCTTAAGCGAGCCCGTGACTAGCGGTGTCTACATGTCTATGAGGCCCAATGGCCTTCTACACTGGGTCTAGAAGGGTGCATTAGCTATAAGTACAGGCTTAGTAAACGAAGCCCAAGATCTTACCAGAAACGTGCTTTCTTCTGGCTTCCTCGTGGTCCATGATACCAGCAGAGGTGGTCAAGATGACGTAACCAAACTGTCTGGCGGGCAACAAGTTGTCGGTCCATCTCTCGATGTCGCCAATCTTGACGTTGAATCTGGGCGAGATGACACCGCACTTGTTCAATCTGCCGGTCAACTGCACAACGATCTTGCCCGATCTGTGGTCGTCGATGTACTCGAACTCACCAATGTAGCCGTGCTTCTGCATCACCTGCAAGAACTTGATGATGACCTTGGACGAGGGTCTGAGCAAGACCTGTCTCTTGCCGGTCTTCTCGGCGTTGTTGATGGCGTTGAGGGCGTCAGCGAGAACGGAGGTTCTGGTCATTGTGCTTGTTGTAGATGGAGATTTTTTTTTTTCACCGCACTTATGGGTGGAAAAGCAGTCACAGCGAGATGCGCGCACATGCAGGACACAGCGGTGCAGGCCGCGGGCCTCTCCTCCTGCGCTCTGAAAAAACTTTTCGAAAGCTACCTACTTCTTCCCTACACTAAGATGCCTGTATGTACAAAACAACGTGGTGAATATCCGTCCAGATGAGCCTATTCGATAGCGTGAAGCCGGCGTTCCATGTCCGTACCCGAGTTTCCGGAACGAGAAGCACAGACTTGAAGATACAGACTCCTCCAAACTACGAAGACACAGCCTAGAATATTGAGTGGCAAACGATTCCAAGAAACGATACAAAACGAATGCAAGAACGAAGAGAACATCATGGACTGATACACTGGACCCAGACCGAGCACGTACTAACTCACAGGCTAACAAATCTTTCAAGACCAAGCAGAAGTTGGCCAAGGCCTCCAAGCAGAACAGACCTTTGCCTCAGTGGATCAGATTGAAGACTGACAACAAGATCAGATACAACGCCAAGAGAAGACACTGGAGAAGAACCAAGTTGAACATCTAAGCGTCGTTCATTGTCATGTCCATATAGGAATACACCTAATAGCAAGTGATGTAGCACGTCCTCCGATATTGTAACCCTAGCACTCGATGGTTACATGATCAGTGTACTATTGCACGACTGCCTTCTGTACTACGTTGCACATGCATTTCAGTGTACTATGTTGTACGACTCTGCCTTTCTGTGGGTAGAAGGTTAGTGTCGTATCCCGTCTTCAGAACTGGCCGTACTTCAGATCTGTCTCCAAGAATTTACGTTACGTGAGTATTTACGTTACGTGAGTATGAGCCGGATGCTGTCCTGTTTCTGGGAGTAGTTGTCCTGCTTCTAGGGAGAGTGGTGCTACTGTGCTGTAGGATACATGTCCACCAGAGATACGTGTCCAACTAGATGTATCGACTACTGCACACTTTTCTGCGCAATGCAATCTCGTAACTGCTTTCTTGTAACGCTGTGGTGGGTCCCGGTGGGGAACTACGCGGTGCAAAGACCCTGGTATATTGTAGGTAAGTACCATCCTAAACTTCCTCCTCAAACACCGTCTCGATCGGCTTCTCCATGAAGGACGCGTGAGACAACACAGAAACGGCAGAGGAACCAATCAACCACATCATGGTGGAGATGGGACTCGCCAAAAAACCCAAAGGCACAGCCACAACCATCAAGCCCGTGTAGAGCTGAGACGACGTGAAGCGCCCGATGGGCAACACCAAGTCGCTGCCGCCCAACTTGCTGATGCCAAACACACCGCCCACGACAAAGAGAATCACAAACAACAATAACAAGTTGGTCACCAACGCGTACACGGACAAGATCGACACCACGGCGATGTAGTTGGCCTGGAAGTAGCCCAAGTTGTAGCCCACTCTGCCCTGGAGCTCGCCGAAGTTGGCGGGCTTCGAGAGACGGCGGTAGTCGAAGAACTCCTGCGGAGGTCTTATCTTGGAGATGGTGGTTTGGAGCGTGCCGACATCGTTTCTGATGCGCTCGAGGCTGAAGCGCTCGGTAAGCTGCGAGAACTGCGGTTAGTGGTGCTGGGGCAGAGGTGAGGCCGGACGTACTGGTATGTTGGAGAGCGAAAGAGACATGTTAAGCTAGGGTGGTTTTTTCGAGGTGGCCATGTATCGCGCTGGCGCAGCAGTGTGTGCAGGGCGCAACGTCTAGAGGTGCAAGTCCTTCTTCACCATGGCTCTGCAGATGGGGTGGTAGGACGCCTCGAAGCGGCGGAAGCACGCGAGCGCGAGCTCGCGGTCCACCTTGTTGAGGAGCACGTAGCCCGGACGCACGAACTTCATGCGGCCCACGGTGCCGAGCCACTCGCCCAACCGCGAGTAGTACGCGCGGCTGCGCCCGCCCACCTGGAGCACATACCAGCGGAACAACACCTCGGCGTTGGACGACGCCAGGTACGCAGCGTAGATCTCGCTCATGGCCGCGAGCGCGTCCGCGTGGTCCGCCCACGCAAAGTCCGCGAGCTTGTCGAACGACGAGAGCGTGTCCAAGAACACCACCGACTGGTTGGCCGAGAAGGCCGCGACGTCCTCGGGCGTGAACGCGGCGAAGTTGCTGCCGGCACGCGCGGCGTGGATCCAGCGGTCCGCCAAGCGGTAGCACTGGTCCACCAACGTGGTGTCGAACGCAGGCTTCACGGGCGGCATGCCGGGCTCGTACAACCACGCATGCCAGTCGATGGCGTCCAACTGGGCCTTCTTGTCCGCGAAGAACGCGTACAACGTGTCCAAGAACTGGTAGGTGTCGAGCGAGCGGAACTTGTACGTGGAGAAGTAGTGGAGGATGAACGGGTCGAACGCGGCCTTGCCCACGGTCTGCTCAATGAGGAACAAGAGGTTGAAGCCTTTTTCGTAGGGCACCGTCGAGAACGCGTCGTCGGGGTCGCAGCGGTCTTTCAAGTCCTGGACAAGCACCAGGTAGCGCTTGGCGGACGCGCCCATGGCGCGGATGGAGTTCTCGAGGTCGTTCCAGCCGATGATGGCGGAGAAGTGGCGCGTGGGCTCGCCGTGGAGCAGCGCCTGGATGCGCCGCTCCAAGTACACCGTCCAGCCCTCGTTGAGCCAGAAGTGCTCCCACGAGCAGTTGGTGACCAAGTTGCCCAGCCACGAGTGCGCCAACTCGTGCGCAATCACGTCCACGTTCTGGCGGTCGCCGGAGATCAACGTGGGCGTGACGAACGTGGCGTTGGGGTTCTCCATGCCGCCGTAGGGGAAGCTCAGCGGCAACACCAACGCGTCGTACTGGTCCCACGGGTACGCGTACACCAACTTCTCCGCGGCCTGGAGAAACTGCTCCATGTCGTGCTCGAACTCGTGCTGGCACGCCTGGACCTTGGACGGCTCGCAGTACACGTGCGAGCGGGGCCCAATGGGCAAGCGTGTGATGTCGCCGGACGCGAGGGCCACCAAGTACGACGGAATGGGGATGGGCTGCGAGAACTTGTACACGTTACCGTCCACAGAGACTGGGCGCCCGCTCATCAACACCGGGTACGGCGACCGGGCCTCGTACAAGTACGGCGTCTTGACAGCCGGGGTGTCGAAGCACGGGAACATGCTACGCGCGTGGATCGGCTGGCACTGCGAGAACAAGTACGGCGCCGTCTTGCCGTCGGTGGCGTCCTTATCTAGAAACTGCAACGCGGTGCAGTCGGCGGTGGTTTCGAAGTCAATGCGCAACGCAAACTTGCTGGCGCCGCCGGTAGCGACGGTCAAGGGCGTGCCCAACGAGCTGGAGGTGTCGCCCAAGGCAAAGTCGGCACTTTTTCCGTCGACGCTGGCCTTGAGGATCTTCAAGAAGGACGTGTCCAAGACCACCTGGTCGGTGGGGGACACCACTTCGATGTCATAGTCCACGACACCGGAGACGATTTTTGCGTCAAAGTCCACGGCGAACGCCAACGCGGTCGTGCCGAGACGAAAGTGCAGGTAGTTGGAGAGCGTGGAGGGGTCGCTCTCGGGGGAAAATTTGGGGCGGCGCCCAGCGATGGCTTGTTCCATTCTGGTTGTGGAGAGAGCAGCGTGCGAGCCGATATAGGCGTCTGTGCAGGACACCACTCAAAGGTGCCGTGCCGGTGAGAGGCTAGCAGACCAGCAGGTATGACCAAGCGGAGAAATTCGAGGGACATGGACGCATTGGCATTGTGAGGTTGCATTCTGAGGTTCCGGCACTGTGACGTTCGAGCGCACTAAAGTGTGCAACCAGGAGGAATGGCTGCAACAAGGATTTGCAGACTGGCGTCGCGCAACTGCGGAGTTGGTCTCCACCGTGCTCGTTAGGGAGCAACCTGTGCCGGTGGCCGTGTGGCCCCGCTTGCAGCCTTCTCGCCAGAAGTTGCCGCTGCGAATATCGGCAGCCGCGCGAGAATACTTTATGAGGATCGCCTATAGAGCGGTCGCCTATTTGAGCCGCCTATGCCCGCCTATGGGACTATGAGCCGCCTATATGAGCCGTGCGGAGGGTACGCCCGTTGGGACGCATGCACGCCTGTTAGCGGACGCATGTACATCTGTTAGCGGACGCATGTACGTCCGTTAGAGGACGCATGGCACCCTAGCCGGGCTCCTGCAGAATGCGCGTGTCCATCGGAATGTGCCAAGGCGCCAGGAACCGTGCGCTAGTCGCTGCACCGTAAATGCAAGCACACCCAAACGGGACGTGTTTGCTCGCCTTTGGGTCGACTGCTGCACAGTCGTGTTGCAAACGCTGTGCGCGGTGTAGTTCGCAGGCACATGTCGCGGAGGCACCTAAGGTGGACGCATAGAGCCTCACGATATGGCGATCAGGCATCTCGGCAATCTGAGTCTGGGGAATGTCGATATAACACAACACCGACGACTCTACGACATGCTTCGACACATTGGGAAAGCCGGACCAAAGTGGCACGGCAGGCTGCAATGAGATGTGGAGCGCAACAGGCCCAATGTCGAACTATGTTCACGTCGGACGCAGTGCCAACATCTGACGTGGATTCGTATTTTACAAACTAAATTCGTGGATCTGAATAGGATCGGATCTTGATACGACTCAGCACGGACGGATGGTGTTAGAGTGATGGGAAGAAGCGAGATAATGAGAGGGAGATGGGAAGTGAGGGAGATGGGAAGTGAGGGAGATGGAAGAGGGGAGATGGGTGAGAAGAGATAGGAAAGGTTGGCACGGCCACTAATCATGGCCGACTGGGCCCGGCATCTCATCAAGTGTATGCGAACGCTCGTGGCAGCAATGTTGTTCTCGGTGCTTCGTAGCAGCCGGGAATGAGCTGCAAAACCGGTGTACGGGTGCGCTCCGAGTGGGCTGAGATCAACCACCACCTACACCTCATCACCCGGCGTGCACAGCTCCCTGCTTACGACCTCGCAATGTCCTTCCACGAAAGCGACGCCGTGCGCTCGCCGCTACATCGGCTCCAGGCCGAGCTCGCGAAGGACTTCCCCGGCAGCCCCAGCAAGAGCCCCAGCAGGCATCCCAGCCACACCGGCCCCCAGCCCAGTTTTCCCCAGCCCAGCTATCCGCTGCCCAGCCATCTGGTATCGAGCCGTGGCCTGAGCACGGCGCGCAGCCACCACACGGTGAGCTCTGCGCTGCCCAACGGGTATGGCCTGAGCCCGTACCTGAACCATAGCCTGCCTGTGAACCCGAACCGGCTAGACATGAATCCGCGGCTAGAAACGAACCCGAACCGTCTAGATATGACCCCGAACCGTCTCGAAATGTACCCTAAGGGAGAAACGAATCCCAACCGGCTAGATATGAACCCTAAGGTTGAAGTGAACCCTAAGGTAGATGTGAACCCTAAGGTAGATGTCCCTGGCGTCGGGCCAGACCGATCCAGTGTTGACGCGAGCCTGAACGGCGACGTGGCCCCCGATGCGTACTTCAACGACGCCGAGAGCGTGTACTCGTTCGAGCTGGTGTCCACCAACGGGCGCCTTCTCGACCGCTTGGGCCTCGAGGACGACGACTTCGACCCCCGCCGCGAGTCGGTGATGCTGGTCTACAGCACGGGCCGCCTTTTGGACCGCCTCGGCCTCGACGACGACGACGAGCCCGGCCACCGGCCCGTGCGGGCGTCCTCAGCCATCAGCTTGGACCGCATGCGCCCGGCCCGCACCTTGTCGTCCCGCATGCCCGTCAAGGCGGCCTACCGCGTCGTGCAGCGCTCCAGCCACTCGGTGGACTCGCTTCTGGGCGACATCGGCTACAACAGCACCACGCTGCTCCTGCTGCTCGACCTGCGGCCGCACCGCACGGTTCCCGCGGGGTCGCCCATCCCGGAGAGCCCCGACCGCATGCGCTTCGACCTGCCCCACGACCTGCCTTCCCTTCCCCATGGCCTGCCGTCCTTTCCTCACGGCCTGCCGTCCTTTCCCCACGGCCTGCCGTCCCACTTCCCCCCACAAGGAACACACGGCCTGCCGTCGCATTTTTCGCTGCCCGCCCAGCCCAGCATCGCCAGCTCCGCGCCCGGCAACCATCGCCTGCGGCTGGTGGCCGGCTCGTCCTCCTCCGTCGACTTGGTCGGCAGCGTGGCCAAGCGCTCGCTTTCGTCGTCGTCCACGCTGTCGCTCGACGGGTTCAACCCGAAAGTCGATCCCGCGGTGGATGCCGCCACGAAGAGGGCGCTCGCGCTCCGTGCCCAGGGCCACGTCCGCGAGGCGGCGTACCAGCTCCACACGCTCGCCAGCCCGCCCACCAACGCGCCGCGAGCCATGTACCTCTACGCCCAAGTGCTCCGTGCGGGCCAGGGCGTCAAGCTCAATGCGGCGCAGGCCGCGCGCTGGCTCGCCCGCTGCGTGTTGGTCTCTGAGAACGACGCCGCGCCCGTGGCCAAGCTTGCAGAGCTTTCGCCCGAGCAGCTCGTGGGCATCGTCGCGCGCAGTGTGGGCACGCCAGACCCGTTCGACGTGCACGCCCACCTTGCGGCCCGTGGGGCGAGTGCACTTGCCAAGCTTGCGGCGCTCAACACCAAGGACGCTCTAGTCGTGGGCGGTGCGTACCGCGTGTTGGGCGAGCTTCTTCTCGCGGGCGAGGGCCTAGCCAAGGACGAGACGCTTGCGCGCGGCATGTTGGCCAAGGCGGCCGCACTCGGCTCGGCGGCCGCGCTGGTTTCGCTCGGCGAGCTCTGGAGCACCAAGCTGAAGTCGCACAAGAAGGACTTGCGCGTGGCCGCGGCGTGGCTCCGCGTGGGCGAGCTATTGGGCACCAAGGACATGGGCAACAGCTGGATCTACAAGGACAAGTACATGGAGCGCAGCAAATAGTAAATACGTCCGGGGGACGAATACATGCATCTAGACATCTATTCCAGCGTATCACACAACGTCTCACTCAGCGCCTCACTCTGACGGCTTAATCGTCCAACGTCTTGACTCAATCACGTCTCGCACTTCACATCTCGACTCACTCTCTTGCATCAGTTTCTCGCTTGTGCACAATCAGTGTTCCTCACAATGGCCCCGACATGTCACTTTGGCGTCTTTCGGGCAACCTGTAACGCATACTTGGCGCCGCCGTTGATCTCTGGCCCCACATGGTCGCAGAACTCCCGAACGCAACGGTAGAGGTACGCGGCCGCGTCCTTGAAGTCCAGGTACGGCCCCAAAGGCAAGTAGTACTTGTCCGTGGAAGGACTCAACACCGTGTCCGGCGGGCGGGCGATGGACGGCGCCCGGCCGTGCCAGCTTTTGGGAAATATGGTCGCCGGCGCAGGGCAATTGGCGAAGAACGACTGCGACTCGGCAAAATGGTCCTCCATGGCCGCGTAGTTGTGGATGATCTGCGCCTGGAGGTCGTGGATTTTGCGCGTGTCGCCCTTCTCCTGTGCGTGGCTAGAAAGGTCGTTCTTGATGAGCGAGTTCACTCTTCGGAGCAAAAGTGCCTTGGCGATGGCTAGCACCCCCACAAGGAACGAGAGGTACGACTTCTTCTTGTCGCTGACGTTGTTCGTCTTGATGTACTTCTCAATGCGCTGCACGAGCAACGGGATCTCGGCGTACAACGAATTCCAGCTCCGCTCCAGCGCCTTGCTTCTCTGTTTCTCCTCCGTGTCGTGCGCGATGGCCGTTGCCAAGAGCCAGTCAAACTCTAGAATCACCGAGAAGAGCGGGTCCTTGGCCCGGACCTTGTCGTTGAGCATCTGAATGTCTCTGGCGACCTTGTACCACCTCTGCTTGGGCTCCGGGGCCTTCTTCGGCTCGATGATGCCGAGACCCTGCACCTTCGCCGGCGACCGGGGCCGAAACGTGCTTTTGTACTTGGCGAGCTGCGCCTTGAACAGGATCCGCAAGAGGAAGCGTGGCTTCCCATCGCTCAACTTGTTGATCCACCGCACCTTGCCCCGCGCATTGCCATTAAGCACAGACGACACCGTAGAAGGTTTCTTGGGAAGTGGGTGCGCTAGCGGAGCCGGTGTGGTGGGTTTCTGTTCGCCCAAGTTCGGAAGTGTGGGCGATAGGAGGGACATGGGTAGGTTGTCAATGTCACTCTCGTCGTCAGCCTCGTCTTCAGGGTGCGATTCCGGTGCCGAGCCTTCCAGCCTGCTTGCCGGTGCCGAGCCTTCCAGTCTGCTGGGCGGCTGCTCGCCGTATTTGGGCGGTAAGGTCGGCGATAGTGGTGTTGGTAGGAGTCCGTTTGAGGTGTAGGACGCGATCATGTCGTCTAGATTCCACTTCAAGCCGTGTGAGACCGGCGACGCCACGAAAGGCGATTGCGTGTTTGGGCGCTTCTTGACGGTCTGTTTTCGAACCGCCCTGGGCTCTGGGGCCCGCTTCTGCTCTTGGAAGATCGCCGACTTCATCACGACATCGGCGTTCGAAGAGTTTGCGGGGCTTTTCCGAGGCAGAAGGAGAAACAGCGAGGGTATGCACTTGGCGGGGTGCGATCTGTACTGTGAGCGGGTCTAGCACGTTCACGGAGGACCCTAAGGAAAGTTGGAGAGTGGAGTACTTCGATATCGATACGTGCAGGTTGCAGGACTAGTCGGTTTAAGATGGTTACGAGACAGACGAGACGGGACAAAATAGATCCGCCGGTCGCCTTACTATTGGGCACGAACTGTAAGGAGCCACGTGAAGTGGGTTTAGTGGGAATTATGTTGGGTGGGCCAGGCTCGATTGTGTGCTCAAGCGTGCCGAGAACAATGGACCAGGGACCGCTTTATGTACGGCTATTGAGTTAGAGCTGGAGCAACAATGCGTCCGGCTGACACTCCTTCTTATAGGCCCATATGGGCCCTTATGGCCCTTATAGGCCGGAGGAAGGTCAGAGGTGATTGGATATCAAATCCGATTGGTAGAGACAACATGACCCCTGAGCCACGGCCATTGAGATGCCAACATGCTTCAATTCTATGAAGCATTGATAAGATTCTTGATACGATTCGTGACACATGATTCTTCACATTGTAAAGTGAAGGGGCTGTCGTCTCATTCGGTTTGGCAGCCGAGGTCACCTACGAGTTTTGAACTGAATTTCTGAATACAGAAGCTCATGTAGCACCTGTCGAGCTACTGAAGGTCATTAAATTGTCCTTCAATCGTTTGGCTAGGTTTTTTGGATATTGCATCCCAGATACTTGAAACAAGATAGCCTGCATCTCACCTCTTCTCATGGCTAACTACAACGAAGTGACGCCCAAGCAGTGGGGCAAGAAGCAAAAGCCCAAGCAAACGCCCAAAAAGAGAGAGCCTGCTCCGTCCCAAGAAACCCAGGGTGCAGCATGGCCGGCGTCGCTCCAGAACTTCGTGGACAAGTCGTTCCAGCTCGCAGAGTCGCTTCCACCAGACCAAAAGACGCTTTTCAACGACCAGATGCAGACGCTTATGGCCCAGGCCATTGCCCAGAACGTGATCTGGACCAACCCGTGGGAGGTGCAGTCGCTCCCCGTTTTCTCCGGGGGTTCGGCCGTCGAGTTGGCCCTCAACAGACCTTCAAGTGCACCCAAACGAATGGAAATGACCGGCGACTTCGACTCCTCCGAGCGCAAGCGCCAACGAATGAGTCGCTTCAACGACTCGCATCGCATGCGCCTGGAGTCGCCGGCACCGGGCTCCACTAAGGAGATTGTAGGTACGCTGAACGCCTTGGAAAAGAGGTACCTTCGCTTGACCTCCGAGCCCGACCCCGCAATGGTGCGGCCGGAGAAGGTGCTCGTCAAGGCGTTCAAGTACGTGGTGGACAAGTACCGGGGTGAAAAGCTCCAGTATCTGTACATCAATGACCAGCTCAAGGCCATCAGACAGGACTTGACCGTGCAGCACATCTCGAACGACTTGCCCATGAGGGTGTACGAGACCCACGGCAGAATCGCCATCGAGAACAACGACTTGGGGGAATTCAACCAGTGCCAGCTGCAGTTGACGTACCTTTACGCGCTACAGAAAGACCCAGCCTTCTACAAGCACACCTACGAGTTCACCTGCTACCGCATCTTGTACTTGCTCTTGACCGGGAACTACTCAGACATCAACAGCATCCGCCTTGAGCTTCTCAAGTCCGACAACACCAGTGAGCACCTCTCTGCAGAGTACCAGACGTACCGAGACGGAGTCTACAAGGCGTTGGAACTCCTCACCTTCGTAGTCCAAGGACACTACCACGGCTACTTCGAGACATACAAGTGGTTTTTGCGCCAGGCGGAGTTGAAGTGCGCCGCACACTTACTTCGGCAGTTCATGGCCACCAAGCACCGGTTGTTGGCACTCAACACCATGTGCAAGGCGTTCAAGAAGTTGCCCCTCCCGTACTTGCAGAGCGAGCTCGGCTTCTCGGAGGCGGAAACGATGTCTACGTTGTTGGCCGACTTCGGACTCTCACAGTTTGCCGATGGAGACTTTGATCTTGCAGCCGCGCGAGGTGTCTTGCAGAGTATAGTCGACAAGGGTACGTTCAAAAAGGTCGATATCAAGGGGCAGGTGTGATGTCATGGACAGGTGTGAAGTCGGTGTGATGTCATGGGCAGGTGTGTCAGGGGCAGGTAATGGGATGGACAAGCAGCTCAGAGGTCGATAAAGGGACTGGTGTGTCAGCAGTGTGGATAGACGTCAAGGCATGTACTAGAAATGGGAATGGGCTACATAACGGAATGGTGTCGTTGATTCAGAGCGCCGGCGCCACAGCCATCATGGCGAAGTTGTTCCGCTGCAGTTCGTCGGTGTTGTCCATGTAGAACTGGATCTTTTCGGCCACCTTGGCGTCGTCAAGGATGTGCAGACTTTCCGGCGACTCCCCGAGGTCCACGGGCCCGCTTCTACGGCCGTCCAACTCGTAGACATGGCCGTCGGTGCCCTTCACGTACGTGATGAAGTGGAACTCGACCGGCTCCGAGGCATCGGGCGCCGTCGTCTGGCCCTGGGCGCCGTAGTTATCGTCGAGCTGGATGTTCAGCTCAAGCAGCTCGACCAATTGGGCAATCTCCTCGACGCCGGATGCCGCGGAGATCTGCAGAAGAAGGAGGCTGTTCACCAACAGGCTCTGCACGATGAAGTCTCGAGGCAAGTTGGCCAAAACGTGGAGCAACGCATAGAGCCCGCAGCCGTTGCCGATGGTTTGCTTGAACCAGGTTGCGCTTTCGGAGCTGTTCGAGTGCTGCGAGTCAAACTCCTTGCGGTACTGCTCGTAGGTGCTGGTGATGGGAAAGAGCAACACCAATGCCAAAACCGGTTGCGGCAAGAAGGCAAGAAGGTCTGGATCGGTGAGGGAGTAGACGTCTTGGAACAGGAGAACGGGCGAGAGGCCGATCTTGTAGGCGAGCGAATTGAAGATCTCGGGATTGGACTCGAGCGGGATGACTCGCTTGGTGTCGGGCATTTCACTAGTAATGGTTGCGATTGATAGTGCGACTCATACTACAGTGCGACTCATACAACCGACTCATACAACCGACTCATATCACCAGTGCGACTCATCCCACTAGTGCGATCACAATTCTCATTCACCTGTAGCAGAGGCAGATGTATACACATTCAATGTACAATGTGGTGGCTGTGGCTCGTTAAAGTGGTGGCATCGCCAGGTTGCAATCAGTTGCAGATCTCTTGGAATATCGCTAGGCTGGGCACTGCTTGTTGTCCTCGAACACGCTGCCTGCAAGAATTGCCTAGAATGTGCTGCTTACAATGTACTAGGTGTTAGAATTGTCTGCTCAGAGATGTCTGCTCAGAGCTGTCTGCTTAGTGTTGTCTGCTGGAGTGCTAAGTGCCGTACTGCCAGGAAGCGTAGAAATGCCTGGGCGAGACTGGTTCAGCTCAATTTCGTGCCCAATTCATCCGCACCAGCAACAGAATGTGAATTGCACAGCTCACAAGAGAGAAAAGAAAGAAAAGCCACATTGTCTCGTCCATACCGGGCTCACTCCGCATTGTATCAATTGGGGCGCATCCATAACCTCCTGCGCACAGGCCATCATACAAATCTGCTCAAACCCCATCTCCACATCCCCCAACTCTACTCCCATGCACAGCAAAGCTTTTCTACTAGCGGTCGTGCCTCTACTGTTTGCAGTGTTGGGCTCTACTGCTGGCTCGCTCCTGCTCCTCATACCCAAGTGGGATGTCCCCGCCACATACTTTCGAATAGCATTCACCACCCTCATAGTACTACTATGCTTCCGCTTGGTGCTCGTGCTCAGGGCCGCAGTGCTCAGCATACGAAGAAACCGTGCGATGGCCAAGGCTCCTTCCGACAAGGTGTTTGACAAGTTCGGCTTGCCCCTCATGGAAGAGGCGCTCAAGCTTATGTTGGTAGCGGCGTTTGCCTTCCAGAACCACGAGCTCTCTCCTTCTCATGCCCTCACTGTGGGATTCGTCTGGGCGGCCAGCAAGCTCGTGGCCAATCTCGTCACGTTCTCGCCGGTGCACTACGAGGAAACCTACGGGAAGTTTGCCCGGAACTACGCCCTTTTCGTGGCCCACAGCGAAAGAAGGGCGTACGACGCGGTGGCCAAGGTCTCGGTCACGTCCGCTGCATCTGGCGATTCAGGCGTCACGTTGGTCAGCGAGGGCGAGACGCTGCCTCTCAAGCCGGTGTTTAACTTGGACTCGTTCAAGTCCACGCCGCTTAGTCACTCGGTGCTGGTGCCCATTGCAGCGAAAGACCCGCAGAGTCATCTCACGATTGACCGCGTCTACGCTGTGTCGCCCAAAAACACGATGCATCTTGAGCATTTCGGAGACGACGACTTCGATGTGGCGAGCTTCAACCCTCACGGTTCTCACGAGCGCAGCGAATCCTCGGGAGAATCGTTCCATACTACTGATACACACTTCGGTGGAGGTGGTGGGGGCGGAACCCAAATCAAGTTGCCAAATGGAGGCACTATCGACTTTGGCGGCGGCTTGGGGTTTGGCTACGACCACACTTCGCCGTGCCGCTCACGTGAATCGCTGATTTCGTCCGAGCCAGAGCAGTGCTCCCCTGCTCCTCTGAAGCTTCAGTTGTGCCTCAGGTGGCTTTCGTGGCTATTGCCGATCAAGAACGAGAACAAGGAGATTTCCCAAAGCGACCTTCGCCAGTCGATCCGCAAGAAGCTTTCGACATACACCCTCAACAGCCAAACTCTGTCGTTGAAGCCCCGTACGTGTCGTTCACTGTATGGGACTATCGACCTCGAGAGCCAGATGGAAGTCCCCCGCAGACGCATTGAGAATGGCCACAGGTTCTACCGATTTGGATCCTTTGCCAACGCTTACCTCGACTCGTGGTCCTCGGCGATTTCGCTCGACCCTGCATTCATACGCTTCGGCGTCACGTTGCCCAAGCTTCCTCATGCGTTGTTCCTCGCATACTTGTCGAGTGCGTGCTTCTGGCTGTTTTCGTCGGCGTTGCTCTATGCTTTGCCGTTCTCGCAAAGCCCTCTGATGTCCACTCTTTCTGGCGGTGCCGTTCTTCTCGTTGTCTTCAAGCTCTTTTGCGGCAACTATTTGCATTCCCAGTGTACGCGGTCGTACCGGTTCTCCGTCCTTATGGAGTTGGTGCTCAACGTGTCTCTATTATCCCTTGTATATTACCTCTATATTATATAGAACAGCATAATCAATAAAATGCATTGTCAATAGGGCGTCCTCAAGTCTCTGTCTCGCAGGCCAGAAATAAATAATCAACTTGCAACGAAATAGGGCCCGTCACTTCCCTTCGTAAACGTTCACTAAGTAGCTCTCATTGGTGAATGTAAAGCCTTTGACGTGAAGCACGTCCTCGGACGCTTTCTGCATTATACTCTGCGGCGGAGGTGTAAACGGCATGGACGTAAACTCCTCGTCAAAGTTCTCGGCCAAGATGGAGTCGGTGATGACTGGCAAAATGGGCGGCAACACCTCGGCCCGCTTCGTGGCGTCCGTGAGCTCATCCCAGTTGATGTAGCGGAAAAACCTATGCAGCTTGAGCTTCTCAAAGTCGCCGTCAATGTCGATCCGCTTGGCGGGGTTCGCCTGTAGTAGCTTGCGCAAGAGGTCCTTTGCGTCCAACGAGAGATAGAAGGGGAACTTCAAGTGCTTTTTCGAGTGCACCACCTTATCCATGATCTTCTCGTTGGTGTGTCCACTGAAAGGCGGTGCCCCGGTCAACATGTCAAAGGCAACGCAACCGAGGGACCACCAGTCCACTGAGAAGTCGTACTCCTCGCCCTTGATCACCTCGGGCGCCATGTACTGCGCAGTGCCTATCATGGAGTGCTTGGCGTCTGCGTCGTCGGAGGAAACCTTGGAAAGGCCAAAGTCGGTGAGCACCAAGTTGCCCTCTGCGTTCAACATGCAATTCTCGGGCTTCAAGTCGCGGTAAATGACCTTCAAGTTGAGATGTAGGTAGCGTAGCGCCAACACGATCTGCGCAATGTAGTAGGAGGCGTCTTTCTCGCTCAAGAAATGCAGCTGCGCCAAGTGGTGGAAGAGCTCTCCGCCGTCGAGATACTCGAGAATCAAGTACACCTTGTCGTCGTCCTGAAACGCGTAGTACAACTTGACGATGTTGGGATGGTTGACTTTCTCCAAGATGGTCTTCTCGTTGAGCGTGCGCTGGTAGTTCTTTTCGTGGATCTCGTTGGTCTCGTTGATCACGAGCGAGGCCTTCTTCAACTGCTTCTGGGCAAAGAGCTTGTTGGTGCTCTTCTCACGCACAAGGAGAACCTTCCCATACGACCCGTGCCCAAGCACCTTAATGGGCTCGAAGTGCGAAAGCTTTGGTCTGTAGCTGCTGCTGATGGACAGCGACACAAACGTGCTGTGAATGTCGACTTCATACGACGAGGAATATTTAGACACGCTGCTGCGGCGACGTGCCCGCATAGGAATAGGAGCCGGTTGCAAATCGCCCACGGTATCGCTCTCGGTATCTGTTTCGGCGGTGTGAACAATCACCACCGGTGAGTCATGTGATTCTTCCGGTTCTTCGGCCAAAAGCCTGTAGTTGAGCTTGGCCACGCCTGCGACCAAATCAGACTCGTAGTCATCCATCGCAAAGATGTCTGTCATGGTTTATCTCTTGCGGCCCATCCCAATATAGTGAGAAATGTTGATATTAGGTTGTAGGCAGGCAACGTGCGCGGAAGATACCTCGCCATGCCTAAAAAAACCTTCCATAAGATGGACTGATACCGGATATCTTAAATTCGAAAATGTGCCAGCAATGAATCCAAAAGTAGTAAGTGAAAGAGTAAGTAGAAGCGGACTGTCTATCGCAGTAGGAAGAGTATTTTTCCGTGCTTGCGTACTTACGAGCCATCCAACTCGTAATTGGTCCAGCCACCTAAATCCGACAGCTTGCATTGATACGCGAAAATCTGTCTCTGCGGCGCATAGCGAGGGTAGAGAAGGCTTTAATCTTCGCAGAATACGTGGAGGACATTGTCTATTAAGGAGGCCATGCACAAGGAAGTTTTCTATAAAGCTGAACTGAGGAAGGGCGCAGATCACAGGAAAGAAAATAAAAAAACAAACAGATCAGCATGGTTGACACTCAGCTTCTATGCTGGCATGCAGCTCCTATCTCGACCTGTTTTGATCATGCAAGCATATACGAGGTGAGGCCGAAGGTATGGTGCCACGCTTGACATTGTTATTTCATCTCGCTCACATTCCGGTTCTGCTCGTTCTCAAAGGACTGCCTGGTCATGCCGATGTATGTCACCGATCTGGGAACGGGATTTCATATCTGAAATCCCATGGCGTCCACAAAGCGTCCTGTATATGCGTCGTGCAGGTGGCGCTAGATCATGCGCGCTGCACAATCGATTTTGCGCGTCGACTTCAACGTCAGATGATCCAGTACTTCGACCCATCTTACTGCACTTCGACTCATCTTTCTGAACTCAGCAACATGTGTATCGCAGTCATCTTGGTTGCAAGCTCCCCCGCATGTTGGCCTGCAAGTATATTTTGGACTTGTTCTGGATGTAGTCCATAGTAAACGCCTCATATAATCCGGACTGCGAACATAACTCCGACGACCGTAGCGGGACGCTCTTCAAGCTCTTGTCTGGAAAGGTCATCAGCACGTCCACCGACAACGGACTACACTTGTAGCGCAGGGCCAACTTATGCGCCACCACCTCCACGAGCTCGTCCACGCACCGGAGGTTCTCCTTGCGAAGTTTGAGGGCAAAGTTGTCTTCGTTGGAGTAGATTTTGATCTTGAGCGTGCCCTGGTCCGGACTGCGAGTCGTCGAAGCTCGAGGAAGCACGCTAACGGATCTTCGACGGGCAGCCAAACTTTCCCGCGGTAGCCTCAAATCGGCCGGAGTAGTGGCATATACTGAGTTGCGTTTGAAGGAAGTGCCGGAACTAAGTGGGTGTGCGGCTCCTGTGGAGCCCAGACTGATTGTTGATGAGCTCAGAAGAGTACCAGTCGAGTGTCTGGTCTTTAAAAGTGGAGCATGCGGCAGTTTGGGGGTGTCTTCCGGGGTTGATGCATCGGACATCTCCTCCAGTGCTGTTTGCGGTCGCTTTGCGCTCTTCTTATGTGGGACTTGGGGCAAGCTCTTGGTGGGAGGCCCTTTTCTCTCTTTCTTCAAACTCGTTAACTTGACCGCCTGCGGCTTCTTAGTAAAGCTCTCATCAAACTGGTCAGATTTCAACGACGCAGGGCTTTTCGGAGCAAGGTCAAAAACGGAAGATACTGCCGAGGCCAAACTGCTGTCGCTGATGCGGCGACTCGCTCGGATTCTGTCAAACACCATCACAAGCACGGAAATAAGACTGGGAGATAAGTGTCGGATTGTGGGGCAGACGCACTACTGGGTCTTCACAAGCGGGCGAAGTCTGCAGGAAGCGGAAACAACGTGCAACCGGAAAAAGTGGTTGAGTCAAGGGGGAGTTTCGAGCTCAAATACACTGGGCGGAGATATGCCGTCAATCAGAGTAGAAGCAGATGAGTTTTGCGCTGGTTGTTCTTACCCTTTCGAGGTGAAATCGGGCCGCATCGGACAGCCGACGTGAAATGCGGACTGCACGCGGGACCCTTGTTAGCGAAGTCTCTGTGGCGGATTGATATTCTGTGCGTCTACGATGTTTGTTCCACACGCTAAAAGAGGGCCCTAACTTCCTTTTTCGGAGCATCTTTTGGCCGTGCCATGTTGTGGAGTTAGCACAGTTCAACATGTCAACATGTTTCTACGTGTGGAGGCGGCCGCAGCCCCCTTTGGGCATGTGCTCGCTTGCGTTGCGAGCCAAGCTCATCTGCAAAGGCGGCAGTCAATACGGATTGTAGAAGTCTGTTTTTGTTGTGTTTGGTTCCTTGCCTATATTGTTATTGTACACACTCGACACCTCCCAATGCACCGTGCAATCATTAATACAAGCATCCTGCTCATTTGGGCCAAGGTGTCGTCGTAGTTGTCGCAGTGTTGAGGCGCAACGTCGCCCTCTGATGTAAGGGCCATCGCACCGCTATCCGATGCACAAAGGCGTAACTCACCAGTACCGAGTGTTCGATGGGGTTGCGTATGCAAGATGCGGATGCAGTCTGGCTTAAGTCCGCACTTTATACCCCAAAGCAACGACCAAAAACACCGCCCTGTGTCTGATATTCACGCAATTAGCCGCCTCGCAGCGGAGGGTCCACATTCTGGCTTTGTAGCGATGGTTACTGATTGCTTGCTCGTGCGGGATTTCTTGGGAGCACGTTGATCGTGGCGTCCGAAAGGAGCTCGCGGTGCATTTTGGGCTGGAGCGGGCTCAAGTCGAAGTCCGCATCCGCGCGGAGAATCGGCTCCGCGATGACCACGTTGTACGGTTGGTCAATGTGGTACAGCTGTCCAAAAGTGGGGGTGCGAGGCTCAACCGCCTTGTGCAGCAGCCCCAGATCCAGGCTGTAGTGTGTGTGCTTGGACATGTCTGCGCCGTGCTCGCAAGACGAAGATGAAGAGTGGGGAGACTTGCGTTTGCTCGAGCGCAGACCCGCCGGCTGCTCGTCGTCGAGCGAGAGCTGGTTGTAGGTGGAGATAAGCGACAGAAATGACGAGAGCGTGTTCGAGGAGGTCGACTCGGGCAACGACCGGTGGTCCTTGGCCGACAGTTGCAGAGCTGGCCGCGCCTGCTTGGGCAGCAGCTTGGGCAGTTGGTTGAGGTACGACAGGTACTTCAAGTTCGAACTCGAGTAGTGGGTGCCTTCTTTGGACACAGAGGAGCGCGGCAGCCCCACAGGAGGTAGAGGGGCCGTAGGAGAGAACGATAGCGTCCGCCCGTGGGCCGAGGGCCGTTGTGGCTGTATGACCGGCGGAAGCGGCGCTGTGGGTGAGAAGGTCAGGGTGGTTTCGTTGATGTCTCGAAGTGAGATCGACCCACCGTGGAGTGCGTTGTTGAGACGCAAGTCGGAGGGCACCGGTGCCCCCGACTCGAAGACAAGCCGCTTGCAGTGGGTATCGTTGACAAAGTCTTGCATTATAGAGCATTCGCACACGGCGGTGCGGCGGATCAAGTCGCCAAAGTAGGCGTCAAGTTCTCTGCACTTGGCGAGGTGCTCGGTGCGAGCAGCATCGGCACTGGCAACGGATGTCATGGGCCGCAGCGGAGCTGTGGGTGCGCTGGGCATGCCGCCCAGGCCAAACTTGTCCCGCAAGGAAAAGTGCAAGTCGACAAAGTCGTCAAAATGCTTGGCACAGAAGATACGCTTCCCCGTCGACATCACCAAGTCTAGACGGTACCACACGTCGTGGTCAGGGCCGAGAAGCACCGCGGCCACGGCGGCGGACTCAACAAGCTCGTTCTGCGTGGAAACAGCATTCAACCACTCCAACGAAACAGGGTTGTTGACGTCGTTGACCGCGATGGACATGTACAGCGCAGGCACGAGGCCCGTAGCGTTGCGGTCGATGCACTGCACCATCAACCAGCCGTTGCCGGGCCGGTCGATGAGCTTGGCGTAGTCACTCTGGCCCACGGAGATCTCGGGCGACGCCTGCGCCGAAAACGAGTACTTCGCACGCAAGATCACCACCGGCACGGTGCCCGGCGAGCCAAATGTCGGGGTCAGCGGAGTCACCGGGCTGTTAGGGAGCGACGTGCGGATGGGCGACGAAATCAGAAGATTTCGCAAGCTGGCTCGCGCAGGCTTGTTCTGCTTGTTCTGCTTGTTTTGGAAGAGGGTGGACGACATGGCGGACGAGTCGGCACGGTGGAACATTGATATAAGCAAACCTCAGGGCTTTTCGTGGAAAGGGAAACGGAATGAACGGGCTAGGAACGGAATGGGACCGTGTTGTGAATCAGCACGGCTGAGGCGCTGGCAGGCAGGAGGGTATGGAGAGCGAGAGAATAGACGGGCGACGTGAGTGGGGGAGGCCTGCGGTGGGTAGCGGGCCAAGAGCAGAGAAACACTAATCTCACCAGCGCTGGAGATTGTGTTCTTTAAGAGCAAGTGCGACACCCAAACGGTTGACGCAAGTCGCGAGAGTGCAGACGTGGTATGCGGCCTCATGCATCCTGCGGGCGTAGTGCTGACCTGTGTGTAGCTTTGTTTGTGCATGGACTGATAGTCCTGCAGCATGGGGTCGCCGCAGTCGCATAACCTCCCACTGGGAATTGCGGCCATTAGTCCGCGTGCTTAACTATTCCATCTGGGCTGACCTTCATATCGCCATGCATATCGCCGTCCACCGTTTCTAGACCAGCTCCACGGGAGGTGCTGCGACGTCGGCTGCAAGTTGCAACGTCGGAAAAATCCGGAAAATCCCACCCGCTCGTGTACTGCTATCTTTCCGGCCTTGTTTGGCACCTGTGAGGTAGCATCGGCAACCAGAGACTGGTGTTGCGTCGCAAACACGCATTAGATTACTAATTAGAGCTTAGCATTGCAGAGCCAAGAGATGATAAGTGAGGTTGCGGTCGCATTGTGCGGCGACAAATTGTCCATTGTTCGCTTACGCTCCAACGTTGCCCCATGGTTTCCACGGCAGCTACCGCACGCAGCGGAATCCGGCGTTAAGTAAACACTGGCTTCTCTGCTTCCCCTCGCGCAGTCCATTATGCTTACAAAACAAGTAACCTCTGACCCATTAGCAGTACAAAAAAGGAACCTTTGACCCATCAGCAGTACAAAACAAGTAACCTTTGACCCATTAACAGTAAAAACAAGTAACCTCTGACCCACACCAGTAAAACAACCTGATAGTACAATGAAACAGCGGAAGAAGTTACGTGACAAGCAAGTAGAGCTTGTCCGAGGAGTGCAAGATGCCGAGCACGTCCACGTCCAGCGAGTCCACCTCCTCGTACGCATCGTCCAGGCGCACGTAGAGGTTGTTGAAGGCGATCTTGCGGTACACCAGCTTTTTGAGCAGGTCCACGGTGGTGATGTCGCGGCGGTCGAGCCGCACAACCACATTGTCGTTGGTCTGGGTCTTGATCTTGCAGCGCACGAGGTTCAGGTTGTCCACCACCCGCTGCGACGTCGGCGTCGACGCCAGCAGCACCGACTTGGGCGGCGTGCTGGGCGTCTTTGGCGTGGGCAACTGCGGCGTGTGCGGCGACGACCCAAACGTGTGCGTGTGCTTGTTGCGCGGCGTGCTCATGCCGGGCGCCGAGCTGGGCCCAGAAACCGTCCGCAGCCTGTCCACGCCCGAGGGCCCAGACACCGTTCGCAGGCGATCCACGCCCGATGGTCCAGATACCGTTCGCAGGCGGTCCACGCCAGACGGGCGCCGGTGCGGGCCGCCCTCGCTGGTGGACATCAGCCGCGTCATGTTGTTCAGGTAGTAGTTGGCCACCTGGTGGTAGTGGTTGTAGATGTTCTTGGACTTGGCGCGCTGCAAGCTGCCCTTGCGCGGCACCGTGTACTTGCCGTTCTCGTCCACAGACTTCTTGCGCTCGAGCGCGACCGTCTTGGTCTTGGACGCCAAGATCACCGAGCCCTCCAAGATGCGCTGGCTGATGGCGTCGCTGCTGTCGTTGAGCGCGTCGTCCACCACGAACCCCGGCAAGCCCTCGTAGTCCACGCTCAACCACTCCATCAACGCCGGACACACCTGGTAGTGCTTCTTCAGCACGAGGTCGTTCATGTACACGCTGAGCTCGCGGCAGCGCTTGGAGAAGAGGTCGCTCAGCTCGGTCGAGTCGCGCTGCTTGCTGGGCACGGGCTCCGGGAGCTTGGGGAGCTTGGTGTCGGCACCGTTGGCCGCCGCTTCCGCCGCGCCCGCGGTGTCGAGCAACGACACGTGCAAGTCGTAGAAGTTCTGGTAGTAGCGGCAGAGGTAGCCCTGCTCGCCCGTGGAGTAGGTGACGTCCACGCGGTACCAGAACCGGTTCTCGTACATCAAGTAGTTGGACACCAGCACCGTCAACGGGTACGGCTTGTTGTTGAACGTCAATGGCGCGTTGCTCTCCAAGAGCTGCCGCACCTGCGCGTCGCAGAACGACGCATTGGGCGAGTCGCCGGCCAGACTCACCTCGTGCAACCACTGCACAGTGATTGGGTTCATGGGATCATTCACTGCGATGTCCACGTAGAGCGACGGCACAAGCCCGGGCGGCACCATGCGGTCCACGTACTTGACGAGCACCCAGCCGTTGGCTAGGCGGTCGAGGAGCTTGAGCACGTCGCCCTTTCTCATCGAGAGCTCGTCGGCGGTTTCCGCCTCAAAGTCGTACTTTGCAACCACAATGACGCTGCACTTCAACTTGGACGCGGCCTGGTCCACCACGCTGGGCGCGGAGATCTTCAAGTCCTTGATCCCGCTCAAGATAGTTTTCGACATGTTGTGGAGTAAACAATACCTGGTGATGTTATGGTGCGGCTAACGCCGCGCATTCCATCTCGACGCGCCGTGCACGTGCGGCTGAGTGCAGGCGCGACTCGCAACGAACACCTTGGCCCACGCTGGACAATGGCTGTGGCGGGAGAGAAGCACGCGCGTGCAGCGGCAGACGCCGGTGCTCCCCGGCACGTGCAACCAAGTGCTGAGTCATGCGCAGAGCCATAGAGGTCCATGGACCTCATGGACCTGACCTGGACTCGATGAGTATCTAGGCAGGAACTCACGCGAGCGTCCGCAACGAGCAAATTCGTAACTGGCCGCGATCTCCGGTCTAGACCAGAGCACGAGCGGGGACACACGATACGAGCGGACACACGTAGGGGATTTACGAACGGACACAAGAACAGACGTACGATCGGGAGCCACGAGCGGACAACGGGACCCGTGGCCTCTTGCTCACCTCGCGTTGCGTCTGTCTGTCACGCACAACCGTTTCAGTGTCCGTGTAATCGTTGTATGGCACGATGGACGTACAGCGGTGTGGTCAGCTGGTGGCTTAGTGTGTAGTGTGTGTCACGTTCACCGTACGTGTGGCCTGAGCAGTGCCAAGCCGGATCGCCGATTCGTCCTACAATGGCGACGGCCATGAATGCTGTGTTGGGTCCTGATTGTCAGGTCCCTGCTGTCCATGCTGTCCATGCTGGATGCTTCAGGTCCAAGTCCAGATCAGGATATGTACAGATCGTCGTGTCCTGGTCCAGATCATCGTGTCCTGGCTCCAGGTGTTCTACGTGGTCAGCTATTTATGATGCTACGTCTAATGTTTCCAGCAAGCGAACCGGGGGCGCAACCGGCGCGTCCCCCGGATTATAAGCCGGTATTGCTCTTCATCCGGCCATTTGTGCTTAACCAAATAGAGGTACCCTTGGTCTCGCTGGTAATCCAGATGGTAATATGTATGGCTTTTCTCAGTGCGCAAAATTTTCTCTTTTAGAAGAGGTCGTGCGCGGCCCGCCCGCGCACCCTGTGGCACCACAATGACGTAGCAATTCCTGGCCCAGCTGCCCATTGTCGCCCACCGATCACCAGCGCCGGAAAAATTACGCCCTCGCGCCGGCGCTCCGCGGTGTACGTGCCGATCTGCGGCGCCCAGAACGCCCCATTATGGCCGCCACCACGGTGGCCGCAGACTAATGCACCACGTAAACTTTACCTTTCCCCTCCCCACGCAAAGCTTAATGCGCCTGCGGTCGCCGGGATGTGCTGGGGCGGAGGGCTTAGGCCTAAGGGGAGCGATCGCCGGGTATAGTTGCCGCCGCGGCGCGCAGTAGTGCAGTGGTGGGGCAGAGCAAAGAGCGGAGCAAACACCACACCATGCATACGCACGTCAAGTACACGCTGTTTGGGTGTGCCGCGCCTGCACAGAGTGCACTTTAAACCCACGTAAGCGCAGGCCATATGTGCGTGCCCTATTGTGCCTTTTTGGGATGGTCAATAGTTATGTGTACAAAAAAAAACGCCGAAAAAAAAGCCAAAAAATTCACGTTATCTCCTGTAGCGCATGCAATTTACAAGCCAGGCGCGGCCGGCCTTATAATAGTCCGCAGCTCTGCCCACTTTGTCCACAACAGCGGCCTGGTTATTGCACCACTGTCTTGCAATTCACTCATACGCTCATTCTCTTCACTTCTGTCCGGCCCCGGCCTTTTCAATTCCTCCTTTCAATTCTTCCAGCTCCGCGTCCCACGGCAGCCTGGCATTTGAAACAGTTGCACCTAAAAGGGTATCAAGTCTGAAACAAGTTTCAGCACTCCACATCCTATTATCCTACCTACTAAAACCACCCAAGACAACACACAACACACAACACACTACGGGACAAGGCTACCACACAGAACTATCTCCCACTAATACCACCACGCTAATACGCACCTAATATTGGCACCCATACACAACCACATCACCCACCCACACACGTCAACCACTCAATTACACACCCACACTCACTAAAACACTCACTCAAACACTCACACACTCACTTACACTCCTTCACTTCCTTGTCATACAGCTTACCTTTGCTGACACTTCATTCGCCTAATACGCACGGCCCTCACCACCACCTAATATAATGGCCGACTCCGTCATCAACTCGCCCAACTCGGCGTCCGCGTACTTTGGCCTCGGCGCGTACCACAACATGGACCTCCTCATCAGCGAGCAGCCCATCCCCTTCGACGCGGACCTCAAGTCGTACCCGTTCGAGCTGAACTACTTCCAGCCCCAGTACTGCTACGAGCCGCAGTACCTGCTGGACGACATCCACAAGCTCCAGATCCAGCTCTACCAGGAGCTACGAAACCAGGTGGTGTTGCAGGACTTGCGCAAGGAACCGCTCCTTCCGGACTCGGCGTCCGCGTCCACCATCGACACCCCCATGCTCAACACACTGATGTTGCTGTTGCTGGAGCTGGCGCCCACGCCCGACTTTGCACCCGACACCCCGCGCCGCGTGGTGCTGGACGGTGCCTCCGGCCCGGTGGGCCCGGTGCCGGCGCGAGACCCATTGCCCAAGCCCCGCATGCAGCAAAAGCCAGGCGACGTCGCGCCGAAGAAACACACACGTAAGCACATCATGGCGCGCCTGCGTAACGGATGCTGGATTTGCCGCATCAAGCACCTCAAATGCGACGAGAACCGCCCGGTGTGCAAGAACTGCACGCGCTTTGGCATCCAGTGCGACTACACCAAGGACCGCCCGGACTACGTGCTGAACAAGGAGCTCCGCCGCGTCAAGTTGGACGCCATCAACACAAAGAAGCGCCGCAACGGGCGCCCATCCGAGAGTCCCTAAGCTGCGCCACTTGCTTACCTTTTGTAGAGACTGCACGCATTTCAATAGAGTCACGCTGTAGATAAGCTTTCGTAAATCTGTTTGGTGGCTTAAAACCCACCCAATACGCGCACATGCAGGCGCTGCTCCTGGGCCTAAGTGTTCCAAGGTGGCCCCTTGCAGCTCGCCCGCCATGCAGCAGAACCTTCCACGCCCAAGCTCGCCTTAGCTCGGCCGCGGTACCTCACTTGGCATTGGGTCGCCAGTCCCCTCCTGGGGGGCGGTTGGGTACGTGCACGTCTGCCCCATTATTCCCATTCGGGCACCACGATGCGCTTCCGTAGTACGAACTCGCTGGTTGCGTCTGCGCCCTCTTCCAAAGCGACGGCCAGGGCGTTCTCGCGAAATTCCATCATCGAAATGTAGTCGCCTTCAAACCCGACCCACGGCCCATTGAGCGGGTCCATCAAGATCGGAAACGTGTAGTCGGTGTGCTGCTCCCGCTCCTCATCTACGGTAGACACCCTGCGGCGGTGCTGAAGCACGCCCGCATTGTACGACACGGAAAAGTCGCCGTCGAGGAGAACCGAATTTTCCGACGCAGGCGCCCCCTCCTCTTCTGCACTCTGCAGCTTGGAGAGGCTTTCGTTGCTTCCATTTTCGGCAGCGTGAATAGTCAGGTCGTCGTCGAATTGCTTGTCGAAATCCAGCGGGTTCTGGATCGCCCTCAATGCGATAAACTGGTGGAGCGGCAAGTAATACCGCTCAAAGTTCCATGCCACGATCAACGTCACCACAAAGAGTGGGGTGCACAAGATGGAGAAAAGCGTGGCTCCCTCCAACGCCAACGTCCCGCACATGAAAAGCTGGAAGATGATGAGCCCGAAAATAAGCCTCCGGAAGATCATTGGCCACACCTTCCCCGTGGAGTGGGGCGGGTGCACGAAGCTGAATATAAGCTGGTACTTGTACACGAAGTACCCCATAATAAAGTACACTAACCCGCTGGTGACGATTTTCGTGGAAACCACGGAGTAGATGAGAATGATGATGAAGATTAGGATATGCTGGGGGAGGTTGAGGCCAAAGTCAAACACGGGAGGGGTATAGTAGAAGAAGCGGTAGTCACGGGGCGTCTTCAAAAATATGCTTTTTAGAAAGAAGAGCTTGCCGATCACATTCAAGATGACAAAATCGCCGATCTGAAGCAACTTCACCGGGAACATGGCCAAACCTTGCAAAAGAATCAAGTCGACATAGAACAAGCTCAACTTCCTGAGGGAGCCAGCGAGCTGGGACGCAAATTTGGTGGTGTCGCCGATCGACGTCACGTAGTCCCACAACGTGCCTGTGATGGTGAAGACCAAGAAAAGGATGAAGAAAATGAAAAAGAAGTTCTTCAGCAACGTGGACAACTCCACCTCGCTCGTCAGGTTGTATCCTTGCTTGAGCGTGAGGTACTTGTACAAGTACGGGAACAGGACGTTCATCAACGAGAACAAGAGAGGAGGCAAGATACCGGTGACGAACGTGCTCAACCACTTGGACTGGGCAATTAGGTTGCCCAATGCGGGCCAGAACTTGGTGATGGTTTTCACGTCGATCAAGGTGGACAACGTGGTGACCAAGAAAAAGATCACCGAGTAACTGAGGATGATTAAAAACGTGATCATGTACGACTTGGTGAGTTTCTGGTAGTACGAGAGCTTGAGGTTTCTCCAGTTGATGTCCTTCGCGGCGGGTGCAAGAGTAACGATGAGCTTGTACACCCTGGGGTCGAGAACCGTCTGTGCTGCCATCTGCGCGGAAGCTACCGAGTCCATGGTGATGAAGGCGGAGGGCAAAAGGCGGATGTCGGAGCGGGGCTCGGTGGGGTACGTCAGAAGGTCCAGGTTGTACCTATTCTGGGCCTCCTTGATCTCGTCGTCGAGCTTGCACAACTGCTTCGAAAGGGTGTCGATTTTCTTCTTGATACGGAGCTTGGAGGGAGTCTCGACCGGGTGAGGCGCGTCGAGCGGAAGCACGCGTGGCATCTTGTTCTTGTTGTACAAGTCAATGCGGAGCCCAAAGTATTGGGAGTAGAGCTTCTCGAGCTGGTCGCGCACGCCGGTGCGCACGTCGTACAAGTTCTCTAGCGGCGTCCAGTCGTAGATGAGCTTCACGTCGTGCACCTTGCCGATGCCGAGGTCCTCGATGAACTTGCGAAGGACGTTCGGGTCGTTGTTCGCGAGGAGGCGCCGCGGAATGCCGTCGAGCTTGATGGTGCGGTCGGTGATGGAGTTCTGCGAGGCCAAGTACTTCTGGCGTGTGCGGATGACCAACTTGGTGAAGTCGAACAACTTGACGTACACGATGATGGAGAAGCAGTAGGTGAAGATGGGGTACACCCACATGTAGCGGGGGAACTCCTCGTCGAGCGGCGGCGAGCCTGTGGAGAAGTCGAGCGCGACCGACCACACGATGTTGTCCTTGTCGTAGTTGCCGGTGAAGTAGTAGCGGATCGGGCTGAGCACGAACACGCCGATCACCAGGAGGAGCAGGAAGATGATGATGCCCATTTTGAAGAAGCACAACACCACATACGCGTCGAGTCCCGAGAGCTCGAGCACCTCGGAGTCGGGGATGGCCAACACGGCCAGCACCCACTTGAACAAGTCGTTGGGGAGCTGTCTCTGGTGGATCTGCGTCTTGCGTAGCGTGCGCACCGCATACATGTGGGGCCACTTCCGGCGGAGGAAGCAGAAGAGGAGGAACGTCACGATGCCAATGACGAGCGAGAGCACGAGCTGCGTCTTGAACACGCGCAGCTGGCTCGGGCCATAGATTTTGTGGTCGTCCATGTGTTGAATTGATCGGGACAATTAATGAGGGCGACAGGTGAGATGAGCACTGGCGATTAGCGGTGGTTTCTGGGCCTCACGTGTGGCAGAAGTGCGTGGGTATTGGTTGGCGGAGGTGAGTAGTAGTTTTTGGTGATCAGGCATGTGCGCGTCAGATCGTCTAGTACAATGTAGACTCACAAGACAAACAGGCACGCGACAAACTCGAGGAAACTAAATGGGGCATTGCTAAGTGGTAGGTGAAGCTTGAAAGGGATTTTTCGAAGAGCAGTATGGTGAGAGACAGGGACGCTAGGAGAGGTGAATGAAGGATAGAGCGACAAGGATATGAGTGATAAGGGCAGGATGAGTGGGTGGTGAATGACAAGATGAGTGGGTGATGAACTATAATGACATATATATGAGCGAGTGATGGATAAGAGTCACATAGATGTGTGAGTGTTAAGAGGTTGTGTTATGATAGGGGGAGCTTGATGTTGAAGAAGTGCTGGGGACGCGCCGTGGCAGAGAGAGGTTTGCCCAGTGAACGGAACTACACGTGCCGCAATAAGGGCAATAAGGGCGTGGAACATGAATAGAGACATCTACCACTCGATATATTGGTCGTGTGCAGCCAGCGCTAGTTGGGAGAATAGTCAAGAGCTGATCGAGGTGCAGACTTCAAAATCAGGGCCTCAGCGGCATGCCCTCAGGATATTTCGCACGTTCCTCCATTGGCCATCTGTTTTCTTTCGCAAGTTCCTACTCTACCGTTCGCTTGATACGCCTGACTATCGTATCAGCGTCAAGTGAATAACATCCAGTGAATGACGTCCAGTGAATGACGTCCAGTGAATGATTGTCCTCTTCGCCATCACTACGGTGAGCCATTGCAAGATCCAGCCTCTACGACCATCTCGATCACCTTCAACCGTCTCCTCTACGCCCTTCCACCTCTGCCCAAGCCCTACCTATGGCCACCTCTAATGGCCAACTCTATTGTGTCCACAAAGTCGTCACCCAAGTCGTCACGTCGTCATCACCGCTGTCCATTATAAGCGTCGTCTCATGTTATCTCATTGCCATCTCTAAGTATGTGGCCGTCATCTCTATGGGCGTATCTACGGGAGTATCTGCCTCCTGGTCGCGAATTTTGCACCCACTGCCACTCTCATACTAAACAAGAGGCAGAGGCAAGAGGCGCCGCCCTCGAGTCAGTCCTCGTTCAACGTGATTCAGCGTGATTCAACAACCGATCTACTAACCTCCCCCCTTACTCAGACCTCACGTCTCGTCTCGGCCTCTCTCGTGCCCTTCCGGTGGCATCCTCCACCCGCGTTCTTGCCTGCACACGCCGAAAAATTCGACAACTACTTCTTCATGGCCGACGTCTACGTGGTGGTCCATCTCGCCGCGACCGACGACCCCTACTCGCCCTGCGAGTTGCAGGAGCTTCTGTGGGCCACCGTCGACGCCCACACGCTCCAGATCCTGCCGCCGCAGCACGTGCGCGTGGGCCCGCCCGCGCCGACCCACGCTGCCCCATCCACATCGTCTGGCCCCGACGCCAGCTCCGAGGCGGCGCCCGCGCCCGGCGGGTCGTACCGCGAGGCCATCGCCGACTTCGACCGCCGGCTCGGCGCCGAGCTCGGCGCACGCGACTTTGTGTTCGTCACGGCCACCCTCCACCACCTCCGCGTGCTGCTTCCCCGCGAGGCCCGCGACAAGGGCGTGGTGCTTCCCTCGTACTTGCACCACCCGCGCGTGTTTGATCTCGCCAACGAGTACCAGAAGTGGCAGGCCACGCACCCCGAGGCCATGGTCTACCCGCTGCTGAGCGTGGGCAACATGGCCACCGCGTTGGGCGTGGAGCCCGCGGCCAGCGACGTGGCCACGCACGCACGGCTCCTTGCGGCGCTCGCGCGGCGCCTGGTGCCGCCTGATGCGCACCCCACCGTGCTCACGCGCCCCTACGACGCCGAGCACGACGCCAAGGTGTTTCTCGCCGAGCGCCTGAAGATCCTCTACCTCGCGAACCTCCCCCCGGACACCACGCAGTCCGAGCTCGAGACGTGGTTCGCGCAGTGCGGCGGGCGCCCGGTGGCGTTCTGGGCGCTCAAGAGCGACGACAAGGCGGCCGGCGGGCTGCGCCGCGGGGCCACCGGCTTCGCGGTGTTCGCCAAGCACGACGACGTGGCCGAGCTGCTCTACATGAACGGGCGCACGCTCCAGGACCGCGCGGTGGAGGTCCAGGCGCTGAGCACGCGCGTGCTCGACCGCGCGGCCGAGTTGCTCACGCCGTTCCCGCCGCTGAAGAACCGCCCGCGCCCCGGCGACTGGACGTGCCCGCTGTGCGGCTTCTCCAACTTCCAGCGGCGCATCGCGTGCTTCCGCTGCCTGTTCCCCGCCACGTCCGCGGTGGCCATCCAGGAGCAGATGTACACGCCCGAGCGCAAGACCTACGACTACAAGGGCGGCTACAACTACTACGGGCGCACGCAGTACGGCGCCGCGGTGCCGTTCCGCGCGGGCGACTGGAAGTGCGCCAACGACCTGTGCCAGTACCACAACTTCGCGAAGAACTTGTGCTGCCTAAAGTGCGGCGGCGCCAAGCCCGCGCACGCGGGGCAGGGCCACCACGCGGCACAGGGCGTGGGGCCGAACGCGGCAGCCAACGCAGCG